>WFKH01006014.1:56191977-56207786 GCA_016163765.1 Magallana hongkongensis
CTCTCTCTCTCTCTCTCTCTCTCTCTCTCTCTCTCTCTCTCTCTCTCTCTCTCTCTCTCTCTCTGACTTCCATGTTGGAGAAGGGCCTCATTTCATATCCTAAGATAAGATCAGCCTCGATGCAGCACTAATATTATTGTTAAATAGGAAAATAGTTAATCAAACTGACACTTGTTTTGACTTTCATTTAATGCTGATCTTTTGTTTCAGTGGGTAGGACCCAATACTATAGTTCAAGAAAAGATCCGCCCCGTTGAAATAATAAATGCAGATAATTAATATTCATACTAATACTTGTTTTGATTTACCCCGATGAACTTTTAATTTAGGGGTAGGACCTAATATTATGGCTCAAGAAAAGGTTCGCTTGTTGAAATACTGGATGTAGATAATTAATATTAATATTGATACTTGCTTTGATTTTCCCCGATGATCTAATATCATGGCTCAAGAAAAGGTCCGCCCGTTGAAAAAAAAACATGTTAATACATGTAGTTAAACAAGGAATTAAGTACTAGTAGTTAATACAAATTGGTAATGTATTTATGTTCATCGATATCTAAATTAAAGGACTATATTTATTATGGTCAGAAATCTGCCCCAATTTTAACAAATTTTTAAATAGCATCGTTTAAAAATGAAATTTTCATAAATCATTGTACAGAGGATGCCTATCACTATAATTTTGGTCATCATTGCTCATTCTCTGTTTATCTATGACGTCACCTAAATGACACAATTTTGTAAACAAATGAAAATATTGTCATTTTTTCTTTATATTTTGCATTCGGAAGTTTAGAGCGCAGGTCTGCTCAAGTACGATTTTAACATATGCTTTTCTTCACATAATTATAAACATTATACTAAAAAATGGTACTTGAGCAAGCCTGCGCTCTATGTTTTCCAGTCGAAAAACCATCGGAAAACACCCTATTTTGCTACAAAACATGAATTTATCAAAATAAGACAGTCTTTATGACGACGGCATTTTTAAATTCGGAAATTACTGTGGTGATAACCTTTTACACACTTATTTTCAATATGATTTCAACTATCTTCCACCTTATTTTTTTAAAGCTATTTATATAACTTTGATTTTTGGGGCGAAAAATGCATAATACCGCACATAGTCCTTTGATTCAGAGGGTAGGACACAATATCATAGTACAAGAAAAGGTCCGCCCCATTGAAATGCTGTATGCAAAAAATTCATCGTATTTTAACCCGATGTCCTTTTGTTTCAGAGGTAGGACCCAATATTTTAGCTCAAGAAAAGGTCCGCCTCGTTAAAAGAAATGGTCATTCATGGATGTAGTGAGTTTAATATAGATTCTTGTAGTGATATTTTTCAGTTGATCTTCTTAAAGTTGGAGTGGACATGAAATTGACTTCAGCGTAGGTTTTATTTCTAAAAAGATGTATTAAGAGTAGTTACACATTATCTATAAATATTTATATAAATGATTTTCATCGTAAAATATTTCAATAAAGGAGTGAGACCCGATACATGTACATGTATATGTACATGTATTGTGTCCTTAAAAAAGACCGTAAACTTAGTGTAATGTTAAGTATGCAGTTTCGGAAAAATCCATACATACTAATTGATAGTCCATTGTCTAGAGAGTATATAACCACTTTTATTTTTTGTGTTTTACCGGACAGGTGAGATATTTACCTTAAAAAAATAATATCCCATAGGAAAATGATAATTCCCATAGGAGAAATGATTCTCCTACAGGAAATATTGACAATCCTATTGGATTTTCTAAAAGTCCTATAGGAATTATATTTCCTATAGGAGAATGGTATTTCCTGTAGGAATTTGATTCAGACAGGTAGTTTTCCTGTAGGAAATTAAGCTTTCCTATCGGATTTTTTCAGATCCTAACGGAATTGAAATTCCTATAGGAAGTTCTTGTATTCCGATTGGAAATTTTAAATTTCCTATAGGAATATTGTTTTTCCTATGGGGAAAATTATTTTCCCCATGGAATTTATTTTTGAAAGGTAAATATCTCACCTGACAGGTGAGATACAATTATAACAAAGGTGTTTGTTAACTCTTTAAGCAATGGTCTATCATATGATATATTTTAATTTTTCGATACTTGCAGCTTAGACGGCTGCAAAAATGCCACCTTGGCACTAGCATAACTATCCGGCACAGTGTTATATTTAAACTGAGTTATATCCGACGACTTTTTAAAAATGTGACAAATGCAATGAATCTATTGCAAACGATCGTCCGTCTCGTTGAAATAACCTTAGAATATTAAGGTAGGTTTGTCCTATTTGTCTGACTCTAATGGCAATAAAAATGCATGTCATGCATGAGTTAATATGATATTTGTGAAAAAAAATTAATGCTATATGTGGAGGTAGCAGGTAGGAATCTTGAATAAAATTTTACCGGGTTGTGAACATTTGCCTTTTTCACACAAATATTTTCTTTCTAAGGAGAAAATCCCTTTAAATTCTTTGCCAGATGCAAAATGCATATACAGTCGAAGGAATATGGCTCTTTACTAATCTTACATGTGTTTAATTTTTAATAAACATATCAATTCCTTTGGATACTCCCCTTCTTTGATTATAACAAAGGCAAAGGTCCGATCCAAAAATATAATTATAGAAAAGAAGGCTAGGATCGAAGAACTGAACAATTTATAATAATTAGCATAACTTACACATGTGCCCTAGTGCAAATAAAAAATAGCAATGATACCGCTTGCAGGTATCGTTGTAATTGAATTGTAAAGAATATTTGATTTTAAAATAGGTAACGTTTTTAAGCGTGTATCATATTGGAAAGATGTGCAAAAAGAGGACGTGTAAAATGTCCATTGTTTACATGATAATTTCAAACAGTCAAACACCTGAAGGTGTGATCTCTTCACACCTGCAGGGTGGTGTGTGTATATAACACCTGGCTCAAGCCATTGTTTAATTATTGACACCAATCAGTTTCATTTCCTGTTTATATAAGATCGACCGGCAAAATTAAAGTTGAAATGAAAAACCAGTCTTAAACTGTAATAATTATTGTGATTTATTTGTGCTTACCAAGCTACATGTATTTGTATTTTCATTTATACTATGTGCTGGATATTTACTAACTCACTTCGGGTAGGTACTCCTTTAAAAGAATTACAAAATAATACCACTTATTTTGTAACAAAATACTCTAAATTGAAAAAAAGGAAAAGAAAAATATACCCCGGACCTTTTATGTTAGGCGGACCTTTTCTTATACGGGCCGGACCCTTTTAGAGCAAAGGCGGACCCTAAATGTTAACATTAAAGGTCCACCCCGGACCATTTTACGGGGCGGACCTTAAATTATACGACACCGGCCGGACCATTTTACGGGGCGGACCTTAAATTATACGACACCGGTCATATGACCGGCGTTAAACGGCGAATTGGCATTAATTAAGTAAACCGGTGTAAAACAAAAATGGAGGAACATATTATTGTCACAGTTGTTGGTGTAACTATGGTCACAGATGTAACAATTCCAAAAGACACTTTTCTTTATCGGCTTTGCTAGAATTCCTACTTACTAGATAGAAATAAAATATAAAGAACTGTAAAATATGTAGCAACGCAATTTCACCAAAAGTACCAGGAAATACAGATTTTTTTAGTAGTTTCTGCGCAAAATTCCAAAAACTTGTTAAATCAATGTCTTCAATTAATGAGCATGCTGATTTATTAACAAATATCTACATTTTTTATCTCATTACATCACCAAACCGTGAGATTCCGCCATACTTAAAACATAGGTAATCATAGATTACAAAGCTCACCGAGGCGAGGCATCACCCTCACGAGACCACCTTTATTATATTATGAAAATCATAGTTAATGATCTTTAATAAAATATTGGATACTGAAGTTTTGTTTGATACAATATCATTTAAAATCATATGATACAAAATTGTATACATGAATTTACATTCACTTTCTTTCCTCCTATTAAATTTCATTGATTGATTAGAGTGATATTTACGCATAACACAGAAGACCCAATCACCAATTCTGGTGCGTATGAATACAATCTTCCTTCAGTATTTCTTAAAGACCCTCCTTGCGACTTCAAACCGGATCACGACCTGATATTATACCTACGCTGATAAACATTTCATTGATTTAAATATTTGTTAACAGTCAAATGAATCCAATTTATTAATTCATTATCATACCAAAGGTTATATCCATCGGTTAACAAAATGAAAAATAGAATTGTGTAATTAGATTTTATAGCGTTGTGCACTATTGTCAGCATAATTCGGCTGTTCCAATCGCTCTTTCGTTAATGGCGCATTACTCGTAGAATTAAGGCAGAGAAAAAGAGTAAAAAACGTAAATATAAGCTAGCGCGCGTTGTTCAATTTGTATGCACACACTGTTGCAGTTATGAGACCACATCTTTCAAAAAATAATGATTCAGTGCTTGAATAATAATCATATAATATGTGAATTTCATATTGTAGTGTATGATTCAATATTTAATAATATACTACTATACAATGCAATATTGTATCCTATGATACTATACAATATTGTGTCTATTTATATATCATATAGTACAATATCGTATCATATGATACATTACAATATTGTATTATACAAATTGTTTCATATCATATTGTATCATAAAATATGATATTGTATCGTATGATACAATATGATATGATAAGCCATAGTATTATTTTATATGATACAATATCATAAAATACAAGAACGTTTTATAAAAAAAAAAAGTGTATTATATCAGAATACAATATCATACGATACGATACATTATATGATATAATATCATTTTATACAATATTGTATAATATAATACAATGTTATATATAACAACATAATAAGATACAATATTATATGATACAATATCATATGCTACAATATCATATCATATGATATTTTACATTATACTGTTTAGTCTGACTAGCTATGTGCAGCATTTACCTTGTTTTATAACCAGCTTCAAGAGCAAAACACAATTTGAGTTGTTCTAAAATCTTACACCTGTCTAAGCATCTAGATAATCAAGATTACTCTCTGTATCTGTAGCTACCTATGTGATTCATTTATATATTTAAATCAACAATGCACAATTAATAGGTTCTATTATTTATATAAATATGTGACCTTCCAAAAAAACCCACCATAACCTCCTCCAGCATCGGAAACCTATGGCTCAGATTCAGCATCCAGGCCTGTGGAGTGCATCAGTATCACAAGATGCATCATCTACTCAAATTTGGGACATATTGAATAAATAATAACTAAGAGCTGTCTAAGGGCACTTGCTCCAAAAACTTTAACCAGCTCCATAAACCTTAACCTCATTTAGCATCTGAAACTTTTGCATTCAAGCCTGTTAAGTGCATGAGTATCATAAGACCACCATCCATGCAAGTTTAGTCAGGTTAGGACTAGTAATTAGTAAGATATAGTCATGAAAGGGCACCTGCTTCAAAAACTTTAACCAGCTTCAAAAACCTTAACCTCATTCAGCATCCGAAACTTACGGCTCAAATTCAGCAATCAAACCTGTCAAGTGCATGAGTATTATAAGACGCACAATCCATGCAAGTTTGGTGAAGTTAGGATCAGTATAACTAAGATTTAGTCATCAAAAGGTACCTGCTCCAAAACCTTTAACCAGCTCCTAAAACCTGAACCTCATTCAGCATCCGAAACCTATGGCTCAAATTCAGCAATCAAACCTGTCAAGTGCATGAGTATCATACACCAACCATGCAAGTTTGGTGAAGTTAGGACCAGTAATAACTAAGATATAGCCATCAAAGGGCATATGCTACACAAACTTTAACCTGCTCCAAAAACCTTAACCTCCTCCAGCATCTGAAATTCAAGGCCAGATTCAGCATCCAAGTCTTATAAAATCCATAACTAGGTCCAGATGCACAATCAATCCAAGTTTGGTGAAGATATGACAAGTAATATCTAAGATACAGGACCTGCAACAAAAACTTTAACCAGATCCGGACGCCGACGCCGGGGGTATAGCATAAGCTCCCCCCGACTTCGTCTCGGTGAGCTAAAAAGCGGCGAATTTCACGCCGGTGTTTCAAGACCGGCGAAATCGGCATACGCCGGCGAACCTTTCCCTGTCAAATGAAGCAACAAGCCGGGTTACCAAAGGTCATCTGGCGCATTTGGCGTACGCCGGTTTGACAAATGAAGTCCTACCAACGTGAAGCACAATATTAGGACACATACAGCTAACCTCGATCGGTTAAAACAAATATTTTTTATTCCCTTAAAGACAAGCTGTTTATTTCTTAAAATAGTTACATTTTACTACGGAAAATACCCGTGGTTTGCCGAATGGGAATTTCTATCTTATCAGATCGAAAATTCCGAATATATTTCCTGTTCACAGGCTATATTTATTATATCTACCTGGAAGAGCAGGTGTAAATATAACATTTTCGATAGAATGAAATTGTCAAAGATCTAAAACTATGAATCGGTATATCATGCCATACGGCTTTCACACAATATTTTATAAATAAATTAAAATGATGTATATTCCATGATTCACACATGCTCCTCCATATAAACGATTACCAACATCTAAACGTCCAAGAATATATTTAAGTTAGCATAATTACATGCGTTTATCTTAAATATTACTGGACAAAACGCCAAGTGAACCCAATATATTTCTTTCTTTTTTTAAATCTCAGTCAAATGCAAAGTTCAATATGATACAAAACAAATTATTTACTGGAATTAAAACATTCTGATTATGTTCTTTGAAGCAAAAGTTATATGTCAGATGTCATTTAAAATGTATAACCATGTTGCTAATCAGCAAACAATGCAAAGACAATGAAATAAATTAGTTAAATGATATTATTGAAAACTACATACAAAAGGATGCTCGACAATATAGACATGTATTGCATTCGCATTAAATCTCCAGATACATATCGATATGATTATACATAAATAACAACTACGTTTCATAATCCATGACTAACTCTGATTATACATGTATTTACATGATGCGTGATGATCATGTAATGCTCTTGATACTAGTGTCATGTTGTAAATTTTGAATTTACCGGGTGGCAGTAAATACAAAATTTACATGACAACTTCAAAATTTACAATTTGACACTAGTATGTTGCCAATGTTCTATAAATAACAAGATAGTTAGTACTGTAAGTGAACATTCTATTTCAATTCATGTGGCACGATTTCATTAATATTGAATGCACATAATTCCAATTTAGCAAAATATAGCACACAAATATACTACATGTAAATATATATGCTTAGTTCGTTTGGTGGTATTCGATAGAATTTCGAATTACACCTATATATACATGTACACAAACGCAATATTTGATTAAAATACAGTATCTCCATGATAACAAAACGAAATCATGAACATTTTTTTTATTTGAATAAAAAAAGTCATTGAAGTATTTGGGATGTACATTTGAACTTTTTAAAAGGCTACATTTGTGCATCTTACATATATCTATTGTTTTTAATTAAGAATTTTCTTATTGTTAAAAAAATTTAAAAGTCAAGTTAAAAGGGTGCATAATAGGTAACTCTTTGTAATGCAAACAATTTTGTCATATTTTTGTTTACTCGGGTTTTACTTCCATATTTGAATAAAAAAACTCATTTCTACATTCTCTGTTGCTACTTCCTCCGCTGTCCGCCTCGTCTTCTGTTGCCTCGGTTGCCCCGGTTACCCCTCCCTCTTCCACCTCTTCCTCGCCCTGAGGTCGGATCATTTTCAATGTTGGAGTCACTCATAAATGCATTTGGTAATGAAGTAGTAGACAATGGGTTTGTTTTATGATTAAACCGTTTATTTCGTCCTTTACCCCTGGTGCGTGGTTCACTTCCTCTTGAGGAATTGTGGGATTTTTGTGTGTCAGTCCTAGTTATATCCCGAATCATAGATTCAAAATCGTCTGGGACCGATTGATTTGCCGGCAATTCTGTTTGCTCTGGATACAAATCACTCCATCCTTCATGTTCCCCGTGTTCCTGAGGGTTCAAAGTTTTGGCAATGTTCAATTCATAACCTTCATAGCGACTCGCTAGCTCAGATTTTTTACGCATTTCATTAGAATAACTTGAACCAATGGTATCACTTTTTGACAAGCTGTTCTTGTTCTGTTCCTGTATTACCTGCTTAGGACGAGCACCTTTCTGATTGGTATCGTGAGATGGTTTTGGTCTTGGAGGAAAGGGGTGTTTAAACTCCACATGATGACAAATATAACATGCCTGCTTGTGATCAGAACCATAAAAGGGATGACCTTGAAAAGAAAACATACAGTATGTTATGTCATGCAAAGTCTAAACCAGATTAACTCGATGAACTGCGAAATATTTCGTAGATGAACCTTAAGATGATATATATTTTTTAATTTCTTGCGTGTACAGCAGAAAAATCCGTAATTTAGCGTGTTTAGTATTTTTTTTTCTGCAATTGATTAACCAATATACATACATAATTACAAATAAAAGGGCACTTGATAATTTTTTCTTTTTAAAAATCCAAACATATGAGTGAACGTGCGTAAAGTAACATGCTATAGTATTATAGATCAGTGTAACAGATTTAACATTAATGGAAGAGCAAGCATGCATTGGAAATATCGCACATTTTAAAACTTTAGCTTATTTTATAAAAAGTTTGAAAAAGATGTAACCAGGACACACAGTAGGTTTTCAGGTTTTTAATAAAATTGGCAAAAAGCTAGATACAGTTAATGTTAAATTATTATTTAGTAAATAAACAGGTAGTCTTACCGTTTTCACACACGGACCATCCGTCAATATGGCAATCCATATATCCTGAAGGCTTTGGAAAATTATCAGCCTTCTCCATTCTTGTGTTTACATGTGATGACAGCAACGGTTTGGTATTTGATATGAAAGATTTTATTTCATGCTGTTTTGTAATGAAAATATCTATGGGTACGCTGTCAAGCTGTCCTAGTAAACAAAATCTTTCTTCAATGTCTCCTGGTGTTTGTAAACCATCAGTTTTGGAAATATGTACATGTATGTCTTCAATACTTTTTTCGCTGGGAGTCTCTCTTGCTGTAAGACCTTCAATTATGTCATTTTTCGCCAGCTTTAAAATCAAGATTTTCCATTTCCAACTTAAAACTTCAATGCTATCGTATATGTCGATGACCGTTTGATAGCTTTGTAATTTGTCCGAGGATAACCGACCCTGAATTATTTCTAGGTAAAACTGCGCACGTTTAAGATCATTTTCATCCATCTTTTCCAGTTTTCGTTTTGTTGCTGATAAAAATGTTCCATATTCAGTTACGTACCGGCGACATTCCTTGCCATCTCCAAAGACCATTGGAAATGAGACCACAGGGTTGTTTTGTCGTTGTATTTGGATTTTTATCATGTTTAAAAGATTTGCTCTTTTCTTTAAAATTTCATTATAGCGAGGGTGATACGATATTATTGAATGACAAGAAGGACATCTCAACGCATGCAAAATACTGATTTTCTGTGCTTCAATAGCAGCGTCTAGCTCATATGCTGGAAAAATGTGTCCGCATGCACTGAGTTGTACCAGTCCTGTCTTTATAAGATGTTTGGAATCATCATCACTTTTACATTGTAAACAGGTTTTTATGCAAGGTTCGCCACAAAAACCAGCACATTTATGACCACATGGGAGGATCTTTGGGCATTTTTTGTTGCATCTTGGTCGTTTACAAGGCTCATAACAAGGCAGTTCACAAGAAAAGTGAGGACAAGACCAGTCACAAGGTTTTTCGCATGGACTGCACGGTCTGCTGCATACATTTTCACAAGTAATGTGAGAGCACATTGACATGCATTTATCCTCACATGGTTTACAATTTCTGCAATGTTTACCAGTACATTTATGCCCACAAACAAAATTTAAAGTGCAATTTTTCGCACAAATTTGATGAAATAAGCCGCCTTTGCATTTTTGACAATCGCCTGTACATTTGTGTCCACAAGCTAATTGAGCTGTGCATTTTTTGCGACATATATTTTTCGAGGGATTAATGCAAGGGTTGGTCACTTCGTGACCACATAATTCAATCCGAGAAATGGTTGATGTACATTGTGGTGGCTTCATATTTACATTTTGTTGAAGTGATTTGTTCACATGGCAAGCAATTTGATTTATATGATTACATGTTGGTTGTATGAACTCAACTTGCTGTACGCACTTTATCTTATTTGGAGATAAATAACATTTCATCCACATGGTGTGGCAACAGTTTGGTAGCTGTTTTAATACATTTTCTTCACATTTTATTTCATTTGGCGACTGGAAACAAAATGCAAAAGCACTATGCCCACATGGTAAGATTTTGTCAACTTTAGTATTGCATTTGATTTCATCAACCTTTCTCCAACATTCTGTTTCTTGGTGATGAGAACATGGCAACACCTTCACGGTCATTTCAATACATTTAACATTCAGTGGGTCAACAAAGCAATGCATCATTTTGCGATGACCACAATTTAAGCTCTTGATAATGTTTTCTTGGCACTGAATATCGCTGTCGCTTACATCTTTGTGGCACATCACTTCTTTTTCATGACCACAGGTCAACATTTTCACCACCATCTCTTTACATTTCACTTGAGAAATGTCTATATGACAGAGAGTCGTCTTTTCGTGTCCACAAGTTAGAGTCTTGACGACTTTACTGAAGCATTTCGTGTTTTCAATATTTTCAGAGCATTTTATCTTTATTACATGACCACATATTGGGTGTGTTTTCTCTACTTTGATGTCACAATGACATTTCTCAGGGAAATGGCATGGTTTTGAACACTCGTGACCCATAGAACAAATCAAACCACATTTAGAAGAGCATTTTGTTGAGTCTTTTTTTCTGCATTTGACCATAACATTTTCATGGTGACATGGAAAGTTTGTAGTTACAAGATGTTGACATTTGAATCCGTTTATGGACACGTTACATTCGACGTCAACAAAATGTTTACATGGTAAATTTTTTTTTACTATTTCACAACATTTATTTTGTACTTGAAATAACACGCTTGAGATGTAACATTTACGGGTGTAGCTATGTTCACAATCTTTTCTTTTCTCAGTGACTTCCACTGGACAATTGAATATGTTTTCATTTTCAAAGCACTTCATTTCAACTTCATGATTGCATTTTGAAAGAGTTCTTCTCACCAATTTCATGCAGTTATATCGCTCATAATCAATATGACACTCCAAGTCTTCTGAATGTCCACAAGTCAAATTTCTGCGAACAATAACTTGACATTCGTATTGTTCTTCCGGTATCCAGCATTGCATAGTTGCTTCATGATCACAATCTAAAGTCCTCCTGACAATCTCAAGGCATTTATATGTACAAGGCTCTTGATAACAGGCCATTTCAGCTGTATGATAACAATCCAACAATTTCTTTACCTTAACTCTACAACGGCAAGGTTTTGGATAATGACAGATTTTGTTGCATATATGCCCTCTTTCACACTTTTTTTCACAGTTGAATGTACAACGTATATCTAGATGCTCTTTATCATAAGGATGACACAGACGTGTACAGGTGTGTCCACATTCCAACCCAAAGTTGCAAAGTAAAGTACAACCTCCCTCAGGTGCCTTGTCAAAATCATCTGGAGATTTTGCTAATGTTTTCTGAGTAGAAGGATGGTTTTGGCAATAAATAGGTAATCCGTCGCAGAGAGAATTGGTAGTCTTCATTTTAATGATAGCCGATCGAAGCAAGTGGGAACTGCGTGTGTTTTTTTCAAACATCTGAAAATTTCCTATCACGTACAAGCCGATCTTTGCTCTTGACAAGGCGACACAGATTCTGTTTTCCTTCTTTAAAAAACCAAGTCTTCCCTCTTTATTACTTCTTACCAAAGAAAGTATGATTATTTTATTTTCCTCCCCCTGATAGTTGTCTAAGATTGATATTCTAATACCTAAAAACTCTGATTTTGGCATCAGGTCTCGTATGCAAAACATTTGTCCAGAATAAGGGGTTAAAACAGTAATGTCTTGTCGTTTATAGCCCTGTTGTATTAAATACCGTGTCAGTCTCATTACATATTTTGCCTCAAACTCGTTTGAATAGCTCTGTGATTCCCCTTTTTGATTCTCTGCATGAGAATGCGAGATAAAGAAAACATCTTTTTCTATGCCCATCACATGTTCGCGATTAAAAACACTATCACTGTTTTCTAGCCCAGGATACATATCCTGCACAAGGTTTGAAATTTCTGGACGCATTCTGTGCTGGCGCATCAAACAACTGAATTCAAGTCCATTCTCAATCATTCTTTCAAACATGGATAATGCTAAATTGTATTTTTCAGCAAGCTCGTATACTGAAGGCTTTGGTTCCAATTGTTTATGATCTCCAATCAATATCAAATGTTCACATTTATTACTCAAAGTAGATATAATGTGAGCTTCCAATACTTCTGCAGCTTCTTCTACAATGATGATCTTTGGTCCGATTTCATTGAGAACTCCTTGATATCTGGCCGCTCCAGATGTTGTCATTGCTATTACCATAGAGCTTCGCAAAATTTCTTTGTCTACATAATTTTTCTCAATCAAATAGTCTTTGTATTTTGCATCATATTTTGTTCTTATTTCAGCAATTTTCTGTGAATGGAAATCACAAAACTTCATCTCAAAATATCTATACATCCTCCATCTATCTGGTATTGATAAATTCCACACGTTTCCAATATTTTTATTCACTTCCTCCTTTGACATTGGTTTACTTTTGAGAAAAAAATCATTCACTATTAACCCCTCATTGTCAAGATGTTTAGTAAACTCTTCAGTAAAATTAGGATCAGACTTTGCCTCATTCAATACTGTCTCAACACTGACTCCAATTTCAGGAAAAGAAAAGTCCATTTCGAACTCATCTTCTTCTATCATTCTTTCATGTTTTGCATTGTCGCTTTCGGTTTCAACATCAATAAGTTCCCCAACTTCTGTTAAACTCTCATAAATGGAGATATCAGCATTCTCGTCGGTCTCTTCATATTTTTCAAAAGCTGCTTCAATAAAATCCTTCTCTGTAACTTTCAACCATTCCATTATTCTAAATGGTTTAGGCAATTTCATTAGGGAAAGAATGTTGACTTCGTTCACAACGGATTCCAAAACGGTTTCATCTATAATATTTTTCCTTGCGCTTTCAATCAAAGATTTATGTTTGCACATTTCTTTGACTTTTTGTTGAAGTTCTTTTTCAAATCTGCCATGATCAATGAACTTTTTTCTAAATTCTCTCCTTCTTTTTTTGAGCGTGAAATCTTCTATTTTTTCACTGTTACTCCTTCCACCTACACGCACGACTGATTGTTTCCATTCAGCACGATTTGCAGGATCCATAAAGTCGATCATACCTTCTAGAAACTGATCAAGGGCATGGTTTGTATAACAAACTATTAACATTGGATGAAGTTGCTGTTCTTCCTGTTGATCTTTTCTTGCTTGTTTTATATTTTCCTTAGATATGCTCACACCTCTCCAACAGTCTGAATTATGAAGCAATGTCTTCGCTATTCGGAGACCAAGATGTGTTTTCCCTGTACCAGGTGGGCCTTGTATGAGTACAAATTCTTTTGTCAGAGCAGATTTAAATGCTTCATATTGTGATGAGTCAAGGTGGAGGTCAGATGGTCTTGGCCATCTTCTTTCTAATATGGAAACTTCAAGTCGTTTTTCTCGATATTGACGATCTACTTGTCCTGTCTTAAATCCAGCATGTCTTAGACTTTTGTTATTTTTCGGTGCATTAAATATTGTAGAACATGACACGATCGGCTGTAAATCGTATTTGATTCCTTCCTCACGTTTCAAGTACAATGGTTTTTCGATATTTTTTTGGCAATACACAATGTATCTTTCAAAAGGCAACTCCCCCTCTTTGATATTCTGTAGACAGTGCAACACATGTCGATATGCTTCAAAATAAGCAACACTTTCTATCAACGTTAACTTTAAGCCCTTCGTCAATTCCGGGTCACCTTTCTGTCTTTTAACTATAATCTTCAACCTTCCGTCCTTCTTGATTGCATCAGTATCTGATTCAGCGATTATTCCAAAATAGAGCTTGCGATAACTGTCTGGTAAGAGGCAGAGTAATGAACCGTAAAGCATTCTCTTGCCACCTTCCCATCTCGTTCTTTTCACCTGATTCATATCTAATTTTATTGTATACATTGGGCCATCTAAAGTCATCTCTCTTCCTTCCTCAATTGTAACGTTTTTGTATAACCTTGCATCTTGTATTCTTTTAGCTACACTTCGTTCTACATACTTGGTATGAATGTATTCAGATATCCCATTTCGCAGCTGGGATATACAATCTTCTCGAAGCAAACGAAACTGTATATCAAGATAATCATCAAGATTGTCAAAGGGTTTGTCACGAAGATTCTTCCTTAGGCTCAAGAAGGGGTTGGTTTGTAAATCATCTAACGTCGGTAATATGGAAATGTGTCGAAAATTATTCGTGGGTTTCCTTGTGTCTTTTTCCTGTTTTTCACGTTTAACTTCAGAAACTGCAAGTCTATTAACAATTATTTCATTGATATCTTCGATGTCGTCCTTTAGATCTAAAAGATCATCAACATCCTCGTCCCTATCATCAATAACATCATTGATTTTTTTCTCCGTTTCTGTCGCTAGTTCAAGAAACCCATTACCATACGATGGGGATCTATTACATAAATGCTGCAGGAAACATATAATGTCTTTGATGGAAGGTAACACGCTATCTCGTCTTCCACACTGTAAGAGGTATCGAAGATTTTTCTCAAAATTAGAAGATGCCAAAACAGGGACCAGGTTTATAACGTTTGGATCTTCGGAATGTCTTTTGTTTTGCAAAACTTTTAAAATAATTTGAAGAAAATACTTCAACTCTTCCAAGTTTTGACTAGTTGACCGCACCGTGGCTCTAATTTTTTCATTTGTCCACAACGATGAGTCCAAAATTTCGTGAACTTCAAATATTGACAAACGTTTTAATTCTTCGGTTCGAAGAGGTGGTACACTATATTCTTCTCTCTCCATAGTCCAATGTGTTAAGCTGGAAAAAAGATGCATAAATATATAGTTACTTACTTATTACCTACTTAATCAGAACCGCAACTTCAATTCGGAAACTCGTGCCATACATTCAAGATTAGCAGTAATAAATAAGTTGCTTTCGAAACTGGAGGCCCATGCGCCACTTCGCTTGCCTGCCTATCAGCAATATCCAACTTTGAAATGCGAATCTAACTTAGCTTTATTATTTCAGACCAGTACAATTCAAAAACATACCTAATGCATATTGGTTAGTGCATGTGCAATATAAACGTTAATTATCACAAAGACTGGGCAATATTACGTTTGTGTTATACCTGTCAGCTTCATATTAGCTTGTTTCCTTAGCATTATACGAGCTTCAGTCTTCACATCATGTAAATCCTGGCTTTCTTGGCATTTAACGAACTATAATAGTCTTCATATCCTGTATAAGAATGTGCAGGCATAATTTATATAAGTCCCATTTTTCATTTATCTTCTGTGTTATTAAAGTAAAGAAGAAAAATATAATGAAAAATTCTTAATACATTTAAAACTGTTTTTTCATACGAGCAAACATTTATGATTTCCAAAAATTATTAGCGTCACCAGGTTATATGTAAAACATTACTACAAAGATCGATACCTTCAAAACACATGGACCACCTAAGAAAGCGTTTTATT
>WFKH01006014.1:56234854-56309393 GCA_016163765.1 Magallana hongkongensis
AAATTTTATTTGTCAGCAAAAATGATCATTAACAGTTTATTGCGACTGCAATCTCACTACAAGTATTTGAATAATCAGAATACAAAAAGCAAAAATCACCCATCCAGGCTGGGCATTCGAGTAAATTTATAATATTTAAACAAAAGAAATAAACTATATAAGTTAAAGTTATGGCAACAGAATAGTGAATTGATAAACATTTTGTAATGACCCTTTGACTTAGAAAACAGTATTGTATAAATATAATCATCGATTCAATGATAGACTAGCAAGCTTAGACAGAAAAGTCAGGCAACATAAACAAAATTGTAAACCAGCGCACGTATATAGGCAAACAGAACAAAATACTAACATGTTATAAAGTTAACTGGAAATTACTCACTGGTGAAATACACTTACGCGTAAATGCAGCATACAAACATACACATGTAATTGTATAAACATCGTTTCAAAATATCTAATACATGGTAGTTATACCTTTTAATATGTAATAATAGTATATACATGTATATAACTTTGAAATTTCAATGTATCTTGCGGAATCCGCTAAGCACCGATCCTCATGTATTGTATATACGTATGAACAATATATGCAATAATACAAGAATTATCACTCAGTAAGGAGTAAATCTTTTCAAGTAAGTTTTATTTTAAAAAATTAGTAATTTTTACTCAATTAAAAAGACTACATTAATAAGTACTGAGAATCAATAAGAGAATTATTTTGATCTTTTTTTCCTGGCAAGATCGTTATTTTTTCCCTCAATAGTAAGGATAAAATGTAGATGTATTCAATCATGTGCCACTTACTTCTTTTCAAAAAATATTCGTTCTTCTTTTCGTACAAAAAAAGCAATAATACAAAGAATGTACAACAGATAATACAAATACTATAGTTAGTCAGTTAAAAATTAAATAACATTTTTTCCAAAGATTAACTCGAGTTCTCATAAAATAAAAGTAACAGAATCTGAAACGATCGAGATGTTTATCGTCTTCCTCTTCGTCCACCCCTTCGAGGACCTCTTCCACCTCTCGTACCTCTTCCACCTCTCGTACCTCTTCCACGTGACTGGTTTATATTTTCGGGTTCAAACCACCAGTTCCTAGATTCATTAGGTCTATTCTCGTGATAACCCTGTTGCACGTGTCCTGCAGACGCCATTCCTCTATAATTCCTTTGACCACCACTAATGTTTTGAACGTCTGCTATTATGCCGCGTCCCCTGCCAAATCCATCACGAAATTGGAAAGCCTGCATGTTACCGGATGTTTGTAACAATGGAGAAACAGCACCTGTAAACATCGTTTTAGAATGGCCTTTTCCTTCCATTTCGTTCTGATTTGTTCTACCGGTCGCCCCATTCGGGTGGGTAAATCCGGTATCATAAAAGGGTGCCCATTTATTATTTTGTTTCTTCCTTCGATCGTGCTGGTGACTTTTCTGATTACTTGTGTTTGGTTCATCTTTATTTGAATTTCTTGGCTCTTTCGGTCTTGCACCCTGTCTGTTATATCCAGCGCTGTGGTTTTTGGAGTAGGGATTTCGTGGTATTTGAAAATCTTGTGGTGAAATTCGATCAAGTCCATAGCAAGTAAGGCAGCTGCCATGGCCATTCACACAACTGAACTGATGACCTTAAATACAATTGAAATAAATGAAAATTCAAAAGCATTTCAGTGCTCTCAGTTGGAGAAAATATTTTACTAAAAAGACGATACACAGAGTTTAGTGGCATGCGCTATGTATGACTAATTAGCCCAGGGATAATGTTTTCTAATATTTATGTGGAATTTGTAATCGTCATAGTGACCAACCCCATAAAACAAAGTGAAAATAAATTTGTTATGAAATCAGTTTGTTAAGAAATCAATGGTTAAGAAATCAATTTGTTCATAAATAACAGTTTACTTGCGCATAATGCAAATGAAATAGTAATATGTAAAATTTGTAAATCTTTCTATCAAGTTATTAAGTCAGATACCAAGCAGACATATAAAATTCAATGTATAGATATTACCGTTATTACACGTTCTCCATGATTCACTGTGAACATCCACTATAGAAATTAGCCTTGGAAATGCACTGGCTGTGTTAATCCATCCCTTTCCAATGTCAGTCAGAAAAGGGAGAAAATATTCCAACATCAATTCTATATCTGGGTCCAATACAGTATCTTTATCTTTATTCTTCACTATCCAGTGTCTAATCTTGTCCAGCTGACGGTTAAATTCTTGGTTGCTTTCAACATTTTCATATGCCTTTTTCGATCGTTCTTCAGAATCTTTCTCGCTCAATTCTGTCTTCAGCAGGGCTTCGTGCTCGTTTTCGGAGAAGTCATCAGAATCGTCTGTGTCTTTTATTTCATTGAAATCCTCATTATCACTGTCATCTTCTTCAGTTTTCTGCTCACTCGACTTATTTTTTGCTGATGACACTGTGTTGTATAGTATAACAACAAAATACTTCCACAATATGCTCAGTAGTTTTAGATTTGAATAAGTACAAAAGTAATTTTGATTTCCTTCATCCGCCTTTTGTAGTGAACGTCTCACAAAATTTACCAATGATTTTGCTAACATAAGTTCATCTGCCTGGTGTAAAGATTTTTCATTTGCAGCTAAAAATGTACCAAATTTTTTTAAAAAATATAGACTATTGCCACCACTGCCTACAAGCAAAGGAAATGCAGAAGTGTTAAGAATTCTAGACACTGTGTTGACTGTGTTTCGGATTCTGTTAATTTTCAGACTTTGCATTTTAAGTTGAACGTGATAACGCGGATGCCATTTGATTATTGTACTACACATTGGACAGCGTTTAACAGAAAACGTTTCATCATCTCCTTCCATGTGTTTGTCTAATATTTGGTATTCAAAAATGTGACTACACTCTTGCAACTCAACAACAAGGCTTGATTTGACTTCAGATATCTGCCTAAACCTGCCGTGGTCACATTTTTTGCATAACTTTGGGCATGGATCACTACATAGTCCAACACACTGGTGCCCACATTTTAACTTTATGGTGCATCTTTTGTTGCATTTGGGGCGGTCACATATTTCGAAACACTGTTTCAAACATTTGTAATGCTGGCAAACCCAGTCACATTGTTTAGTACAAGTTTCACATTCCCTGTTGCATGAGTGATTACAAACACCATGAGAGCATGATAAACTGCAAGATTCAGAGCAAGAACCACAATCTCCACAATGATTTTTTGTGCACATATGACCACATACAAGAACTTTGCTACAAATCTTCTGACATTCTCTATGATGATTGAAACTGCATTCTGAACAGGTACCACTGCATATGTGACCACACAAAAGTTTTAATTCACACTTTGCCATGCATAATGGATATTTGTTTCCTTTTTCTGAACAAGCAACATTCATAACATGTCCACATGTTAATTTTACAGGTACAGGGATTTTGCATGCTGGTAGACCTACACTTTTTGTGAAACCAAGTTTTAACTGCTTATCAAGGTAACATGGTTCCATTGTTTTATGTCCACAATCTGGTCGAACTATGCTGACTTTTTCAAGACATTCTTCCTCTTCCGGATTTTTACAACAGCTTATGAAGACTGTGTGTCCACACCAGGGAATCGTTTTCGTCATTTTCTCGAAACATATTATGCTTGAGTCATCAGGGTTGACGTAGCAAAGAAGATCAAGAAAGTGTTTGCATTTTAATTCTTTCTTAACTTTCTCTTCACACAAAATATAGGTTTCATTTATATCTATATGACAGGCTAGCGTTTTAGTATGACCACATTTTAAGATCTTATCCACAGTTTCTTCGCAGAGTATCTTAGAAACATCTACAGAACAACCAACAGATAAAGTATGACCACACTCCTTTCGCTTCTTCACCCTGACTGTACAAGTGCAAGGATCGTTAAAATGACAGATTTTCTGGCATACATGTTTTTCTTCGCACTGATTGCCACATGTAGCACGACACCTTTTAGTAGATTTTTCGTGACAAGGCACAGATACATTTTCATGATGGCATAAGAATTCTGTCATAACAGGTACGTTGCATTTAATATTATCATCTCGCATATGACACTCTGTTTCAATTTCATGACCACAGCTGAGTGTTTTTGTAATTATTTCTTTACAGAAATTTTTAGTTTGGAATTCTGTGGCATCTTCGTGACAATATCTTGTGAATAAATGATCACACTTGTAGTTTAAAAGCCTGCTACTGTAAAATGAATATCTAGTATATAAAAGAGGCGTTTTTGAGGTTAAACTGATTGTTCTTTTCTCTGTAATTTTTTCTTTGCACATTATTGATTTCACGTCTTCATGACATGGCATATCAAGTTCATGGCCACAAGGCAGTTTTTTAACAACATTTTCCATGCATTTGTAGAGCGCAACATTTAAATGACAAGCCATCAACTTTTCGTGTTTACACTGTAACACTCTATTAACAAGTTCTTTACATTTTTTGCGAGTTGGATTTTTCCAGCAGTACATATCTGCTTCATGTTCACATGGAAGTATTTTCTTCATAATTATCACACATTTGTAAAATTTCACGTTGATATAGCATTCAAGCTCTTTGCTATGGCCACAATCGAATGTTCTGTTCATCAATTCTTTACAGATAAATTTAAGAGGGTCCTCATAGCAACGCATTTTACCTGTATGACCGCATGACAATTCTTTGGTCACTTTTTCCTCACAAATCACTGACTCTGGAGCAATGCAACATGAAAGGATTTTCTTATGCTGACAAGGCAGAGTTTTTTCTACTTTTATATCGCACTTACAGTCATCGGGAAAATGGCATGTTTTTTCACACAGATGGTCGAGTTCACATCGTTTCAAACATAATTTTTCGCATTTTATAACTTTATGTTTAGGATCTCTTGGGTGACAAAAGAGTGGGCAAGCATGTCCGCAGCTTCTTCTTATGTCACATGGAAGAGAACATCCTCCCTCAGGACACTTGTCAAAGTCTAAATAATTCACGGCTTGAACACGAGAAAAATGAATTGGACAAAAAAGTGGAAGTCCTTCTCCTATTGCCCCTGTTTCTTTCATAGATCTAATAGCTTTTGTCCATAACTTACATTTTCGAGAAAACTTTCGTATATTGTCAAAATTCCCAATTACATACAGTCCCATTTTTGCTCTTGATAGTGCCACGCACACCCGATTTTCTTTATCCAGAAAACCAATTTTGCCTTCTTTGTTACTTCGAACGAGAGACAGCAAAATTATATCATTCTCTTCTCCTTGGTAATTGTCAAGAATTGAAATTTTTATTCCATCAAACTCTTCCCTAGGCATATTATCTCTCAAACGAAACATTTGTCCCGAATATGGTGTAAGTATAGTAATTTGCGTCGCAGCGTACCCTTGTTTTATTAGATATCGTGTGAGGCGCTGAATGAAATCAGCTTCATGGTTGTTCCAATAGCTTTGAGATTCTTCTTTTGTTGATTCCTCTTTGTTATGCGAAATAAAATAAACATTTTTTTCAATTCCTTTAACAAGTTCATATTCTAAAACGTTTTCGTTATCAATGAGTCTTTCATAAACTGGTCGTACCAGTAGTGATATTTCGGGGCGCATCCGATGCTGTCTTTCTAAGCAAACATAAGGTAATCCTAAATTTACCATTCTCTCGAACATCGATAAAGCTAAATTATATTTTTCTGCAAGCTCGAACACAGCCGGCTTTGGTTCCAATTGCTTGTGGTCACCGATCAAAATAAGATGGTCGCAATTTGGGTTAAGCGTAGCGACAATATGTGCCTCCAAAACTTCAGCAGCTTCCTCAACAATGATAACTCGAGGTCCAACTTCTTTCAAGACATCTTGATATCTAGCAGCCCCTGATGTGGTCATAGCAATAATCTCTGAATGCAACAATATGTGTCGATCAACTGTTTGCTTTTCTCTTATATATGTTTTACGCAATTCGACAAAGGTTTGTTCTTCCTCGTTAAGTAGTTTTTTTTCCTCCTCACGGAACAGTTGGACAAAATATCGGTACATTCGCCATCTTTGATTTATTGACTGTTTCCAAGGGTTCTCAATTGCCTTTTCAAACTCATATGGTTTCATTGTATCTTGACTCATAAGCTGAATTTTTGCTTTATTTGCGTGCTGTTTCAACAACTTTTCAAACGTTTCATCGAGGTAATTTTCTTTTAAAATGGATTCTACGATCGAATCAATATTATATCCAATCTCTGGAAAATTCAAATTATTTTCAAAGTCATCGTCTTCAACATGCCTTTCGTCATTGATAAGCGCAGCTTCTGTTTCTATTATGATATTTTCTATCTCTTCTTGTACGGCTTTGTCATTCTCGTCTGTTGTTTTTGCAACTTCATACTGTTCATAATCTTTAAACGCTTTTTGTCGTAATGAATCTGCATCCACCTTCAACCATTTCAAAATATTAAAGTCATTGTCATTCTCCTTTGACAATCCGCCAACTTCTTTAACCCACTGAGCCAATATGTTGATATCATAAATATTTTGATGAGATTGGGTTAATCGCCATTTGCTTCTTGATATTTTTTCGTGAGATTCTTTAAGAAGTTCCAGATATAAATGGTGATCGCTTTGCACATTTGCACATCTTCTCTTCTGCTTTAATGAAAAGCCTTCGATTCTGGGATTTGTGCATCTTGATCCAACGCGAACAAGTTTTTGTCGCCATTCACGTTCATTCTTTGGATCTAAAAAATTCAAAATGCCATTCATAAACTGATCTAAGGCGTGATTTGTATAGCAGACTATCAACATTGCTGAAGATGCCTCATCTCTATTGTTTCTTTCTAAATTCCGTTCATTAATTTTTGCTTCATTCATCCAATGCCGTTTGTTATGCAACAAAACTTTGGCAATTTCTAAGCCTATGTGCGTCTTTCCTGTACCAGGAGGACCCTGTATTATTACAAATTCATTGGTTAACGCAAATTTCAACGCCTTTAACTGTGATTCGTCGACATGCAATTCATCTGCTGAAGGCCAGTCGTCGGATAGGAGACTGTAAAGTTGTTCTTCGCCTACGTTATGATCTTTGAAAATGACGTCTTGATCGATTATTGGAAGAAAATCAAACTGAAGATCTTCATCCCCTTCAACATATTGTGGAGGTTTGATGTTTTTACAACCCTCTACAATATATCTTTTAAACGGCATCTGTTCTTCCGTAATTGTTTGCAAAGAACACAAGACATGTCTGTAGGACTCAAAGTAAGCCGTACTTTCAACCATTGTCATTGGTAAATCTGTCTGAATGCCAGACTGACCAGTTCCTTTCCTCATGCTTACTTGGAATGTGCATTTTGCTTTAATTTTGTCGTAGTCTGCATTTTCTATCACAGCAAAATATAGTGTGTCGAAATTATCCGGCGACAAACAAAGCAGAGAACCATACAGTAATCTCTTACTTCTTTCCCATCTAATACGCTCAACCTGTGTGCGGTCCAATTGGAGTTCATATAATGGTCCTTCTATGGATGATTCTTTCAGTTTGGAAACAACAAATACGTTTCTGTAGAGTTTAGCGTCCTTTAATTTTCTGACTTCTCTGTCTGCATGTACAGCCTTCGTCTCAATGTACTCAAATATGCCATTTCGCAACTGTGCTATGCAATCCTCTCTTAATAGTCTAAACTGGACGTCCAAATAGTGGTTTAAATCATCGTAATAGCCTGTTGTTAAATTTTTTCTCAAAAAAGGTTCATGGAAAATGTCATCTCTTGTTGGAAGAATTGGAATCTCGCGAAAATCGTTTGGCGGCTTTCGTTGATCCCGTTTTTCTTTTCTTTTTTCAATTTCAGGTCTGATCAATTTCTCTGAGATGTTTTTTTGAAGATCTGTAACGTTTGTTTGAATAGACAGTAGAGTATCGTTTATATTTTCATCGCTGCTTGCCGAAATTAGTCTAGCTATAAATGAAATTAAGCAGGTACACAGACCAAGGGAACCTAATGCAGTAGTTGGAATCTTCATCCACAACTGGTGGAGAAATTTCAGTATATTGTTTATAGTCCCGATCAATTCTTCCAATTCTAATGTTGATTCTGCCTCTGTACTATTAAGTAATCCAATTAATTGTGAGAAAAACTTATCGCTTGCGACCTCAGAAAGAACTTTGTTGGTTTTAATCTGAAGTTGCGGATATTCGTAACTAACAATTTTTGAATAAATTCGCAAAAATATGATAGATTTCCTTGGTTCCTTAAAGTCAAGACTTGTCTCACGAAAGCGGATATTTGACCATAATGGATTTTCAAAGATTTGTGGAACATCCAGACTTTCAAAGAGTTCAAGATCTGCTATGGAGTAACTTCCAGTTTCTTTGTTGGAGGACATTTCATCAGACTACTAAAAGAAAGATTGACTCTTGTATTAGAGGATGAAATTCCATAACAGAAAAACCAAGTAGATATTTGTACATTGAAGAATCGCAAATATATGTACAGTAGGCGGGAAAAGGTGTTGACAAAAACATGGCGCCTGTAGAAATTATGTTGCGTCTGACCTATCGTAAATCTTAACCGACAACGTCATAGGTGATCCCTTGGCAAGACTATAATGTGACTTCATTCGTTATATTTTCGTCTACTTCATAATTTTGTTTACAATTTGCTGTCAAACAAGTGATGGAGGAGAAAAGAGAGGAACTATCGATAACTTTAAATGAAGTTGTTGTGCAGCTTTACCAAAATACTAGTAGAGAAAAAATTAAAAATTGCAAACATAGCACAGGAGGTGAACAAGTCCCCGTCATTTATTAACCGTGTAATTAGAACAATTCAAACCCAGGAAGGCAGGAATATCGCCACTACTGATTGACGAACGTAAATATCGAAGGTTGCAAAGGTTAGTAAGTGTTGATCATTGTGCACTTTTGAGTAAAATTGCGGTTAAATTCAATAAAAACAGTTGCAGTATCTAAGAAGACTGTAAAACGTAAATTCAAGAAGCATTGATTTTTAAGAAGAAAGTAACAGTTAAAAGTGTAAACAGAAAAAAAGCTGTGTCGTGGTGTCGGGAAAAAGGGATAGTGGACTGTTAAATTTCAGTGGAGTAAAGTAAATTTTGGTGATGAGTGCCAAATACCTGTCGGAAAAAATATATGCGGTTAACGTGGGGAGAAAAACAGGGAAGGATGGAGACCGAACTTTGTTACAAAAAAAACTCAATGAGTGGTATGGGGATCTTTGATTTGATGTAGTCGGAGCTTTATGGAGCGTAAATTGGAATATTAATGCTCAAAAAACGTCTAGCTTGTATTTGTTTGTCATTGCAAAACTTTGCACAATCCGCCGTTGCGCTAACATAACTTTGTATAACACGATATCGAACTGCATACTACTCGCCTTCGCGCTAACGCAACTTCTCATAAGTCGCCGTCGCGCTGTCACACAACACGCCGTCATGCTAACAAAAACTATGTACAACATGCCGTTGAACTAATATAACTTGGCACAACACACTATCAGGTTAAGGCAATTTCACATACTGTGTGCAGGGAAATATTCGCCCCCGTTTAATTTTCGTCCCTTTCGCCCTCGTTGTCAGCGGCCGAATTTAGGACTGGACGAATTCCAATTTCTTAATTATCTCTCTTTAAACACAACGGTGTCTGGGCAAATTCAAGACGGGGAGAACCCGTTTGCAACCGAAAAAGGGCGAAAGTGTGAAGTTGCGTTAGCGCACCTTGTTGTTGCGCTAACAAAACTTCACACAACTCGCTGTCACGCTAACACAAACATGCCGTCGCGCTAACATATTACTTTGCACAACACGCTGTCGCGCTAACGCAACTTTACACAACACGCCGACAAGCTAGCGCAACTTCACACAACTCGACATCGCGCTGTCACACAACAGGGCAACTAGTTGCAGGTCTGTAGCTCCCGGTCTAAAAAAATTCGGATGGACGACCTTGGAGCTATAGTTCCGTGTTAAAAGTTGCAATTTAGGGCGCATAAAAAATTGAGCTAGTTTAAGATTGATTAACCTTACTTCCGAACACATTCCTTACATTTATTTGATTCCAAAATATTCCTTAGACATTTTGCTTAAGATATCGTCACTTGCCTCTTTTTTTAAACCATCACCAGCCCCGTAAAGGGAAGTGGTGCAGTCTTTTTACATGAGGTCGGTAAGCGTGTTTAAGAGAAAGTCTGAGGCAAGTGAAGTGAAGATATCTAAAGAATTTAATGGTGCTATTTTTTCCACAGAACTTGTGTGGAAATAAGGTTAATCTGTCCAAACCGAGCGCAACTTTTTGTGCGCCTTAAATAGCAAATTTTCAACACGTATGAAACTGTAGCTCCCAGGTCGTTTATCCGAATTTTTTAGACCGGGGGCTACAGACCTGCAGCTACAGGGCAACGCGCTACCATGTCGAAATAGTGACAGCGCGACGACTTGTTTTTTTGACAGCGTGGTGGCAAGTTGTGTGAAATTGCGTTAGCGCGACGGCTTGTTGTGCAAAGTTGTGTTAGAGCGGCAGCGAGTTGTGTACCAGAACTCATTCTGAACGCGCTGTTTGACTTTTGCAATGATTCTATCCAGACACCACATATCTACCACTCAATTCCCTGCCAAATTTTGCGCGTAATTAGCTTGGAAGAACATTTAAGGACTAAATATTAAAGAATGTTTTTTTCGTATTTTATTCAGTTACAGTCAACTAAAGCAGCTACCGTTTTATAGTTACAAATCATCTTCCTTACGTCCGTTGAGCGACGCAATTTTTTTTGTCAACGCATTTGCCCCCCTACTTTATCTTTCATAGCAAATCAGTATATTAACTCTGGCGTAAACAATAATTGTTAAACTGAAATAAAATTTGTTATTTAAATTCCCGGTTAAAAAGTAAAATCGTTTCGTATCAAATGCTGGTAAACTAGATATTGTGATACAAAGAATTGATGGTTAATTCTTCGTTTCTTCTATTCAGTCTTCCTTATGCGTGTACTCCATGCGCGGATCTAGAAGGGGGGGGGTGTCAGGGGGTCCAGATCCGACCCTGCAAACTTCAAATTTCTTTAAATTACACTATAAAATTACCAAAAATATGCCTCGGATCCCCCCCCCCTCCCCCAACTGGAAAAAATTTCTGGATCCGCGCATGTACTCTTAAGATAACTACGATATATTGTCCAAATCTTGATATGTTTTATGGTTTGGAGATACTAGTATATACGGTAAGTTGTTAAATGATTTACACGTGTCTTTGTAAATATTCCGTTGTAATGACAAATTAAGGAATCCACTTACATATGATAAATTGTTTAATTTCTTATTTTCGTCCCATTTAGAATGCATGGTCATCCTTTTTTTGTCCTAAAGAAGAGAGCGACAATTAAATTTTATTAATGGTCTATTTCTAGATAATAATGGTGCTTGTTGGTAACTTTGAGTTCAACTTGGTGATAGGAGATTGTACATTAATAATCTTAGATAAAGAACTGTTTTTGTCTATCGATAAAGATATATTTATACGGTTCTAAACAAACAAAGAATGACGTGTGTGCAGTGATAAACCTGTTCAAACTATTTATTTAGAATATTCTGGGTTTATTGATTTGTTAATCTGAATTGGCGACTGCAAATGATTTGATGAAAATAATCTTAATAAAATAATCAAATAAACGAAATTGTATCGACGTTGCAGGAATGCATTTCCTTTCTCGCAGTCGTTTCTGAGAGGATTGATTTGTCAACTAAAGCTAGTATATAAAATCTTTTGAGTGTAGACGTTGTGAACTACCTTACTCTTGTATTTGGAAGCTGGAGTTGTTTTGTGTACTGAACAAAAAAGTTCAGAAGTCTCAGTCGGTAATGTAATTTCCACAACGTCTACGAAATTTTCTACGATTAATGTCAACATTTACATATTGAATACATCATAAATGATATGAGAAAACAATACCAAAAAGCTGTTCTTTCTGTGAGTCTAACAGCTTTCCAGATGTCCTTTAAATTCTACAAAATAAAAGAATTTTCGATATGTTACCTTAACCTTTCTTTTTAACGAGGCCAATTCTAATTTGACTGGGCAGCTTTTTATTCCAGCAAGTCGTTTAACATCAGGGAAATGGCTCTAACGAATAGAGACATATTGTAGACAATTAATGCATGAAACTGAAGAATGCAGTTTGGCTCGCTCGTAAATTAGATGTGGCTGTGTGCATTTTACCAACAGTTTATAGACATAACATCAAAAGAAACATAAACCAGCATTCTAACAGGTTTATTTCCTTACAAACTACATTGCGGTTCTTTTGCGTCTCTCTCTCTCTCTCTCTCTCTCTATATATATATATATATATATGCATTCTCACGACATGCAATCGCAATTTATCTAGCATATGTAGTTTAGGAATCACAAGTATTCATACATTTTTATGAAGGAAAAATTAGAAAGTATCATATTTGAAATTTCATCCTATTTTGAGGGCCAAAAAAGGTCACAAGTAAATCAAGTCCTTCAGAGAGGAAGGTTTCTTTGATATAATCCCAGGACCAATCCAAAATTGAAAGAAAAAAATAACTTTCAAGGACTGAATGTAAAATCATTATGAGGGAAATGTGACAGTTGGCGGATTTCCAACCGATAATCTAAAAGTAAAAATTCATAGCATTTGGGGTGACTACCTAAAAATTGGGATGGTAAATATTCAATTCTTTACTTTTTTAAATAATTGACAAGGAAGTAATTTAGGATAGTTAATCAAAATATCTAGAGTAGAAACAATTATTATCAAACATGTAATACATACAGCTCAAATCAATGATAAATAATGCATAAAAATTACAGAGGTTATATTATTACTTACACTGTGTACGTATAATAAAGCAAGAAATCGAATCTGGTTTGTCCACCATTATCCAGTAACATAGCAATCCATATAGGATCAACCTGTGATTTTATTGTTTCTAGTTTCGTTTTATTTTCTGCTTAAGCCAGCTCATTTTTTTAAAAACCCACATTGACTGACTCATGAAATATTATCGCAATGACATGATAACGGATTGACTTCACTTGTCCCATATCGGCGTACGCCGAAATGCGCCGGTTATATGACCGGTGTTAATCGGCGAATTAGCAATTGAAGTGAGCTGGCGTAAAACAATAATGGAGGAACATATTATTGTCACAGCTATTGGTGTAACCATGGTTACAGATGTAACAATTCCAAAAGACA
This sequence comes from Magallana hongkongensis, assembly GCA_016163765.1. NCBI lineage: Eukaryota > Metazoa > Mollusca > Bivalvia > Ostreida > Ostreidae > Magallana > Magallana hongkongensis. Next base: position 56,248,072 of record WFKH01006014.1, read on the forward strand.
CCTTTCTTTAACGGCATACGCCGGCGAACCTTCCCCGATCAAATGAACCACCAAGTCGGGTTACCAAAGGTCAACCGGCGCATTCGGCGTGGTCCTACCAACGTGAAGCGCAATATCAGGACACATACAGTGAACCTTGGTTATAACGAATATTTTTGATTCCCTTTAAGACACTTTGTTTATTTCTAAAAATAGTTACATGTTGCTACGAAGAATAGCTGAGGTTTGCCGAATGGAAATTTCTGTCTTATCAGTTCGAAAATTCCCAATATATTTTCTGTTCACAGGATATTAATTATCTATTATATCTACCTCAAAGAGCATGTGTAAATATAACATTTTTCATAGAATGAAATTTTTAAAGATCAAGAACTATATGAATCGACGTAGCATGCCATAAAGCTTTCACACAATATTTTATGAATAAATAAAAATGATGTATATTCGATGAATCACATCCGCACCTATATATAAACGATTACCTTCTTCTAAACGTCCATGAATATATTTAAGTTAACATAATTACATGCGTTTACTTTAAAATATTACTGGACAAAACGCCAAGTGAACCCAATATATTTTTTATTTAAAAATCTCAGTCAAATTTCAGTCAAATGCAAAGTTCAATATAATAGGGAACAAATTATTTACTGGAATTAAAACATTCTGATTATGTTCTTTAAAGCAAAAGGTATATGTCAGATGTCATTTAAAATGTATAACCATGTTGCTAATGAGCAAACAATGCAAAGACAATGAAATAAATTAGTTAAATGAAATCAGTGAAAACTACACACAATACGATGCTCGACAATATAGACATGTATTGCATTCGCATTAAATTTCCAGAAACACATCGATATAATTATACATAAATAACAACTACGTTTCATAATCCATGGTTAACTCTGATTATATTTACATGATGTGTGATAATCATGTAATGCGCCTGATACTAGTATGTTGCATTTATCTCAGATATTTTGATACCTAAAATTAATGATTTTTGGTATGATGTTTAAAAATTTTACCTCATGGCTATATGTCATGAAGAATACTGAAAATGAAATGTATGCGAAAAACAATTTTTAATAACAACAGTGTTTTCTACAAACAATGGTATCAAAATGGTATTAAAAATGTAAATAACAAAGTAATGAATTTTATTATATTACGTTGCAAACAGTATATTTTTTCATGCTTGCTGCAAAGTAGAATTCCAAATTTGTGTGGCCTTCTATGTCATTTAAGAATGAAATATTACATTGAAAAGTGTGTAGCAATACACAATTCCAAATTGTCAATTTTTGATAACCAGTGGTCTCTCTGGAATAATATTTTTGAACAAAACTTGTAGTGTAATATTGTATATTTTGTTTTAGTAGCAAGAGCAGTAATTGATTAACTTATTTTTTCTAAATATCTTCTATTTACCTGTGTAAATCTAAAAGCATATTACTTTACTGATGTGAGTGTGTGTATATGTATGAATGGGCGGTTTAAGGAAAAAAAACCAATTCATTGTAAAACCTGTATTTATCTTAAAATTGTTTATGAAAATACAATGAATAAATGTGAATAAAAAAAAGTATGTTGCCAATGTTTTATAAATAACAAGATAGCTTGTACTGTAAGTGAAAATTCTATTTCAATTCATGTGGCACGATTTCATAAAAATTGAATGCACATAATTCCAATCTAGCAAGATATAGCACACAAATATACGAATGCTTAGTTCTTTTGGTGACATTCGATAAAATTTCGGAATACACCTACATATATATGTTCACAAACGCAATATTTGATTAAAATACGATATCTCTACGGTTACGTTATATTTGAATAAAAGACGTAATTTAAGTATTTGAGATGCACTTTTGACCATTTAAAAGGGTACACTTTTGCATTTAAATTGTTTTCAATAAAGAATTTTCTTATTGTATTATAATAGACTAAATCTTTGTCATTTAAACAGTTTCGTATCTTATTTTTGTTTACTTAGGTTTTACATCAATATTTAAATAAAAAACTAATTTCTAGAGTTTTCTGCTGCTACTTCTTTCGCTGTCCGCCTCGTCTTCTGTTGCCTCGGTTACCCCTCCCTCTTCCACCTCTTCCTCGCCCTGAGGTCGGATCATTTTCAATGTTGGAGTCACTCATAAATTCGTTGGGTAATGACGTAGTAGACAATAGGTTTGTTTTATGATTAAACCGTTTATTTCGTCCTTTACCCCTGGTGCGTGGTTCCAACCCTCTTGAGGAATTGTGGGTTTTTTGTGTATCAGTCTTAGTTAAATCCCGAATCATAGATTCAAAGTCGTCTGGGACCGATTGATTTGCCGGCAATTCTGTTGGCCCTGGATACAAATCACTCCATCCTTTATGTTCCCCATGTTCTTGAGAGTTCAAACTTTTGGCAATGTGCAATTCATATCCTTCATAGCGACTCACTAGTTCAGATTTTTTACGCGTTTCTTTAGAATAACTTGAACCAATGGTATCCATTTTTAACAAGCTGTTCTTGTTCTGGTCCTGTTTTAACTGCTTAGGACGAGCACCTTTCTGATTGGTATCGTGAGATGGTTTTGGTCTTGGGGCAAAGGGGTGTTTAAATTCCACATGATGACAAATATAACATACCTGCTCGTGATCATAATCATAAAAGGGGTGACCTTAAAAGAAAATATACAGTATGTTATATATCATGCAAAGTCTTAACCAGAATGTTTCAATGAATTGCGAAATCTTTCGTAAATGAACATTAAGATGATGTGTTTTGTTAAGTGTACTGCAGAATCCGTAATTAAGCGTGTTAAGTATTTCTTTCTGCAATTGAATCAACAAATATATATTCATAATAACAAATTAAAAAGACACTTTATAATTTTACCTTTTTAATAATCTAAACATTTGAAGTGAGTGAACGTGCGTAAAACAACTTAATATAGTACTATAGATCAGTGAAACGAATTTTACATCAATGGAAAAGCAAGTATTTTTAAACTTTAAAGCTTATTGAATTTAACAAGTTTGAAAAAAGATGTAACCAGGACATACAGTAGGTTTTCAATAAAGGCAAAAGGCTGGATACAGTTAATGTTAAATTGTTATATAAAAAATAATCATGTAATCTTACCGTTTTCACACACGGACCATCTGTCAATATGGCAGTCCATATATCCTGAAGGTTTTGGAAAATTATTAGCCTTCTCCATTCTTGTGTTTACTTGTGTTGACAGCAACGGTTTGAAGTCTGATATGAAGGATTTTATTTCGTGCTGTTTTTTAATGAAAATATCTATGGGTACGTTGTCAAGCTGTCCTAGTAAACAAAATCTTTCTTCAATGTCTGCTGGTGTTTGTAGACTATCAGTTTTGGAAATATGTACATCTTCGATACTTGTTTCGCTGGGGGTCTCACTTGCAGTAAGACCTTCAATAATGTCATTTTTAGCCAGCTTTAAAATCAAGGTTTTCCATTTCCAACTTAAAACTTCAATGCTACCGTATATGTCGATGACCGTTTGATAGCTGTGTAATTCGCCCGAGGATAACCGACCCTGAATTATTTCTAGGTAAAACTGCGCACGTCTAAGATCATTTTCATTCATCTTTTCCAGTTTTCGTTTTGTTGCTGATAAAAATGTTCCAAATTCAGTCAGATACCGGCGACATTCCTTGCCATCTCCGAAGATCGTTGGAAATGTGACCACAGGATTGTTTTGTCGTTGAATCTGGATTTTTATCATGTTTAAAAGATTTGCTCTTTTCTTTAAAATTTCATTATATCGTGGGTGATACGATATTATTGAATGACAAGATGGACATCTCAACGCATGCAAAATACTGATTTTCTGTGCTTCAATAGCCGCGTCTAATTCATATGCTGGAAATATGTGTTCGCATGCACTGAGTTGTACCAGTCCTGTCTTTATACGATGTTTGAAATCATCATCACTTTTACATTGTAAACAGGTTTTTAAGCAAGGTTCGCCACACAAACCAGCACATTTATGACCGCATGGGAGGATCTTTGGGCATTTTTTGTTGCACCTTGGTCGTTTACAAGGCTCATAGCAAGGCAGTTCACAAGAAAAATGAGGACAAGACCAGTCACAAGGTTTTTCGCATAGACTGCACGGTCTGCTGCATACATTTTCACAAGTAATGTGAGAGCACATGGACATGCATTTATCTTCACATGGTTTACAATTTCCGCAATGTTTACCAGTACATCTATGCCCACAAACACAATTTAATGTGCAATTGTTCGGGCAAGTTTGATGAAATAAGCCGCCTTTACATTTCTGACAGTCGCCTGTACAGCTGTGTCCACATGCTAATTGAACTGTGCATTTTTTGCGGCATATGTTTTTCGAGGGATTAATGCAAGGGTTGGTCACTTCGTGACCACATAATTCAATCCGAGAAATGGTTGATGTACATTGTGGTGGCTTCATCTTTACATTTTCTTGAAGTGATTTGTTTACATGGCAAGCAATTTGATTTATATGATTACATGTTGGTTGTACGAATTCAACTTGCTGTACGCACTTTATCTTATTTGGAGATAAATAACATTTCATCCACATAGTGTGGCAACAGTTTGGTAGCTGTTTTAATACATTTTCTTCACACTTAATTTCATTTGGCGACTGGAAGCAAAATGCAAAAGCACTGTGCCCACATGGCAAGATTTTTTCAACATTAGTATTGCATTTGATTTCATCAACCTTCCTCCAACATTCTGTTTCTTGCTGATGAGAACATGGCAACACCTTCACGATCATTTCAATACATTTAACACTGAGTGAGTCAACAAAGCAATGCATCATTTTGCGATGACCACAATTTAAGCTCTTGAGAATGCTTTCTTGACACTGAATATCGCTGTCTCTTACATCTTTGTGGCACATCACTTCTTTTTCATGACCACAGGTCAACATTTTCACCACCATCTCTTTACATTTCACCTGAGAAATGTCTATATGACAGAAGGTCGTCTTTTTGTGTCCACAAGTTAGAGTCTTAACGACTTTGCTGAAGCATTTCGTGTTTTCAATATTTTCAGAGCATTTTACCTTTATTACATGACCACATATTGGGTGTGTTTTCTCTACTATGATGTCACAATGACATTCCTCAGGGAAATGGCATGGTTTTGAACACTCGTGACCCATAGAACAAATCAAACCACACTTAGAAGTGCATTTTGTTGAGTCTTTTTTTCTGCATTTGACCATAACATTGTCATGGTGACATGGAAAGTTCGTAGTTACAAGATGTTGACATTTGAATCCTTTTATGGACACGTTACATTCGACGTCAACAAAATGTTTACATGGTAGAATCTTTTTTACCATTTCACAACATTTATTTTGTACTTGAAATAACACGCTTGAGATGTAACATTTACGGGTGTAGCTATGTTCACAATCTTTTCTTTTCTCAGTGACTTCCACTGGACAATTGAATATGTTTTCATTTTCAAAGCACTTCATTTCAACTTCATGATTGCATTTTGAAAGAGTTCTTGTCACCAATTTCATGCAGTTATATCGCTCATAATCAATATGACACTCCAAGTCTTTTGAATGTCCACAAATCAAATTTCTGCGAACAATAATTTGACATTCGTATTGTTCTTCTGGTATCCAGCATTGCATAGTTGCTTCATGATCACAATCTAAAGTCCTCCTTACAATCTCAAGGCATTTATATGTACAAGGCTCTTGATAACAGGCCATTTCAGCTGTATGATAGCAATCCAACAATTTCTTTACCTTAACTCTACACCGGCAAGGTTTTGGATAATGACAGATTTTGTTGCATATATGACCTCTTTCACACTTTTTTTCACAGTTGAATGTACAACGTATATCTAGATGCTCTTTATCATAAGGATGACACAGACGTGTACAGGTGTGTCCACATTCCAACCCAAAGTTGCAAAGTAAAGTACAACCTCCCTCAGGTGCCTTGTCAAAATCATCTGGAGATTTTGCTAATGTTTTCTGAGTAGAAGGATGGTTTTGGCAATAAATAGGTAATCCGTCGCAGAGAGAATTGGTAGTCTTCATTTTATTGATAGCCGATCGAAGCAAGTGGGAACTGCGTGTGTGTTTTTCAAACATCTGAAAATTTCCTATCACGTATAAGCCGATCTTTGCTCTTGACAGGGCGACACAGATTCTGTTTTCCTTCTTTAAAAAACCAAGTCTTCCCTCTTTATTACTTCTTACCAAAGATAGTATGATTATTCTATTTTCCTCCCCCTGATAGTTGTCCAAGATTGATATTCTAATACCTAAAAACTCTGATTTTGGCATCAGATCTCGTATGCAAAACATTTGTCCAGAATAAGGTGTTAAAACAGTAATGTCTTGTCGTTTATAGCCCTGTTGTATTAAATATCGTGTCAGTCTCATTACATATTTTGCCTCAAACTCGTTTGAATAGCTCTGTGATTCCCCTTTTTGATTCTCTGCATGAGAATGCGAGATAAAGAAAACATCTTTCTCTATGCCCATCACATGTTCGCGGTTGAAAACACTATCACTGTTTTCTAGCCCAGGATACATATCCTGCACAAGGTTTGAAATTTCTGGACGCATTCTGTGCTGGCGCATCAAACAACTGAATTCAAGTCCATTCTCAATCATTCTTTCAAACATGGATAATGCTAAATTATATTTTTCAGCAAGTTCGTATACTGAAGGCTTTGGTTCCAATTGTTTATGATCTCCAATCAATATCAAATGTTCACATTTATTACTCAGAGTAGATATAATGTGAGCTTCCAACACTTCTGCAGCTTCTTCTACAATGATGATCTTTGGTCCGATTTCATTGAGAACTCCTTGATATCTGGCCGCTCCAGATGTTGTCATTGCTATTACCATAGAACTTCGCAAAATTTCTTTGTCTACGTAATTTTTCTCAATCAGATAGTCTTTGTATTTTGCATCATATTTTGTTCTTATTTCAGCAATTTCCTGTGAATGGAAATCACAAAACTTCATCTCAAAATATTTATACATCCTCCATCTATCTGGTATTGATAAATTCCACACGTTTCCAATTTTTTTATTCACATCCTCCTTTGACATTGGTTTACTTTTGAGAAAAAAATCATTCACTATTAACCCCTCATTGTCAAGATGTTTAATAAACTCTTCAGTAAAATTGGGATCAGACTTTGCCTCATTCAATACTGTCTCAACACTGACTCCAATTTCAGGAAAAGAAAAGTCCATTTCGAACTCATCTTCTTCTATCATTCTTTCATGTTTTGCATTGTCGCTTTCGGTTTCAACATCAATAAGTTCTCCAGCTTCTGTTAAACTCTCATATATGGAGGTATCAGCATTCTCTTCGGTCACTTCATATTTTTCGAAAGCTGCTTCAATAAAATCCTTCTCTGTAACTTTCAACCACTCCATTATTCTAAATGGTTTAGGCAATTTCATTAGGGAAAGAATGTTGACTTCGTTCACAACGGATTCCAAAACGGTTTCATCTATAATATTTTTCCTTGCGCTTTCAATCGAAGATTTATGTTTGCACATTTCTTTGACTTTTTGTTGAAGTTCTTTTTGAAATCTGCCATGATCAATGAACTTTTTTCTAAATTCTCTCCTTCTTTTTTTGAGTGTGAAGTCTTCTATTTTTTCACTGTTACTCCTCCCACCTACACGCACGACTGATTGTTTCCATTCAGCACGATTTGCAGGATCCATAAAGTCGATCATACCTTCTAGAAACTGATCAAGGGCATGGTTTGTATAACAAACTATTAACATTGGATGAAGTTGCTGTTCTTCCTGTTGATCTTTTCTTGCTTGTTGTATATTTTCCTTAGATATGCTCACACCTCTCCAACAGTCTGAATTATGAAGTAATGCCTTCGCTATTCGAAGTCCAAGATGTGTTTTCCCTGTACCAGGTGGGCCTTGTATGAGTACAAATTCTTTTGTCAGGGCAGATTTGAATGCTTCATATTGTGAAGAGTCAAGGTGGAGGTCAGATGGTCTTGGCCATCTTCTTTCTAATATGGAAACTTCAAGTCGTTTTTCTCGATATTGACGATCTACTTGCCCCATCTTAAATCCAGCATGTCGTAGACTTTTGTTATTTTTCGGTGCATTGAATATTGTAGAACATGACACGATCGGCTGTAAATCGTATTTGATTCCTTCCTCACGTTTCAAGTATAATGGTTTTGCGATATTTTTTTGGCAATACACAATGTATCTTTCAAAAGGCAACTCCCCCTCTTTGATATTCTGTAGACAGTGCAACACATGTCGATATGCTTCAAAATAAGCAACGCTTTCTATCAACGTTAACTTTAAGCCCTTCGTCAATTCCGGGTCACCTTTCTGTCTTTTAACTATAATCTTCAACCTTCCGTCCTTCTTGATTGCATCAGTATCTGATTCAGCGATTATTCCAAAATAGAGCTTGCGATAACTGTCTGGTAAGAGGCAGAGTAATGAACCGTAAAGCATTCTCTTGCCGCCTTCCCATCTCGTTCTTTTCACCTGATTCATATCCAACTTTATTGTATACATTGGACCATCTAACGTCATCTCTCTGCCTTCCTCAATTGTAACGTTTTTGTATAACCTTGCATCTTGTATTCTTTTAGCTTCACTTCGGTCGACATACTTGGTATGAATATATTCGAATATCCCATTTCTCAGCTGGGATATACAATCTTCTCGAAGCAAACGAAACTGTATATCAAGATAATCATCAAGATTTTCAAAGGGTGTGTCACGAAGATTTGACCTAAAAAATGGCTTGGTTTGTAAATCATCTAACGTCGGTAATATAGAAATGTGTCGAAAATTATTTGGGGGTTTTCTTAAGTCTTTTTTCTGCTTTTCACTTTTAACTTCAGAAACGGCAAATCTGTTAACAATTATTTCATTGATAGCTTTAATGTCGTCTTTTAGATCTAAAAGATCATCAACATCCTCGTCCCTATCATCAATAACATCATTTATCTTTTTCTCCGTTTCTGCTGCTAGTTCAAGAAACCCATTACCATACGACGGTGATCTATTACATAAATGCTGCAGGAAACATATAATTTCTTGGATGGAAGATAACACGCTATCAAGTCTTCCACATTGTAAGAGGTATCGAAGATTTTTCTCAAAATTAGAAGATGCCAAAACAGGGACCAGATTTATAACGTTTGGATCTTCGGAATGTCTTTTGTTTTGCAAAACTTTTAAAATAATTTGAAGAAAATACTTCAACTCTACCAAGTTTTGACTAGTTGACCGCACCGTGGCTCTAATTTTTTCATTTGTCCACAACGATGAGTCCAAAATTTCGTGAACTTCAAATATTGACAAACGTTTTAATTCTTCGGTTCGAAGAGGGGGTACACTATATTCTTCTCTCTCCATAGTCCAATGTGTTAAGCTGGAAAAAAGATGCATAAATATATAGTTACTTACTTATTACCTACTTAATCAGAACCGCAACTTCAATTCGGAAACTCGTGCCATACATTCAAGATTAGCAGCAATAAATAAGTTGCTTTCGAAACTGGAGGCCCATGCGCCACTTCGCTTGCCTGCCTATCAGCAATATCCAACTTTGAAATGCGAATCTAACTTAGCTTTTTTATTTCAGACCAGTACAATTCAAAAACATACCTAATGCATATTGGTTAGTGCATGTGCAATATAAACGTTAATTATCACAAAGACTGGGCAATGTTACGTTTGTGTTATACCTGTCAGCTTCATATTAGCTTGTTTCCTTAGCATTATACGAGCTTCAGTCTTCACATCATATAAATCCTGGCTTTCTTGGCATTTAACGAACTATAATAGTCTTCATATCCTGTATAAGAATGTGCAGGCATAATTTATATAAGTCCCATTTTTCATTTATCTTCTGTGTTATTAAAGTAAAGAAGAAAAATATAATGAAAAATTCTTAATACATTTAAAACTGTTTTTTCATACGAGCAAACATTTATGATTTCCAAAAATTATTAGCGTCACCAGGTTATATGTAAAACATTACTACAATGATCGATACCTTCAAAACACATGGACCACCTAAGAAAGCGTTTTATTGTTTTATATTATTTTACATCTCTCGTTGGATTAAATTATTCAATAAAGTGATAGATAGCATATTTATAATTATGGAAAGCCAAAGGGTTCAATATTCTATCTATGTAATTATGTACTTGTCTTTTCTAAATGCGTTACTCGTTAAATATAAAAAGAGAAATGCTAAATGTTAACTCGTTATTGAATCTTCGATAATTGTGTATAACCATTTGTAAATTGTCATTTGTAAGACTTATCGGGTTTCGGTAAATTGTTGATTCATAATCCGTTTGATGCAAGTTTGACATTTGTACTTCCGTCATGCGTGATATATTTACATTCACTTTCTTTCCCTCTATTAAATTGCATTGATTGGTTTGAATGATATTTACGCATAACACAGAAGACCCAATCACCAAATCTGGTGCGTATGAATACAATCTTCCTTCAGTATTTTTCAAAGAACATGACTGACTCTCCTCGCGACTTCAAACCGGATCACGACCTGATATTATACTTACGCTGATAAACATTTCATTGATATAAATATTTTTTAACAGTTAAATGAAATCAATTTATTTATTTATTATTATACCAAAGGTTATATTCATTGAATAACAGATTAAAAAATAAAATTGTGAACTTAGAATTTATAGCGTTGTGTACTATTTTTGTCAGCATGATTCGGCTGTTCGAAAGGCTCTTCCGTTAATTGCGCATTACTCGTAGAATAAGGCAGAGATTTTGAAAAATAAATCTTAATTGCGGAAAGGGAATAAAGTTAAAAGAATGTAAATATAAGCATTGAATCATTATTTTTTGAAAGATGTGGTCTCATAACTGCAACGGTGTGTGCAAACAAATTTTCATAACGCGCTAGCGCGCGTTATTCAATTTGTATGCACACACCGTTGCAGTTATGGGACCACATCTTTCAAAAAATAATGATTCAATGCTTAATTGTAATTCAAGATTTGTAAGGTAATGTACCATTATGACGACAGGCGGCGCGCACTACGTCGAATCTTATGGGAAACGGACTATAGAACCCAGGTATCATATCAACATGTACCTATACAATGATTCATACCCTGAAGAATTAATTCTCGGATGCAAACCCACTTTAACTTTCCCTATTAGGGTTTTGTTTGTTTAGGGTTCGATTGTTTATAAACAATGTATAGAATTTTAAAGAAAAACTTCATAATGGAAACATAATAATATAAGAAGAGTTACCTGAAATACCAATAGTGTTTTCTAGAAAATTTGCACCAAAATCGTCACTCCCCAATAGAGACTGACATATGATTTTATGTACCTCACTCTGAAAGATAATGTAATCTTGAGACAAATTCAGAACTGCAGATGAACTCCATTATCTTCTTGAGTGCACCGCATCATCAAATATTATAAATAACTATCTCCAAAGTAAATACTGCACAAAACCAGAATTATAAAATTTCAAGAAATTATATCTACTAGTAGCGCCAAAACGCTTAGAATAAAATGTATGACTTTGTTTATTCCTTAAATATCCAAGTAAGTCTACCCTCCTTTGTAAAACAATCCATGCTAGATTTGTACATTTGCATAGTTATATATTTATTTACATACATCCATACATGTCTATATATTTTCCTTTCAGCACACACGTCCTCTGACTTTATTTATTAGCTATAATTTATATGTAAATGTACCTTATATACCGTTTACAGAGTGTTTTTGCATGCGCGGATCCAGCATTTTTTTTTCCAGTAGGGGAGGGGGGGGGATAATTGTTTTGGCCCGGGGGGGGGGGGGGGGGGGGGGGTCCGAGGCCTATTTTTGGTTTCCATATATAATCACTATTGCCGATCATGACGCAACGTAGGAGGAAGGGTAGACTTCCTCCATATATGGAAAGTGCTACAACTGTTTAAATGTCTATAGCGTCATACACCCTTAAATAATAGGTTTGTATTAAAGGTATTTAAGAAATATGTATATTTATGCGCAAATCTAAATTGGTTCCAAAAAGATAAATAAAAAATGATATTATATTTCGAAGCGATGAAAACAAAGAAAACAGTAAGGGTGACTTCCTGCTTTTTTGTGGGGTTTTTTTAAAATATTTAATCTTGTAAGATAATAAATCCAAACTGCAAGAAAGGTATGTGCATTATGCATTTGATTTCTGGCATTATATGGATTTTTACTTTATTAAATATACATATTAGACAAGGGATTGAAATTCCCCAAAACGAAGTGTGGTATTGATTAATTCATTTTCACTTTGAATACACGGAAATAGCTTCGTCCTAATTCTTAAACTGAATAGTTATGTTAATTGTACAAACGTTAATTTTTTATAACTTGAAAACTATATCCATGTTTATCAAAGAAATACAGTGGTTATTTAAGTGTAAAAATTTAAAAGAAGTATGGTGCAATGCCTTATTTATTAATTAAAATTGAAATATAAAGGAACATAGATCTACTCGATCTGAACATTTAGACTGATAATAAAATGGGGTTTTTTTTAAATCAAATATTATAAATACGCTACTTACATTTTTGTGAATTTTTTGCCGTGGAAACAACGGTGCGTCACGTTTGTTGTGGCAGTCACAAGATCGTCCACACAATGTACAAAAATTTAGTGGCTCAGAGCCAAGTTTTTATTCGTGGAATTTAAAGTGAAACTTACAAAAATTAATTTTTTTAAATTCAAATTTAATTTTTGATATCCAGTCAATTATAATCTATGAACAAGATAGGAAGATGGATTGACTAACAGTTTGTGCTTCATTTCCGACAAGTTCACTTTTTGTTAACGGAAGTTGAGCCATTAGAAATCCTGAAACACGAATAGTACATAGAAGTTTATATCTGCACATATCTGTTCTGCACAAGGATATAAATGTATGAACAGAGAAATAATACAATGTATTACCCTTAATTAAAAAAAAAATATATCATGTGTATTCAAAAAAAGAGATGCATGTACACTAATATCGTGGTATATTCTTTTTTATCTTCTATGCATGTAATATATGTCATTTCATGTTCACATATTATGATAAAGACCTACTTTGATGGAGGGTTTGGTGAAAGGGGGAGGGGGGGGGGGGGGGGGTATCAACCTCTTTTTCACAGATTAAATCTTCTCAAGCACACAATAAAGAGATTCAAGTCATAACAAACTTGTCATACATAAAACAGACTGGTATAACAAAAACAATTATATTTTTTATTCCTCAGCAAAGTGAGATACATGTATGTTTAACCACTAGGTATAAAGTTACTCATCCTCACAATGTCAGGGGTCCCGAGTCCACTCGTGGCCATGGGCCACCAGTGGACTCAGGACCCCTGACATTGTGAGGATGAAAGTTACTTATAGAACACAAAAAGACAATGTACAGACTGTTGCACTATTTTTGCTATTTATTGTGTATTTACACAATGTACATGTACATGCAAGAATCTATTTCATCTATGAATTGAATTGTGAACAAAATAATAATCAGGTCAACTTTGCTACTTTTACACTGTTATGAATTTGATCTGCATTAAATACATGCGGTAAAACTTTTCTTTTAAGTGAGGGTTCTCCATTGAGATCAATATTTTGGTCCTCTGATTGTCCAATTATTTGTTCATTGATGCTGTCATCGTCCTCTTGTTCAGGTTTAGCAATCAAATTTTGTTCACACTGGTCTTCATTCTTAAAATGTTCTGAAGAAATTTTTTCACGTTTTTGTAAAACACTTTTAGTTTCAGAATGTAAAATGTGTTCATCTAAACTTTCAATCTTCACAGGACACCTGTAATTTTCTTGTGATAAATTCTGATCATTTAATTTTGTTTCCTCCTCTTCCTTCTTAATTTCATGCTTAGTTTTCACACCATTAACCCCTGAATCCTGACAGAGTTCAGAATCTTTGACAAAAACATTCAACTTCTTTTCTTTGCCAGTGTGCACAGATTCCAGCAATGCACTTGGCTTTTGGAATTCTGGGATAGCTATACCCAGTTCACTGCACAATGCTGACATCACTTCATCCACAAACGTGTGGATCTTCAGTGTGGCTTTGCTGTCATGCTTGGTTGGCTGAAGATTCACAATGACTAACTTGCCACCTTTTTTCCTAGCAGCTAGTGGAAGATTTCCGCTCGGAACTATTTGCAAAGATGTTCCCAAGGTAAGATTCAGGTCAGCCTCTCTGAAACAAATTCAAGAGTACAAACTTAGTGAAGCATATTTCATCAATCCTATAAACCTTACATTTACTAGGTTCTGAAAGATTTGATACTTTTGAAGTTTATAAAAATTAATCTGCAAATAAAACACAATGAGCACTATTCAGTACTTAGCATGTTTGTCTGCTAGCTCCAGGTCTCTCTCGGGTAGTGAATCCTCCCAATCAAGTATCGTGTCCCTGAGTCGTCCTCTGCAAATATTTGTAAAAGTTCAATAAAATGTGATAAAATTCAATCAGACACCATGCATATTTTTCATTAAGACATATGATAAGTAATAATCCTCAATTTACATTTCAAAGCTAACCTGCATTTCCTGTCCCCACTTTTAATGAATAAGCAAGGGTTTCCTGTTGGTTTCAGCCCCATGGTGGGTAGAGCAGAACTGTTTATGAACTACAAACAGGTTCAGATTGAGGAAATTAATCAGCTGTATGTGGAGCTAATTTCATCTTTCATGTCAAGCATAATGTACATGATAAGGGGAGTAACTTGTATGTTGTTAAAAATTGTCCCCAATCCTGTACAAAAAGTATGTTCAACATACAAACCAAATAATTCTTATACATGTCCAAACCAAATTACCTATATACTTGTATCACTCACCTGAGATCCACATTTGTCACATTCCTCAACAAACATGTTTCCATGGAGCTCAGACAGTCGGTTTCTAGGGAAACCGGATCGAATGTGTAGACCATCCACGTTCTGTGTAATTACATACTTAACAATTCCTGAAACAAAAAAAAAACCAACCATGTAATGAACATCAGCAGAATCAGTTTGTTAAGAAAAAATCCAAGAAGACTTTTGAATATTAGACATATACCAGCTCTCTCTAAGGCAACCAGGGCCATGTGGGTTACAGTTGGTCGCGCATTATCAAAGGTCACACTAACATTGGGTTTTTCACCTTTTTGTTCAAGAGTCCAGACTCCTAAAAGTAAAAATTTTATGTATAAAATGATGCCCAGGTATGCATATCAAGTATGCATGTAACACTACAAACTCAAATTATAACTGTGTAACATCATGTTTTTATCATAAAGCATTTCTTTCAGCTTTTCTTAAAATTCAGACTCCTTTGGGGTAGTTATTCTCAGTGAGATTTGTCGTGACTAAAAATTTATAACAATCTCTCTTCAAGTTAGTAGAAAATTTTCAGTCATCTCGCTGAGATTAAGGGTAGTTACATGTACAACATTTATACCTTTTGGCCCTCTAAAGTCTGGTATGCCCGCAGATGTACTAATGCCTGCTCCCGTGTGCACCACAAGGTGTCGGCTCGCCCTGACAAACTCAGCTAGCTTCTTCACTTTCTCTGCCACTAAATCTGGTGGGTCAAATTTTTCTGGTTGGCCACATTTTCCTTTGTGCTCATATGGAGATAATCCATCCGAATAATTTACTGACATTATTCTTGCTGGAAAAAAATTTAAACAATAGAAAATTACGTGGCAAAAAATAATTCAATCTAATCATGCTTATACATGATTATCTAGGGTTTCGTTGAATTTTTATTTTATAAAGTTTGAAGCATGCAACATTCCGACACCAACTTGATCAAGTGAAAAACTAGCACTTGTCGCTGAAATGAACGTGAACTTACCTGCAATCACTGTCAGTCGTACTTCACATCACTCGACACATGACTCGCCACAATCTATTGGGATTCGTTCAATATACAACAAGTTTAAATCAAAAGTATGCACGTATAGTTCTTTCAACGAATCATTGTTTTTATGTTTAATTAGAGTTATCGTTCTTCTTTTACCGAATGTATTAGAACCAAACTGAACGACGTTTAAAATTCCGGCGCGTTTTGGAGGGAGAGTGACGGTCACTCTCCCTCCAAACTTTTGTTTTTTAACAGTAAACTGAAAACTAATTTAAATAACTTACAAGTATATAGGAACGCAGCCTTTAAAGACTAGCTACACGTACATGTACATGTGTCTGCAACCAAGGGCAATCGAAGTTAAGAGAGTACATTTAACAAATGAGATTCTGCGAAGGGAGTAGGCCGAAACTGACTTGTGGCTAAAAGGATGAGTAAAATATTATGATCAATTCATTGTTCAATGGTTAAAGAATAAGACTTGTAAGATACACAAGGCCATCCTTGTAATGTTATGATGAAATTAGTGTTGCATGCTTTCATGTTGTCATAAAGCAGACAATTTAAAATAAATTAAGCAATTCTTAGAATTTGAAATTGCATTTTACGACCAAACCATTACGCATATTAGTATTTGTTTGACATGTCTTCAATTTCTTAACTTTGAACTCTATCGACTGAATGCATTGAAAACATGTACAACGATTTACCTGCATTTGACAACCAAGTGTTGATGGCACTTAATCTCCTCCGATTCATTTGCTAAGAGAGATCCCCTCTCTAATTTTGACGCACCTCTTTTATTAAATATTTATCAATTACACTTCGAAATCAATAGAAATTTAGTAAGTCAACTCTGTCATATTTACATTTTATTGGCACTTCAAAATCCCATTTCAAAATACATTCACAGGTGCTTGAGGACTCTCCTCAACCGATTTAGACCCTAGGGGTAACTGACTCTCCCTTTAATAGAAATTCCTTTCAAGGCACGTGCATAACATATCTCATTTAAAAAATCAGGAAATTTACGGAAAACAAACGACTTATGTAAAAAAAAAAAACCACCTGCATATACAATGTACTAATGTACTAGTGAGGGAGTTGTATTATAAAAAAGGGGAGGGGAGTCCTATCCCCAAGCACCTGTATATACACTGTGTACATTATATAGATGTGTACAAAAAATGTAACAACAAAGTGCAATCATTCAACGCACAGTATTGACGTTGTCATGCTAACTTTTGATAAAACTATGTGTTTATGGAAATATTAAAACAATAAATTTAACTCATCAAATCATATGTATACAAATGGACTCATATAAAACTGGGGAGGTTCATGGATATATACAAACAGTAAAGACTAGCATTCACATCCATAAAAACAAGATGAACACGGTACATAATCTACGCAAATTGCACATTCCCAGCAAAGTGATACCACATTTAAACTAGTAAAAAAAAACAACTACATGTACATGTAAATATATTATGACAACCTTTACAAATGAGTTTACAATAAAAATATAGTCATAGAATAAAAATCAAAATGATGAATAACGAGTAAATGAAGATAACAATGTGAATCAATCATATTCAATTTTAGGATATGATATGTGGTTCTTGACACTAAGCGATAGCAATATTTCTCATGCTGAATAAGTATATATAAAATAAATGTGCATTTTTTGCAAATTTCACCCGACCCGCTTTGATTTGGTCTATAACCTGTGCATGGAATTCAAAATTTATGCAATAAAATTGGAAACCAAATAAGTATGTAAGTAAATATAATAAATTGGATCTCAATTTCCTAGGGGAAAACCCCATAATTTTAGTATGGTTTTTTTCAATGTTACAATATACCGTGCTACAATAATACTGAACGCCATCTATGTAAATTGAAGAACGATAAAGAAATTATTATAAATTTATACATATAACTGAGTATTGACCAAGGTAAATTGTTCAGGGGTTTTGTGTGTTGGATCTCTTTTCTCTTGGCGGATTTATAACATGTGCTGCAGTTGAATGGCGGAGGAGGAAGACGGCGCCAGTCTTGGACTGCCCATTATTACCGCGTACTCATTCAATGTCTGAAAGATACATAAATATAGACAAAAATGTAATTTCGAAAAGAATTCTTTATTATATATTTTCTTTTAGCAGCAAATAAATCTACAGGTATTGTTTCAATCATATACCTTAACTTCTTTATTTAAAATTGAACACCATGATAACTCATTGAGTTGAAGTTGTATATAAATGTATTAGTTTTTTTCTTTCTCATATTTATATGTAATATAGGAATACAAGGTTTGTTACAAATAATATCGATTTCGAAATTGCAGAAAATTATATCTTATATTCAATAATCTTAGTTCTGTTGTTATCTCAAATACCACCTATAAATTCCAACACAGTAACTTCTGAATCAAGTCTTTCTTCCTAAACAACATTTTCTATTGATTGCAGATACAGTAAAACGAGTACCTTATAAATAAGTGCATATTGCTCCTTGTTTTGGACCACCCCCGCGCGTTCTTTACGCATGCTGCTCACGCAGCTCAAGATGTCCACCACTCTTTTAGACTCGTAAGACCGCATACAGATGTCGACCGCTATCAGGGTACCAGTTCTACCGGTGCCCGAGCTGAAACATACCGATATTTTTTCACCCATCTTTAATTACCATCACTTAAAAAAATATAAAGCAGTCTCTGTGAGTTAAATCAAAATCTAAGTTAATACTAGAGTAAAAACAGCTATATTTGTTTTCTTTTGTTACATATCATCATTTTCCCCTAAGCTCATAAAATATCAGTACTTTTGTGCCACAATTTGATACTCATTGTTATAGTTGAATGTAGTTTTATATACACCACAACCTTATGAGATATCGAGAATTAATATTCATTTGATATTCTACTACTACTATTAAGTTATCTTTTAGTTAATTTTTATTAGTGGCTTTAAGAGTCACAGACCCTACAGTACTCTACCTGCAATGAACGATAACCGGTGCCCCACTGTCCTCATAATGGACCCGAGTGTCCAGAATGAGCTTGATCACAGATATTGGCTCCGGAATGGAATCCACAGACCAGCTGGTGAACCAAAAATGTCGGACCTCTCGCACCAAGTTGTGCTACAAAACAATTCTTCCTTTGTACTAAAATTAAGTTATTTCTTAAGAATATCTACAGAACTTGCGATCAGTGTAGAGGAATTATTTCAATAAAGGTAGACTTATATAAAATTAAATATTTTCCAAATATTGAATTCTTACTTCTATGTCTTTGACTTCCAACAATGACATAATGTACTCCTGTCTAACTTCTTTCTTCTTCAGGACCAAAACTATGTCACCATAGCGCACTCGACCATTGACGCCCTCGGTGTCTGGGACATAAGACGGGTCACGTGGCTGGAGAGAAATAAACATACTGTAACTCTTACAGTCAACTGTTACACCTGTATATAGGTCAGGGATGTCGAGTAACACTATTTGTATTCATAAAATTATGCTTTCTTTCTTTGATTTTTTAATTGGTAGGATGTGAAAAACCACTGAATAATCGATTACATGATAATATAAAATCTTCTAGACAAAACATGATTGTACGGTATTACAGCGGTATGTTTTATGGAATATATGCGTATTCTCTTTTAAAGCACAATGCAAACGTTATAACTTTAATACTAGTAACATACTGGGAAAATTAACTGGCAGTACCTGAGAGGCTTCATTCACCGCCATCAGCATCATGATGACACGTGACTGCTGTTCCCAGACCATCCTCCAGAAGTCACCAATGGTGTTAGACAAAGGGGCTTGTGTGGCGATGTACGCGTGAACGTCCCCGTTGTATCCCTACAACAAACCATATACCGTTTACAGTGTCTGCACATGTTGACATGTATTGACTTTGACTTTACCGTAATACGCATTTAGAGTACTAGTGTTTGAGACATGACAACACATTCCAAAGTTTCCTATTCTGTCTTGGTTGTCTAATACATGTACAAAATTTCAATCAGAAGTCTTATTCTATTTATTTTTTTAATGTACTAGTATATGATTGTCATGGACACTTTAAATTTACAAATTGAAATACTGTACATAAATACAGTGATTATTTAAAAGATATAAAATTTCGTGAAGCCCAAGTATTTCAGCTCAGACAGTTCAACGCTTGCATCTTGTGCAGGAAGCAGAAAAATAATGTCAAATGGAAAAGCAATTCAAAACGTATTTCTTACTTTTTTGAACATGATACACCACAGCGTTTAAATTTACCGTAATAAAATTGGCATTGATGTAGTCGGAATGTTCTTCATGGGGTAGTTTCTTCATCTTGACACGGGAATGTGATACTGTAAAAACACCCTGATACATGTACGTGTATCTTATACGTTCTGATACAGTAGTGATAATAATGGATTCGTAAAAGAATTTGGTAAACCAATTTCATTTTCTATCAGCATAAATTGCTGTCAATACGAAGATTCCCACTGTTCAATCTAGTAGTGGTGAAATTCCCGCCACTTACTTGGAATGACGTTAGCGAATCTGTTTTTGTCCTCTGCTCCAATGGGTACACATGAAAGGTTCGGTGTTTCATGTGGAAGTTTCTAGAGATAGAAAATAATACAGTAGTATCAGTTTTATTGATTGATATACATTCAGTGTTCTACTAGAAATCCAAATTGTAATAAAATGCTTAACACTTAATTCTAGATTTCTGGACATATTTCCTGTATGCGTTGAATTTTTAGTGTTTTTACTGTTTTAATGATTTTAAAATGATAATTCTACTTTTTTTTTTATCGTTTTTTGGGGGTTAAAAATACAAAGAATACGAAAAAAATGTTTCAAGATGGTTTCGTAATGATAAACAATGTCGTACCAAAACTGGAATATGATTCATAAAAGGACTGACTAATTAAGCAAAAAAATTAACTGGTCCCCCGGTAAATGAACCCTTATTGCCCTACACATTTCAATCAGATAGAGTTCTTCAGTGCATATACATAGTAACAACAGCTCTTCATGGAACGCCTCAACTGCCTTATGTGGATGATTTTTATTATATGATGATACTTCAACATTACATGCTGATACTTATACATTAAATGCTGATACGTTTAATAACATTACATGCTGATACTTCAACATTACATGCTGATACTTTAACATTACATGCTGATTTTTAACATTACATGCTGATACTTCAACATTACATGCTGATACTTCAACATAACATGCTGATACTTCAACATTACATGATGATACTTTAACATTATATGCTGATACTTCAACATTACATGCTGATACTTCAACATTACACGATGATACTTTAACATTACATGCTGATACTTCTTCATTCTATGATGGTACTTCACTATGCGGTGGTTCTAAAAATAGGGAAGCGTCGCCGCCTCGGGATCGAAATACGCTAAAACTCAGAACACGTTGATGCCTGTAAAGTTTTTAACACTGGGCTGTTTCTCTGTTTCGGAGATTGTTCAGATAGGACTATGGTCCACTAAGACTTGTTTAGATCAAGATACTCAACAAATACTTCTATTTGTTTACGTGTTGTCTTTTAAAAGGGTCATTTTAAATTTAAAGAATGTCTGTTCGGTGAACCATTGGCGCTCAGCGCATAAAAATCAGTGGGTACGAAAAGTCCCCCAGGGGATTTTTGGTCCAAAAATGTGCATTCTGAACCCAATTTTTTGGCGCTTGGTCAGAGTGGACCGCTGAAAATATTAATAGCACATAAACAAAGACTTCTGTAATTCAGGTTAGATTTATGGGGATTGATGCATGCGCGGATCTATGGGGGGGGGGGGGGGGGGGGGGGGGGGGCCCCCCCCCCCCCTGCAATATTCAAATTTCTTTAAATTACAATATAAAATTGCCAAAAATATGCCTCGGACCCCCCCCCCCCCCCCCGGCAAACTAAATAACCGTCGGACCCCCACCCCCGGAAAAATTTTCTGGATCCGCGCATGTGATGGACTCTCCCTGGAGATCCACGTGTAGGAGTGGGCAATGTAAGCACTGATTTTTTCAACAGTACAGTTTTTGCTAAAATCAGATCCAACAGCAATGCAATGCTTTATCCTATGCATGAATGGAGCCGTAATCTTATAAGCTGCATGTGTGGTTGTCATATGCCCGAATACATTACACCCAAACAAATCGTATGTTCTGACATTATTTTTTATTCAGTAGAAATCCTCTCTTATGAGCTGTACTGTGTACTTCTTTGGTTCCAACAGTTTTTGGGGTTTTTTTTTTTTTTACATGTATGTTAGCAGATGCGCTAAGTTACTGAAATTAGGCAATATAAGCACTGTAAATGCTTCAAGAAGCCAAAATCATTTTACTAACTCACATTTTAATCAACACACTTTTTGTGGAAACATACATCAAATATAAAAAAAGTTTTAACGAACTGACCATTTCATATATATATGGAATTTCGATCATATGTAGATTAATATATCAAATATTTTAAAAAACGGGGCAACTTACCCCCCCCCCCCAATTTTCTATTTACTTGTCGAGATTGAGGGGTAGGTCTGCCCTTCCCCTCCATAAAAGATGCTATGTGCGTCCGCTGGGATCTACTTGATGATTGCTCGTACTCTGATTCCCTTTAAAGTCCCTTGAACGGTAAAGTCACTGTTTAATGGCGTAGAAGCGTCAAAACCAATAGGCCTGGGCAAAATAAGCGCCATTTGAAGGCGCCCCCCTGCAGGATTAAAAACAATCAACCTACGACATAAAACGTTCTTACAAAATTGACATCGAAGTTGAAGCGCCTAAACAAGGACGAGTAATGATCAGGGGACTCGGGAGTCGTTTGACACAGAGAGATTTCGGCGCAGGTTCCAACAAATATAATGAAGGTGACCGTGCCCCCATTCCCTCCAGATTCCAGTTTCACCTGAGAGGCACAAGCCCTAGTTTTGGCAATAAAGATTTTCAGAATAACCAATCAATAAAGATTTTAAGAATAACCAATCGGGTTCGAAGAGTGTCCATTTTTATATAAGGAAATAAATGTAAATAAAGCTTGTTTGAATTGTTAAGTAGCTTGACTTTAGTCTTATACTCTCTTCTTCGTAATATCCCCGAGTTTTACGGAATCATGATCCCGGTGCTTATAGCTAATTAAGAACCACCGCATACTGAAATACCATCATTTTATGAAATATCAGCATGTAACGTTAAAGTAAGAGCATATAATGAAGAAGAAATATCAGCATGTAATGACAAAGTATCATCATATAATGAAGAAGTATCAGCATGTAATGTTAAACTATCAGCATGTAATGATAAAGTATCATATAATGAAGAAGTATCAGCATAATATTATAATGTTAAAGTATCAGCATGTAATGTTGAAGTATCAGCATGTAATGATAAAGTATCATATAATGAAGAAGTATCAGCATAATATTAAATTGTTAAAGTATCAGCATGTAATGTTGAAGTATCAGCATGTAATGTTAAAGTATCAGAATGTAATGTTGAAGTATCAGCATGTAATGTTAAAGTATCATCATATAATGTTGAAGTATCATCATATTATGAAGATTATCTACATAAGGCAGTTGAGGCGTTCCATAGCTCTTCTTCACAAATCTACACTGTATCCATCCCGTAAAGACAAAATATTACAACCAGTAAAAACAGAGAGAAGTCATAAGTATTGCATGCATTTGCTTCCGACGCCACTGGCATGTAAATTCAATTGCTTGAACATAAATCAAAAAAGAATATTTTAATTTCCTTACTAATTATTAGTTACTCAGTATTACCTCATATTCTTTATATATTTCAACCATATCCCGTGTCATGTTGGACAGGCTGTTGAATCCGAGAGGATTGGTCGGAGAGGAAGAGATGTTCTGTGGATAATTGTAACATGTAAGATTGTATTCATTCATGTTATTGTTTCTTATAATATCTTTCTTTGAATGTTCATGCCATTTCATTTTTATTTGTGTATGTGTACTTGTAGCCAAAGATTAAGAGGGCTGTATGGTTGTCGTGGCCATTTTTAGAATGATAAATTAATCTCATTTAGATGATCTGTGTAAAGATTTAGGAAAATGTTCTATTTTAAATATTTGGATTTTCCTTTACTAATAAATGGTTTTGGCAAAAAATCTTAATTTGTAAGATTTTAAGGCATATCTGATGGGTAATTTGTTGACCATTTAGTTTCCTTAATTGAATAGCTTAGAATCTAAAACATATTTGCTTTTAAATCACAACCACCTCTTCGCTATGGTCCAAACCAGGGTTCCAGAAGCCGCTGTGTGGTCTTGATTTAGGAACAGCATTCAGAGCAATAGAGTCCAAGCTTCTTAGTGAGAAGCGGTTGGGACCAGGCAAAATGTTTCTGGACCCCTTCTCATTCCGCTTATGCATCAAGATCTGCAAATGAAAATGTTTTGGTGTTAGAATTGAAACTGAGTTCCAAACTTAAATACACGGTGAACTGCATATCATTAGGTGAATAATTTGGTTCAGTGGAGCTAGAAAGGCAGCATTTACGTACCTGGATAACAATCAGACAAATACAGCAGACGCCTCCGATTATAACGATGATGACAGCTATTGTCATACCAGAGCTGAGTCCTGTCTCTTGGTAGTCTTTCTGATTACCATTTACGTAAGAAGTGATGAGATGAACATTCACAAGCTGCCAAAAAGATAAAGAAATCTCAATTATGAAGATAATCTTCGTAAGAAACTAATCCATGGTACGTGTAGGAAAGCACGAGTATTCAATTCGAAATCACCTTTTGGCCATAACGTGATTGAGAGGTTAAAAAGCCCCTTCTAAGGACGTGGGAGGAGTCTACCGTCAGTTGTATGTCGATCTGGCCTTTTTTATCAGTCATGTATATATCAACCGTCACAATTGCCGACTTTGTATCATTAATATTCTTGTGATCAAATACTCTTTCGTCGTAACACAGCTGGTTGATGAACTTTATCTGAGTCTCATTAAAGGTCTTATCCGTCTTTCTCTTTATGATATCCGTTAAAACTTTTGTTAATGTTGATCTTCCTGAACAGAACTCGTTTAGCGTCATTTGAAACTGCATGCTAATGTACGCCGGAGGGACTATTGATGGGGTAGTGGCGACATCTTCGGGCTTCTCTGTCGGTTTATGAGGTGTTTCTGTCGGTTTCTTCGTCGTTGGTGCGTTTGTCCTTTGTTTCTTAGTTGTAGATCGAGACGTTGAATTTGGCCACCTTGTGGTTGCATTGTGGACAGACGAAGAAGGTAAGATTGACGATGGGGTGGTGGTTCGTACAAGAGAGGGAGTGAGGCGCGAAGCTGCAGTGCTTGTGTTTTGTTGAGCTCTTGTTGTAGTGTGTTCATGCTTATTAGAAGTGTCAAGAGGAGTCGTTGGATAATTGGACGTTGTAGTTGAAATTGAAGCCACTGTACTATTTTCTTTCGATATAGGATAATTTTGCTCAAAGGTTACATTCGTTCTTTCGATCAGCTTTGATGTTGATGGTTGTTGTTGAGTTGAAGGGTGTGTCAACAATTGTGACGTTGTATTGAATGTCAAGGTTGGGTTATAACTTGTATTGATGCCCGTTGCTCTTGTTGGGGGAGTATCTGGCCTAGATAATGTAGTTGTGGTCATGTTGTTGGAAGGAAGACGACTACTAACTACCGGGTGTTTAGTTTTTGATGGTCCAGTTGTCATCTGCATATTTGGTTCAGTAGTATTGTATATTTCGATTTCTGGAAAAGTACTCTGTATTGTTGAATAAGAACTTCTTTGCACCATCTCAGCAGTAGTTGTAGAAGTAGAAGTGGTAGTAGCAGTGGTGGTAGTAATTTGTAAAGGTCCAGATCTGTCTTTTGTAGTAACTGAAATTGGGATTAAGGTTGTTGAATTTCTCCCGATTGTTGTTGATTCTGTAGCTAATACATGACTTCCCTTGTCTGTTTTGCCAGCAATTTTTTCAGTCACTTCGGCAAAAGGTTCAGAACTTCTCTTGCCGTTGAGATTAACTGTCGTCGTTTCTGGTAAGAGTGTAGTCGAAGGAATCTCCATGGGTTCTGTAGGAATACGTAGAGTTACCTGTGGAACATTTTCATCTGGAAATGTTGTTCTTCCACCGTCTCCCGACCCAGCTTCTGTCACGACAACAGCACGTGTACTTGTTCGTATGATTGGTTCAGTTGGTTCAGGATTAATTTGTTCTGTAGGATATCTAATAGGGACTTCTGGTACTCTTTCGCTCGGAGGAAACTGTGTTGGAGTTTCTCTAACTTCTTCGTTGGATGGAGTGGTACGAGTGTAGGGAATTTCACTGCTTGAGAATGAATTCACTGAAAAAATTTTCTCTGTAGGGAGCTGTTCCTGTGGATGTGTTGAAAATGTTGTTCGTTCGATAATACTTTGTTCAGTCGGTAATCTTGTGGTAAACTGTGTTGTTGGGTTCATCGAAGAAACGGTTGTTGATGCAACTTCTTCTGGAAGACCGTGAGTCGTTGATTTTTCTGTGATGTATCCTTCACTGGTTGAGCTCGGAAGTAATGTAACCGGTTCAGTAGAAGAGATCTGAGGAAAAGTAATATGTTCTGTGGCTATTTCCGGTTGATCAGGGTCTTTAATTGGCAGCGTCATCTCTGGGATGCCATCTTTAGTCCGATATTTGTTTTCCTTTGTAGGCAGTGGCTCTCTTGTTGTTGAATTGATTGAGTGTGAATTCTCTTCTCCCCTATTGTTGGGTTGAGGTATCTCCGTTGCTTGGTTTTCTGACGGTGGGATACGAATGGTAGCTAAAGGTACACTTTCTGTCGGCAATGATGTTCCATCTTGTTTGTTTGCTAGGGAAGTTTCATTAGCTTGCCTGTTCTCTGTAACATTACCTTCTGTGTCGACTCCTGGCTCAATTATGTTAACAGAATCAGGATGTGTATCTGGTAGCAACAGGTTGGAATTCAGTGTTTCGGGGCTTAGAGTTGTAGAAACTATATTGACCATTATTGTCGTTCCATTTTCCATTACTTTGATCTCATTTTCTCTATTTCCTTGAAGATTAGTATCATTTTCATGGATTATTTCAGATTGAGATATCTCGCCACTTTCAGAGCTTACAGAAGAATGAGTTGGAAGCGATCCATTTTGTGTTTCGGGAAGTGCAGGCAAAACTGTCCGTTTAACGATGGAAAGATGTTCTTCCTGGTTTCCACTGAGACCGAAGTTCACATTGGATGATTGGTCCCGATGATTAACTTGCTCACCGTGGCTGAAGCTGTCGCTGTTGTTCCGATGGATTGAAATAATATTAAGATGCTCTACGATGTGCTCATTTCTTGATGAATCTGCTGTAGTATTACGTTCCAATGAAGATGCTTGCGCTGCTTGGTCTAGATTCTGTTCACTCGATATTTCACTGTGTTCACTAGTTTTATTTCTTTGAAGATTCCCTTCACTCCTTTCTTGTATTGTTGAACTTCTATTCGAAAATATTTCTCCGTTCCGAAAGATTGGCAATCCAAGTCCCTGTTGAACATTGCTGTTGTCATCTTCATATTGGGTGTTGTTTGGGGCATTATTGTTCAAAGGCCGTGGGACACCTTCATTTTCTTGGCGTTGTATTTGATGATGTTCCAATTCCCCGGATCCTTGTGCATAAGGCTGGTTCCTGTCAGACAAGGGATTGCTCACGCATCCGTTGAAAGCCAGTAACCAACCTGTTGTCAATATAATATGTTATCTTTATGTGGTTTTGAAATTTTCAATTGGTAAACATTTATTACATATTATATTTCTAAAAACTATCAAATAAAAATCCCAATTAATTCTTAATTTTATCCAAGCATGTAAAATACTGGAGTATTTATTAATTAATTTTGCTGTATAAGATTTATCAAAATTGTACAATCAACAGTAGACGATGACATGTATATAATTGATACAATTGAGTTCTGAATGAACAGCTCATTCCTAGGATTATATTTGTAATGTCTTCAAGATAAATTGGTTCTAATACATGTATTCACATTTATTAATTATTAATTAAACATCGTCCATCATTCATGCAACTTAGTCTGAATAAGTCACCAAGACATACATCGGTATGTGTATGTGCATCGCAGAGAATTAATTAGATGTGCTAAGAACTTAGTGGGTGTGACAGTACGTACACACGAGAACGAGGCAGGTCTTTACAATGGACGTCATTGGCCGGTCTCAGCCTACAAGACTCCAGCGGTCCACTTACTCTTCCTTAGCAGCATCTGAAATTTGATCAAGTGTTTTATGTGTAGAGCAGTGCTGGTTTGATATCATATTGCATGTACCTAACAATCAATGCTCAATCCATGACCAGTATCCAAATAAACATTGAAATCTGATAAAGGTTTGACCGACATAATATCACAATGTTTGTACAGTTATATCTCTTACTGTACTTGTAATTTCATTGTTTTAAAAATTATTCTATTCAACCTTTTTACGGTCGTTAACATTTAAAGCAAATCTAATCTGATCGCTTATTGCATTTATGGAATCAACATTATTTTGTATAATAATGTACATTCTACACAGTTTTTTAAATCATTTATATTCTTATACGAAAACGTTGATGTAATATTAATCATATTTTAAAAGAGACTTGAATATATACTTGTGTATGCATGTACATGTAATATTCAGTAATTTGAACAATACAATTGAGGAACTTCTGGACTTTGTGTCATTCACATCATTGTGTGAAACGGAGAAGAAGTATAATTACTTAATTCATTCTTGTCGTTCAGATTGTAATCAATTAGACTACACTTGGTTTTAAATGAAAAATTGGAGAATCAAAACATGACAACACGTAAATTACGTCATAAACTCGTTTCGCAGTATAAACTGTTACATGTATCATCAATTAAATTTATAGAATACATCTCTATTACTTATAAGTATTTCTTAAGTAAAATTATAGAAAAAAAGTTGTTTGAGCATTAAAAATGTTGTCAAAACAAATATTTACCTTCTTTGTTGTGTTTCATAGAGGGTTGATGTGTCTGTGAGCTTATCAGCGTAAACTTTTATCATGTGATACGGGGAAATTGTTTAATGCAGGTCAACTCCGCACCGATGATAATATTTATTAGGTGTATCGTAATGAGGCGCTATCACCTCTATAGTAGATTTGCTCGGTGTAGGTATTTCGAGTATCAATAAACTAGCCTATATGTGGTGACATTAGTCCTCGTTCATTGGCACACATTGTATGTACTCACCTTTATTTGAAGTCAGCTGATAGCAAACTGTATCAAGTCCATTATCTCAATATCTTCCCTTTATGAAAAATGATATAAAATGACTACTTTTATATATTGTGTAAAAAGTAAAAAAAAAATGTAAACAGAAAGTAGAAAAAAACGTTAATAAGAAGATATGGTATTCATTTACTACAAAAAGAAATTTAGAACATACTAAACGTTTTTGACCATGTATTACACTAATTTTATTTCCAAACAATTATGTACATCAGCATAAAAACATCATACGTAAATCAATATTTGTCATTAATCCAATACATATGATAAAATGAAATCATTAACTTTAATGCCTTACCGGTTTAAATCTGCTGAATTAGAATATATTAAAACAGTCCAAAAAAGGCCAATCGGCGTGAGGTATACACAAATCAACCACAGAGGCTACATGTACTCTTGCACATGTAGCATTATTATTTTCGTTTAATTGGGGACTAAGTGGGATAGGTATGTGAAGAAGTGTTTGTGTAAGACAGGATAATTAGAGCGACAAACTGAAGGACTTGTTTCCGGAATCACTTGCTGCTGGGCGGAAGATCAGAGCTTAATGCTTAAAAAATCAAATACAAAAGCAACGCAGAGAGAGAGAGAGAGAGAGATTTTATTTTAACTTATTTTAATTGTACTAATTTACCATTGGGATTGGGCACAAGTTCTGTAACTTAGATTAAGAGAGAGAGAGAGAGAGAGAGAGAGAGAGAGAGAGAGAGAGAGAGAATGCGCTAGGACTCATCATAAGTGACATCTCGTGTCATCAGTAGGTATTCAATGGGAGCTCATGGTATGATGATCATGATTCCTAATTATACAACAAGATTTGGAACATTTCTTTTCATTTAATATTTTCTGTAATTAAGGAGGCTGGATGGTCAACAAATTACCCATCAGATCTACCTTAAAATTTTAAAAATCATTTGTTAAGTTACAAACTATTATTTAGTAAAGAAAAATTCCATAGATTTTAGCTTTAAAATTTGAGTAGTTTTCTATATCTTTATTTCGAGTTCTTCAATACAGTCTAAAAATGGCCACGACCATCCATCCCTCTTAATTAAAAAATGATATTTGATAACTTCCTGAAATTGACAATCGCAGCTCTCAAGGTAAGCAACTCCGATCTTATTTTGTCCAATAATAAGTTTCTAGAAGTTATCCCGCATTTGCTAAGAAAAGAAATGGTTTTTAAAATCATGATTCATATTAGTATACACCAGTACAATATGATGCATACACCAAACAAAGAAATATATATGTATACAATGTACATACAATGTATTTCAATACAATACACCTGTATACATACATGTACATGTACATGTATGTACAACATGCCTACCGAGTTCATAGCTATGTACACATCTTAAGGGTATAAAATATCAGTACAATATACATTTATAAATACATCTTTAAAATGAACATTTATTTTATAAAACAAAACAAATGTTATACTGACCTTTATATGCATGAGTGTGATTAACATTTCAAAAATATCTAAACAACATACAGAATATACAGAACTTAATATACAGCACTTAAAAAAAAAAAAAACCATGTACACAGTTGTACGCATGTGTACAACGCGCGTGTAATTAACAGAACAATATAAATAAAAAAATATACATGCATGTGCATGCTATTGGTCAGCTGTAATGTAGTCTGAATAAGTAAACACGTGGTCAACACACACACCTGTAAACAAAATCCTCACGTGACTAAACAAAACTATATTCACTCATTCCCTTCTCATACACGCTCGATTGGCAATGCGCGCCAAACGTAAATTCGCAAAATATAAAACTTTTAAATAACAACTGCGACATCAGTTTTAAAAATATAATGCGATACAATAAAGTTGGGTTTTTTTTTTTTTACATATTTATTTAATACATGTACATATATAAATAATTCAATATGCAATAATACATGAGAACAATTTACATTAGTACAGCGTTCATGTATACGTCACTACAATATACATCCATGCAAAAGAAAATTATATTCATATCTACAAAAGAAAAATATACAAGTATAAATTACTATATACTGTAGTACAACACAATGCAGACATTAAAACAACTTTTATCAATCACCAGACATAAAAAAAATGGGAGACGTGAATGCAGTCATTTATCTGCCGATAAAATGAACATTTACTAAATGATCGATTATTCAATCAAATATTGCAAATGTTTAATTAATTAAATTTATAAAAATAAATAAATTGAAGAAGTTGTATATTTAATCGTTCAGAAAAGTGGGGATTCAGAACTACAATTATAACACAGAAAGGGGGAAATATTTATTGTAAGGATTGAACAACTTTTTGCTTAAAGGTTTCAACATTAACAGGAAAAAAACTATCATTGCCAATGGATAGAAAGATAGAGTATTTAGGTTAACAAAAGAACTATCACGGCAAATGGATAGAAAGATACGAGATACGGCATTACGGTTTGATTTGGTCTCCCACTCATTAATTTTTTTGTCAAATTTACAGTTAAATATGTTGTCAAACAACAACTAAACTAGCACTTTAACTGTTATTTTTCCCCAAATCAAATTTTTGTGTTTCATAAGCATATTTTTTTCGTCCTAAAAACACAACATGAATGGCAGTTCGTAAAATGAATAATGTACAGTTCATTGTAAGCAATTTTTTGATGATCCTTGAAAGATAACAGATAGCATCCAAAAATTTGCATCAAATTAATTTTATCGACGGAAATTCTTAAGATTGTAGAATAGGGAAAGCAAATTTGCAGACTTGACATCAGATTTTTACACTGAATTCACGATGCTTACTGATAAAGGATTATTCCATCCTTAGTTTCTGAATCTACAGTGGAGCTGTGTACGCTATTTCTTCACTATCTAGGCTTTGAAATGCGTTAGACCGTACTCACCTCGGGTAGATAAAAATACTTACAATCCGGTGCGGAAAACCCTCCCAGCCAATGTTCATTCAGTAAAACCATTATATCCGTTTTTATATTGTTTCCAGGTTGATCCCGAGTTTAAGGTATTTGTCTGTGTTTTAAATATTTTTTCTGTTTTTCATAAAAAAGCTTAGATGGGTGGGTAGTTTTTAAGTATAGTTTAAGATATAGAATCAAGAAGATTTTTTTTATATAGGCTTCATTTCATAGATTTGACTACATAATTTAATAAGTATTAATGTATATTTTGAAATAGTACCTAGGAAGAAGAGGTCCGCGTGTGTTATATATTTTCTTTTTTTTTTCTGGCCAAGAACACTACACACTACACTACACACTGGTTGAAATAGCCAAAGAAAATAAAGAAACAATGCTAACTGTCTTGTAACTACCAAACAGTTTCCTTCTTGCTTCTCTAATTAAAGACGCGACGCATATGAATAGTGGTAAAAAGTATCTCAACAAGTATTCATAGGTACACCAGACTGAGGCATTTATGTTATGTAGCAAACACAAGACCGAGGTTAGGGTATTGTAGGTCATGATCGTATTACGGCCAATGTCTCAGCACTAGTAGTCAACATCTGAATTTAAACTATATATTTTGTTTGACCAAATGATCAAACACAAAGAAAGAAAACAATTTCTCTTATCAACCCCGGAGTACTGTTTCTGATGAAAAAATAAACAAGAGGCCCAGGGGCCACACTAAGGGGCCGCTCACCTGAGCAACAATAGCCATAACTCTGATCAAATCAGCATTACAATATCAAATTTAAAATATCTTGACAATTTAGTACAGCAGATCTTGCTCAAAAAGTAAAAAAATCTTCTAAATTTTATCGACATAGGTTTTTATGTTAAATATCAAGGTTCTTTTGTTGTTTCAGTATTTGTGAGAAGATTTTTCTCCATTCCTATTTAAAAATTCCCCCTCCCCCTTTTGTGACCCCATCCTTCTCCAGGAAATCATGAAAACTTTTATCTACACAATCTGTGCTTTCACACAAGATTTCTGACTAAATGATTTTCCAAAATACGGATTTTCTCAATATATTCCTATGTAAAAATTAGCCCCCCCCCCCCAAATTTTGGCCCGACACTACCCCCGGGGATCATGATTTGAACAAACTTGAATCTACACTACCTGAGAATGCTTCCACACAAGTTACAGCTTATCTGGCCAATTGGTTTTAGGGAAGAAGATTTATAAAGATTTTTCTCAATATATTTCTAGGTAAAAATTCGATCCCCCATTGTGGCCCCAACCTACCCCCGGGGATCATGATTTGAACAAACTTTAATCTACACTACCTGAGGATGCTTCCACACAAGTTACAGCTTTTCTTGCCGATCGGTTTTTGAGATGGAATTGTTTAAAGATTTTTCTCTATATATTCCTAGGTAAAAATTCTACCCTCCATTGTGGTCCCACCCTTCCCCGGGGGATCATGATTTGAACAAACTTTTATCTACACTACCTGAGGATGCTTCCACACAAGTTACAGCTTTTCTTGCCGATTGGTTTTCCAGAAGAAGATTTTTAAAGGTTTTTCTATATATATAGTTCTATATAAAAGTTCAAGCCCCCCCCCCCCCCCCCCCCATTGTGGTTCCAACCTAACCCCAAGGGATCATGATTTGAACAAACGTAAATCTACACTAACTGAGGATGCACCATGCAAACAGCTTTTCTGACCAAATGGTTTTTGAGAAGATTTAAAAAAAAACAAACCAAATTTTAATTTTCAATAATTCTAAATTATCTCCCCTTTTTACGAAGGCGTGACCCTTCATTTAAACAAAATTGAAACCCCTTCACCCAATAATGCTTTGTGCCAAGTTTGGTTGAAATTGACCTAGTGGTTCTGGAGAAGAAGATGAAAATGTGAAAAGTTTCCGACGATGACGACGACAACGACGACGACGACAGACAATGGACAAATTTTAATCAAAAAAGCTCACTTAAGCCTTCGGCTCAGATGAGCTAATAAAAGTTCAGAGTTCGTCGATCACTGTAAATGTTACTTCCTTGTCCAAAGTTACACGTAGACTTCGCACCGAGAATGATTAAACTTACTCCCACTGAATTCTGTATCATAATAAAAGACGTCTACATTCTAATAAACCGTGCGTACTCCGGGTTTCGTGCCGTGTTCTCGTGCCCTGTCAATTCTTTCACTACTACTGTCGTAGAATGACCTACATCAGGCTGATTAAGGAAGAAAAAAAAATAAAATTGTGGAAAATGTCAATTAGAGATGACATTTATTCAGGCGAGATTAATTGCAATTTCAGCACAGATTTATTGTTATTTTGCGTCCATTTTGTAGATAAATCGACTTTAAGTCAATGTTTTACTACACTGCAATCTTGCGTAAGTTGTGGCATTTTACCTTTGAAAATTATATGCCGATAGGTCAGGTCAAAAGTTTGTGTCTGGGGCTTTGGTGCTTTACACCAAAACACGAAGTACATGGCGATCAGGCTGTCAGCCTGTATGTTTATTGAACTCCAGACAGTCTTGAAGCAATCACGGTAATATTATGTTTAACTGGATTTTTTTTTATACCAAGGCCGATTTAATAGAGAATTTCAATGTGTCTGCACTTGAAATTATATTTGATTACGTATGATGACTTTGGGTATCTTTAATTTTCGGAGAGAGAGAGAGAGAGAGAGAGAGAGAGAGAGAGAGAGAGAGAGAGAGAGATCGTTTAAATGGAATAAATAAATTATCAGTTGAATATTTTGTTGGATGAACATTGAGATTTAGCAGTACAGATATTCTCACAATAGTACAACTAGTTGTTTATCAATGTTACCAGCAATGACGACGAGTTAATCTCTAATTATTGACATGGGAACGTCCAAGATTATTGGAGACGGCGATCCCCAGATAGCGAGTGAGTGGCCTTAAACCCAATTAACCGATTTCACACAATACAATAGAGTAAAAAGAAAAATGCTTAATGTCGGTCAAAGAAAAAATTGCATTTGTAGAAATGACAATCATATCGAGATTAAGCTCTATCGGTTTAATTACGAAAATCTAGCGATTCCAACATAGCGATGATAGATAGCAGTAGCAGGGATAAATAGTGTTTTCTCAAGGCTAAATCTAGTAAAGAATAAATGGTCTTGTCGGGGAGAGACCCCTTTCTGAGTCTGTCCCATTAACCGTGCAGTATAGATTCGGCAGACTCGGGTTTACTGATGCCCAGGGATTGGACTGGTGCCTGTTTTACGTTACTTTCTCTTTGGGAGTGTTCGATGTGCAGACAACTGCATTTGATGGCCAAAAGAATGAGCATAATTCTCCAAAAAAAACCCAAGCAACAACCAATCCTGAGGAAAAAAATCGAACTAAATCCTTTGGGAGATTTTCATTTTTATTGGTTTTTTGTTTTGTATATTTCATTTTGGTTTTTTTTTTATAATAAAATAACATACATATGAATAAATGGTCATAATTCAGTTTTCTGATTAATTTAGGTATACAAATATCGTACATGTATAACAGATCCACAAATCATGACCACAAATAAAACAAAACACAATTGGCCCGTTTTCACAAAGACAATAGAAATATATAATTTAACAAGTATTCACAATTTAGCGCTTGGTAATTCAAGAAAAACATATATTTCACACTTCTCATTAGCTCTACAATCATTTATACTTAACATTCGTTCAGAAATTGGCCGAGATACATTTCTATCTGCGCTATTGACATCAAGCAGCGATTTTACGCTCAAAGCAATAACACAAGAAATCATATCCGCGCCGTGCCTCAGCGAGACCAGAATGGACGGTTTGTTAAGCTTTATGAATTACGCCAATTGGATAATTCAAAGACAATTCCGGGGCTGAGTCACTTGATATTTGCACATAGAGATAAAACCCGACCAACTGTTTACACACTTTTTCTCATTACCAACCCTTAATTCATAAATACACAACACCCACATGTCATAAATAGTAACGTTTTCCCAGCATGTGTTGGCTTAAGTTTCGGATTTTTCAGATAACAAGATAACGAGAAATTTATAATTAAACTTTGAATAAAAACAAACAAAAACGTAGCATGGAACAATATTTTTAAAACATAAAATTGAAAACAAGTCGGTAGAATGCTGCCATTCAAATATCACTTTTCTCCTAGAATATTCGCGTTCTTTATGTGAACACAGTAGTACTATTTTTTGACATATGAACATCCGGGTACTTTGGAATCGGACTGCAGTGGTGAGTATATTTGTGATATCTTTCCACATTGGCTCCCTCTGTCGGTTTTTCCGGATCCTTCGGAGTTATTCGTACTGAGTCCTTAGACCTCATTGACGGATCTTCGTCGAAATAATTGAACGGGGTCAGATAAAGAGATAGCGCTCCCCCTGCCGTCAGTGTGTTTGGGAGGTTCTCTGTTTGTGGCAGGTGTTGACTTCCTAATGTTACCCAGGCAACCAAATCCTGAAAAACAAAATTAAAGAAATATGAACATACAATTTGATGCTATTGCAAAATTAAAAAAAAAATATTAGAATTCAATTTTTTTTTATCTGTTTCAATGCTAATTTATATATATCAATTAAAAAGAACTTTGCATTCGACTAAGGTCAATATTAATATCACAACCAATAAGCGTACCTCGTTGACTATATCGTCGTCGTCATCTATGTATGACTGGAAGTTGACTACCGGCTTTTTGGCATCCCACATAGTAAAGATAGAGCTACTGGACTCCTCCCAGTCTTTTTGTTTGGTGATGGCCACTTGGTAGCGTGCCCACGATATGGAGCGGCTAAATCCGTAATTCTCTGGAAGAAGTAATTTTGACATTCCAGATGGTTTAATTCTGTAAGACCGTCTGACATTTTGAGGTGTGTGTTTTCCAATGTTGGACATCAGCAAATACTTGGGGGTGTCAAAGTTATACATGTAGGCAGCGTCTTTTTCCGTTCGTCGAATATTTCGATCGTACGCATTCTGAATATGGTGGTGACCATACCATGGGTCAGTCTTGTTTTCCATCTTGATATCGAGAGTTTCAAATATATTCTTAGTTCCTTTGATATCGAGATCAACCTTGAAGTTAAAAAGATGATTATGAAGTCCGGCTATGACAGTTTTCCGCACATGCGCGCCGTAATTTTCTTCTTGCGGGACGTAGAACGAGGTTCCTAAATAACCAGTCAGTAGAACCCGTATCTCAACCATTCCGTTTTGGTAGAACATGTAATCAAACACATAGTCATAATTAATGACACTCATAATAGTTCTTACTACGAGCACAGAGTTAACCATTCCACCATAAAAAGCGCCGGAGCGTCCGTACGCCCGGTGACGTCGTAGAGGATAGTTCGCATTGTGCTCAAAAACACAAAAAGCGTTCTCATACGTACGATGACCATTCTCGTTGGCAGAGTACAGATAAGAGTGGATAAACTCGGCATTTTCGGGACAATCTACGCTTGGTACTAATCCCCGGGAACGTGTCCCGAACAGACCGGCGCTATCGGCGTAATACAACATCCGATTGGTCGGACTGAAACCTGAATACAAGACTGTTACTTCCTGCATACTTAATTCGTATATAATTCTCTCCGAATCAAATTTAATGTCGAAAAGCTGCAGGCCATTCGTGGTCGACATTTTATATTTCAAGTCCCAAGTCATATATTTAATTGAGTTTCCATTTACTTCAAATCGAGGGCCGTCGGGGTAAAATTGACGTGGCGGCCGTCTACCGTTTTTAGGGAATTGGTTCTCTCTCATTTCAAGTGAACTAAATGTCCTTTCTTCTCCTGTCGGGAACGGAATTCTGGTTTTATTTATTTGCTGACAAGAGTACGCTTTTAGGAAAACAGACAGCGATTCAAATAACTGATTTGCATACCATACATCTAAAATTCTCCACTCTTTGGGGTCGCTCGAGGTCATGTCTACTAAAAACTGAAAATCAAGAGGGTGCAGGGTGTAGAACTCAACGTTATGAGCAAACCAAAACCACGACTTCCTCGTACCTTCGGGAAGGTAGCCGCTGGAGATTGGAGTCATCGAAAACCGCAAACACTGATTGCCACAATTAAACGGGGTTGCGTTGTAACTTTCAACAAGTACTTGGTGAGCCTCTTTGGCAACTCGGCCTATTACGTATCTGTATATCGCCATGAACTCAAAACTGGAGAATGGCCTATATATGTAAGGTACTTTTGTCGTCCGTGCAGTTGTGTTGATTATTTCTGCATATGTGATATTTGGAAGGGGACCGACAATGTATTCTCCTATAAATGGTGGGTTTTGATCCCCATGCATTATAAAAACCTTAGCCTCTCTCTTTGGCTTGGGGCCATTGTTATCCCAAAAGTCTATTACTTCACTTTTTCTTGGCGTATGAACCTCGATAGCATGAATAAAACTTTGGTCAATTTGGGCTTCTTTGGGGTGCTTTAAGTTCATTTTATCGTGAAGATAGTCGACAACCAAATTAATCTCTTCATTTGACAGTGTATCCAAAACACTGCCATGCGATCTTTCCACCGTCTCCCAAACTTCTGTTTCTTCTAAGTCCTCTGCCGGACAAGTGCCATAATTTGCGCTAAAGGTATCTATTTCTTGATCTTTGATTATCCATATTGATACGCATAAGAACATGAAGATGAAAGTTGAAAGTGAAAACAGAAAGGTCAGCCACTTCCATTTCACGGTGCTGTCAATTAGCTCTTTCATGTTGACGACAGTGTGCTGGAAATGGAAATAAAAAGAAAAATTATGATACATTTAAAATACTTGAAGTTAAATTAATATTAATTATATGCATTGTGAGTATTAAATGTGTGGGGGTTAGTATTTGAAAGGAAATACCAAGTTTATCTAACAGTGATACAGATTAACTCAACTAGTTTTATTGGAAGATTTGAACTTTGCTATTTATCTTTGTCAACATTAATCAATCAGAGCTGTGAATGGGGTACATGTGACGTATTAGCTAGCCGTCCCCCTCGGCGGATACAGGGGGCGCTGGCCTTGGTGATTGTAGGAGAATCGAACAAATATTAAGCTCAGTCTCAATCTAATGAACGGAAAATAGCACAAGATAAGCTCTAACATTTAGCTGATTCTAGCGAGGATTATACGAATTAAAGACTTTTGTTCAACAAAGGTGTAATTCTGTTTGTAAACAGTGAAAGAAATTGATTCTGATTTCTTTTGATCTATTTCTGTTTTAATTGATTGTCACATAAATGCAGATTATGATTTTCGTATCTACTACAAACGCAAAGAATTTTTACGGACACTGAACAGAACTAATTTCAGGATCTAAATTTTTCCCTTCATTTTTCAAATGTTGAGGGTTTTTTTCAAGTATGTGAATTAATTTCAATGAATAAAAATTTTTGATTTTTCATAGTTGTAAGTAAAGTTCGTTGATTATACCGTATTCAAAGGTAACTTTTCTCCAGTGGTTTGTATACGAAAAAAATGTAAGAATTCGGTCAGTTACGCTATATACCGGTTGATTGAGGAGCGATGAGCAGTGTTTTAGATTATTCGTAATTCATTGTAAACAAACGTGGCCTAACTTCTTTAGCTTCTGACCTCCGTATCTACCAACCTACAAACTCTAATGCCAATATTCCGTCTGGCTCGGGATGGAAACCAAGTATGCGTCAAAAATTTTAATTCCTTTGCTCCACTAACTTTAGGAAATTTACTAGATTTTTTTCTCTCTTTGCGATATGTATTTTACTTGAATGACCTAGTAGTTCCACCTGCTTTGTACAAGATAATCACCCATAAATATAGGTTAATGTTTCAAATTCTTGGCCTTGGAAATCAGTCGAGAAATCAATTGGTTTTTAATGTTTCTAAATAGAATACATATCACCAACATGCAAAGATAGTTCGTAACTTCATCATATGGACAAAAACTTTGCAAGATATGCGTTATTTTCGAACTTTCCCTGACTTTACCGCAATTTTTTTCCCCCCAACCTTCACTTAAAATGCATTGTTTGCATACCTTAATGGTCTAGACACCTTCAGAGAGACAGATAATTCAGCTGTCATTGTATTTCATTGATAAAACACACGCAAAAAATCCCTACTAATGATATCTGGCAAAAAAATTTTCTAGAGATATTTCCTTCTGTTCTTAAAAAACTTAAAACAATATAATACAGCGTTCACAAAGCTTATCTGAATATAAAAACTAGTTTCTCATGAATCTAATTTTTAATCTCTTTTTTTTAAATTCAACTACTTTTTGAAAATAGTTTGAGAATGACGATGTGAAAACTATTCAAAGAATTATTAGGATCGCAATTTAAGTTTTCATTTACACAAATAAAACCTTACAGTTCTTACAAACAATGAAAATCAAAAGATTTGCAGAAAGATCATCTACACAGATTAATGAGTATCTTACCTTCTTCAGATAATGGACAGTAACAGTGTGGTGATTGTGCATGGTTCCTCTTAATTTATGTGGTCCGGGTATGTAAATTTGTAATGCTGGTCACAAACTACGCCGATCCACTGTCAATTTATCCGTGACCACGCAATATAATGTCCAAATTTTGTACTCGGAAAATATCCTTTTAGGAACTTTCGAACTTTTAAAGTGAGAAATAAATAAATTAAAGACACAAACTGCAGTGTCTCTCTGCTTCGAATTCCCATCGTTTTCAATTTATATAAGAATATATACCTACGATGTTGCAGCAAATTATCGAAGGTGTGTATCTCTCGGTCACGTGACCCATAGTTTTCAATAAGTCATTTCTAAAAAAAAAAAAAAAGAAATCACCATTCATACAAATTAACGGTAGTATTAATAATTCTTCGGCTGAACGCGAAGGAAGAGCCCAATAATCAATCGCTGGATACAGGGACCGCCTCTTTAAACATAGGCTGCGATGTTTCAATGCAGTTCTCAGGCAGAACGCCACACCAACGTGTACTTACAACGTACGTAATAATTACATTTTTTTTAAGTTGTATATTCTGACAAAAAGAAAGGAAAATAGATTTTCAGCCTTTGTTTTTAGATTATATGGATCCATTTGTGTTCGTTAATGTGTTAGAATTATACAGAAGTAATTCATTAGTTACAGTGGTTATATGCTGCTCGACGGGAAACAAATGTGATTTATCATTATTCAAATATCGACCCTTGTGAAGCTATCAAAGTACACGATTATATGTATGCTAAAAGAAAGAATCAATGATGCTTGGAACATAAAAAAAGAATAATCTGGGAAGAGATATTCCACTACCATATGTATTAATTTAACTTGAAGGATTTTTTTCTGAAAATTGTCATGGCCTTGGAAGTTATGTTAATATTGGAATATGATTTAATTTTATCAGCTATATAATCTAGCTAAAGGGTTGTTCAGTTAATAATAACAGTAAAAAACGCATAATTTTGAATATGCAATTAGAGAACATTGCAATT
The DNA here is from genome assembly GCA_016163765.1 of Magallana hongkongensis. NCBI lineage: Eukaryota > Metazoa > Mollusca > Bivalvia > Ostreida > Ostreidae > Magallana > Magallana hongkongensis. The sequence goes on from WFKH01006014.1 coordinate 56,289,758, forward strand.
TTTCAAGTGTGCCGACTGATTGAACAATTCAATAAACAACTCGCCTTTTATGCTAATGCACTTTCTTTTTTGATGTGAAAATTTTTCATATTAGTTTTTGTACAAATCGAAATTCCTAAAGACAATATTTCCATGCATTTCCGTCTATGTAGGGTACTTAAAGCATTGACAAATCTTGTGATATGTTGGTGAAGATTTTTAATGATAAAGTAAAGTCCAAAACCAAAATGTTATAATAACGTCACGAATGCAGATTTATAAGTTTTTAAAATTTTTATATTATTCTATTCTTATATCTTGACATAAAATGACTTTATCTCAAATCAATTTTTCTCTTACATGTATCAAATCAATAATCGAGATAAATCACTTCAGATTATCTAAATACAGTAATAAAACTACAGAATTTTTTGAGAAGGAAAATGAAAAACGACTTGGAGAATAAAGAGAATATTTGAACGAATAACTTCATTGTCATTTTATCGTTGGTAAAATTGCAAAATAATTTTAAAAGGGTGATCTATGTTGCATTAGTTAAACTTTACTTCAGTTATAATCAAGACTTTTAAAACATTTGTTGTTTTCAAACTAAAAAAAAAAAACTCAATTTTTTTCTTCCATGGTCATATATTACAAGTTATTGGTTAATGAGAGTTGTGTATGCGTGTTGGTGAAAGGTGGAACCATTACATTACAGTAGTGAATATGGACAGTATGATTCATTTACTCCGTAGTTGAACGTGAATGAAAGCATTTTACTAGTGCGTTTCTTGTCAATTATCGACATGCATTACACAGTACTTACGGAGAAGAAATAAAGTTGCAACGGAAAGAAAAAAACCCTTTATGATACATTTATTCCAATTAACCGATGCAAAAACTACGCTGATAAATTTTGTCTACTACGAGGTCATTGATTGACCCAGACAGTATAATGGCCGCCGCCGATGCCAATAATAAAACTGAAATGAGCATAGTATGTAAGGTTTGAGGGAGTCATCAAGATTCCAGTTCCCCGAGAGCAAGTCTATATTCCGAGGCTTCTCACCGTATGCAATGCTGTTAGCAAACCAACCAGTGCATGTTGTCTTCACATTACTAATGTACTATGATGTGACTGATAACCAAACATATACTAGTAGCTAAAAAACTAACAACTACGGATATGTCATCTACAAAAAAAAAACGAAAAAAAATGAAAAAAAATCATTGCCATTTACAAAAGATCGATGAAATATAAGAAGACTCATCGTATCGTCGCAAACCACGGGTTAAGTCTACAAGCTCCTCCTGGGTTACCGACGATGAACAAGTAGCAACATGGAAGTGACGGATACGGAGCTCCACACAAACAAAAAAACTTGCTGTACAACAGGGCCAAGCCTGTATGGACTATTGGCTCTATCAGATAAGTTAGAAATAACAGCCGTATTACCAAAGGACCCTGTCATCGAGTACATACGTATAAGCTAAAAACACAAAAATGAGATTTTTCGATATCTAATGGAAATATGCCTGGAAGACTGCGAAGCCAAAAAAGACGATATTGAAATAATTTTCATAATTCTAAAGAATTAAACCCAAAGTGTAAAAAAAAAACTGGGGTTTTTTTTCGTTTTGATGTATCGTACAACGTGTATGGGAATGTCCTGGCAGTACTTTCATTGACGAAATAATCACCCGAGAGTTGAAATCAAAGTACTGAGAGAGGTGAATTGTATTGAATTTAAATTTATTTGTCACCGGTATAGAATATTTGGGGGCTCGCAATGGTTGAAAAGGTAATTGTACAAATGTTACAGGAGGGAACGCACCGTACGTGTACTATAGTGTACTATTAAGTCGAAAAATGTGATACGCATGCTTAGGTCGTATTAGTTAAAATTATGATGAATAGACTTTGCAAATAGTGATACCTAACTATTCCGCATTCGATGTAAATAAATACAGGTAAAACGGTATCTAAAACCATCTACTAATAGAATATTTGTCACGAAATACTTTGAATGTAAAAAAAAAAATTGCAGGTACTGAGCTAACGTAATAACCAGTAGCTGTTTTATTTTCTTTGTCAAAATACATATGAATAAGTACATTTATCTAATCCGAGTTTACAGATGAGGACATATCTGGCTTTGTATCTGACATAGACTTTGTAAACTATCAACAAGATGATTTTTAAATCTCTTTCCCGTCACAATAATCACGTAATAAAGGGATCATGACCAGACATTTCGTTCAGGCAATAAACATTGTTGTACTTCGGTCAGGTAAGGTAAATATGAATGCATACATAAGAAATTCCAAAATACCATTAGATATTATGCGGCCTCACAGCCCTACACCAATGCTACGTATCGAAATACATCTTATGAATAGAACGTGTAAAGGAAAACAATCATTGTTACAACAACAACAAAAAACATGCTCCGTGTACACATTACCAATAATCAAGCCAACGCATTCACTAACTTGATTGTCACTCAGACAAACGTATTCAAAACTGTTACTGACTTTAAATCAGTATTATATTCTAAATAGTGATGTCGAATATATCGGTATTTGACCAACAGAAAATGACTGCAAATACCTGCTTTACAGTTTTTTGAAAGTTGGAATACTGAATTGCATTTACAAATAAAACCCTATTGACATTTAACTTAAATGTGGGATAAATCGGAAATATTGTCATTTATGTTTTTATCACTGAAAAACATGGAATTTAATTTTCAAATATCGAATACACCTTGCCGATCCAATGACCTTTAAGAAGATCGTCTAGTGTAACAATAGTTTCGGTGATTAGCTTAAACTTTTCTCACTTATGCATCCATACAAGAAAACGATGCCACAGTCTTGCCTATTAATAACATATACTAAAAAAAGATAATCTATCTCGACAGAAGGTAAAATCGATGTTCTTTCAACCTTTTTCACGTTTAATGTAACTTTTATTATAGGTTAAAATACCTAAAAACAGTAACAACAAATTAAATGGGAATCAATAGAAAAGAAAATGGAAATGAACAATCATTTGACATATTGATACTGTACCAAAACGAGAAACTAAAAACACTCGCCTTTCTGACCTCGACATTTACATGAACGTCATTTGTGTGGATGATATTAAGTTTGTTATGTATAAACGGATTGTTCTCCAATTACTGTGCTATTTGTTTTCAGTGTTGGTCTCATTGCAAAAGAAATGATTTCAACATCGTCGGTATTATCAATACATAATTTAGGTCACAACATGTATTTAACAGCAACATACACTTTGCATGTTGTAAAAGTCTATCTCAATTTTGATTTAGGAGTAATTTATAAACAATGTAGTTAACATTGAACCCGTATATCTCATTGACAAAACGTTTCTGAACAATGACTTGAAAGTCGAATAAGGGTATTTGAATATGATAATTTTCTACATAAAAACAGTACATTTGGTTTTGTTTTATTCAGTGAAATATGGTACTGCTTGTTCTAAATTTTGTATTGCAGAATAACCATCTCCATCTTAAATCTAACCACTTGGCAAGGCTGAAATAGACGTATCGAGAGGCTTTTCCATGACAATTGATGATATTTAAAACTTCGACCTTGACCTCTGCATCTCCCAGGGTCAATGTCACATTGATTTGAGATTTGATGTGTTTGATGATTTGATGTGTTGAACTTTGACCTTGAGTCCTTACCTCCCAGGTCAAGGTCACTTATGCATTTGATGAACTTTGACCTTGAGTTTTGTAGCTCCTACGACCAAGGTTATTTTTTGATATGTTGAATGTTTGATGATACAGTTGTAAATTTTGGGCTTGCTGTTTGAATGCAGTCCACATTTGCTTTGACACAATTTGATCAATGTATATCCCAGTCGTGCCCTTTAACGCAAAATAAATGTTGACAAATACTTTCTGTGTTTACTTGCAAAACTGAGATAATACGTTTCTGAACAAGTACTTGAAATCGCAAAAAGGTAAAAAATATGAATATAATAACTTTCTACACGAAAACAATACATTTGACTAGCGATGGATTTTGTGAATAGAAATTTTGATATGTGACGTTTTATACACGTTTGAGCTTTTAATTACCCCAAAAAAACCCAACATAAATTGTGTTTAAATACGTTAAAGTAAATAAACATTGCGTAATTGATGTAATAAACTTTTCCTTTCCTTCCATTTCACACTATATTTGTTTTAAAGGTTTTCACAGAGATTAATTCATGAAGTCAAAATTTCATTTAAAAGAAAATATAAGGAAATCCTCCTGTTTTACTAATCCATCATCTCGTCTATGATACTTATTAGAAAAATTACAATTTGACCAAGCCTTTCTACGGACACCGTGGGTACACAAATTAAATGACAGACAAACTTTTTTGACTTTCTTTTTCATGGAAACGTAAAAGGTTTCTGGCAAATATTTGTTTTAGTGACTAATATTGACAACATCCTTTTACGGTTTGCGTCAAATCGGACATGTACCACCCAGTTAGGAATTAACAGCTTTTCGATAATTATTCATTAATTATCCATAAATGTATCGCAAAGTTATCGAGTAGCCTGTGGATGTAATTTGTAATTAGGTCTTCCGTAACCGTTATTCTTAATGAAACGACGTCTTCATTCCGTCCAAAAATAATATTCCATATAGTAGAGCACGTAGACGATTGAGTCACGTAGGTATATCAAGAACTTTCATCTTAAAAAAAACCATTCCGATGTCCCAGAAAAGTCCTCCATGTCCGGCCTGGATACGCTGTTTCGCTGGCGGCGCCATTTTGTTGCCGTTCCACATTTCCGACGACCTTGTTCCACGAACCTCGCTCTTTCCCCCACCGTTTTGTGGGAGTCCTATAAGTAAAGATAACAATCAAGTAGGAAACAAATTTCTATATTAAGTTGTGATAAGATAAAATAAAAAGCGTCGCGGAATAATGTCAAAGTTCCCAGGAGAGGCCAAGGAGCCGAAATATAAATGCTATACTCTTTTTTCTGCCCACTTCACAAAGCGGCCCAATACAATTTGTTTTACAAGATACTTATCTACTTCTTTTCTGACAACCCGAAAAAAGCCAACATTTTGCAAAAAAAAAATGTTGAACGAGGTATGCTTCTATTAATTTTAATAACACGAAATTTTAATACTTGTTCGATTTAATAATTCATTACTGTATAAACTATCGACTGATTGAATTGTTTACCATAAGAACTTTTAAAAAGGGCTCGATGGTCGACAAGAGTAATGATCTCTGTATAAAGAAAGAGGAAAATATTTTAATTCTAAAATAAGAAATTTTGGAAATTTTCTTTACTAAATAACAGTAAATGGCTTAATATAGAGGAAAATATTTTAATTCTAAAATAAGAAATTTTGGAAATTTTCTCTACTAAATAACAGTAAATGGCTATAAAAATCTTATCTAAAGTTAAAGGTAGATGTGACGAGTAATTTGTTGGCCATCCAGCCTCCTTAATGCATGTTTCGAATACTTTTCACTATTGATAGAATGTTTGTAAGGAATATTGTTAAGTATCTAGGCTATTTCATATATTTGAAAATTGATAGCGTCTGATTTTCGTAAGGACCACATTACATTACCGTCATAAGTCAGGTAAAAACTGAAAAAAAGGGTCACAGTTCAACTATTCCAAACAGGTTGTGGTTAGTCGATTGAAAAATTGGATAGTATGGCTACCCACCCACGCGACCCCATTCATCTTAACCGAGCAAGTCGAATGGAAACCCCGAAAGATGGCATTTTTGTGGCAACTATTTCAGTTTTGCACACATATAACATTGCTCATAGGCAACATTTTCAGCGATATCACCAGTCCGTCTTAGATGTGCTTTACCTTAGATTCAATTTAAACCATGGATGGATTTTTGTTTAATCACTGTGTCACATTTGTCCTGTTCAAAAAGTGGGACATAAAACCTTGACATAGTAAAGATGGTTATACATGTTTAATTAATTAAACTACATGAAGCAAAACTGAAGCCGAAATTACCGTTCAACCCTGAAAGTCGTGACACTTTCTTCTATTTCCATGGTTTTCCCAATAGGTGGACGTGCATGCGCTGGCGGGAATATATCATACTTATAAATCTTACTGCGGAGAGATAATGAAATACGCAGGCATGATACTCATGCAAGTCATGACTGTAACATATCAAATCCACCCCACTCAGTCAATGTCATTATTCTAGGTCTAAAGGAATTCATGATAAAAGTCCAAATTTATCTCCATTCATGAACATTTCTCATCGCCACTGTTACTTAAATTTTCTTGGTTTAATATGCTATATACAATGAACATTAACATTTACTGAAAATTTGATTTGAACATATTTTATTGTGTAATTACACAAGAGGATTGGAAACAAGTTCTTTCAACTTACGTGTTCCTCTCCTAATGATAATACATACAATATACACAATTGTCATTTTGATATTACATGTTACTTATAGTTATTAACTTTATAATAGTAATATCCATAAATATGCATTTACAAAGTATTTGCGAATATTCAGTAAATAGTGTTGATATACAGTATAAAATAGCAAAAACAAGAAAAAATTAATTATTAAATCTTTCAGACTCTCTTATAAAATTTTGAACTGCTGAAAAAATAAAGCAGTTTGTATTATAAGACAAATTGTCACTACCCCAAAGAAGCAAATGTGAATTAATTAAGATTTTTTTTTCAAGCCCATTAAAAAGTATTTCAAATAGATTGTTTCTAACATTTACATAATTCCTGCACACAAAGAAAAAGTGATAAACATCCTCCTTTTGACCACAAATACAATTAGGTGATTCAATAATGTTTCTTCTGTACAGATCATAATTCAAAATACAGCTGTGTCTCAATTTGGTATGCAAAATATTAATAGTGCGTTTACCGAATGAAAAATATTTCGGAGGTTGAGGAATACTTTCAGTAATACTTTTCTTGAATAAGTTGAGAGACGTTGCTTCTCTAACTTCTAAATTGAGAGAATTCCATTTCCGAATAGTGTCAGGTACAAAAGATTTTTTATACAGTTCTAATCTGCTGATTGGAACAATATAATTTTCGCTATTTCTTGTGTGATATTTTGAGACATTTTTTGTTACAGAAGGAATAATGTTGCTCAAGTACTCAGTTACTTGATTTGTATGAATTTTAAACATTGTTATTAATTTAGCCGTATTACGTCGACTGACAAGAGGTTCCCAGCCAGTTTCTGTGTAGAGAGATTCTGTAGATGCTAAAATGGGTAACTCAGTAACTATCCTTGCAGCACTTAATTGAAGTTTTTCTAATCTCTCCATGTCAAACATATTACAACCGTCCCATACTACAGAAGCATATTCAAGAACTGGTCTAATAAATTTGATATACATTTTTGATAAATTAGTTCTACTTAGAGTAAACTTTAGTTTTTTCAAAAGTCCTATTTTTTTATATGCACTATTTACTATATTATTAATATATTGAGACCAACTTAAGTCGTTAGAAAAAAGTAAACCAAGATGTCTGTGGGTTGAAACATAGTGCAGTTGACACCCTTGAAATAATAATCTTCGAAATTCTTCTACATGTTTCTTTGTGAAAAAAACAGCTTTTGTTTTGGACGGAATAAATTTCAATAACCAATTGTCAGACCAGTCGCTGAGAATTTTCAGATCATGGTTCAATACAATTTCAATGTTTTCAGTATATAAATCACAATGCTGTAATGAATTATCATCAGCATAAAGTCTACAGAATGATAACATATTCGTTGCTATATCATTAATGTAAATAAGAAACAATAACTGAAAATGAAATGAGTTATTTCAAGGTTTTTTTTAAAACTTTTTTAATTTGCTATAAAATTATCATAAATAGGTATTAAAGCAATTTAATTTAAGATGTCATTTATTACATATGAAGGCTTGAAACAATCCTTTATTTGTACGTTGCCAAATGGTATGCAATCATTTTGGTGTCATCATCTAATAATCAAACATTTAATCTGAATTTCTCAAAAAATATTTTGCAACTATAAAAATTATCTCGATACATTTAAGATCACTTAATGATAACAACAACAAAGACCTATTTGTAAAAATAAATAGGCTAGTGATTATGTTTCCACACAAATCTCAAATCTGTGACAAAAGATTCAGGATCAATATGGTTTAACTATAGAATTATTTACAGAATATTAGGCCCTAACAAAATTATATACATGTCTAAGTTTTAAAAAAAAATCACTTTGTTCCTTGGAAACAGAAAAATTAAACTTATCTGTTTTTAACTGTCACTCTGTTTAAAGAATTTAATTATAAATGGCTGATGGAGCTTTTAAAAAGTTTTTTAGAAACTGTGATCTTTGGTCTTTATTAAAAAGAAATAAATATTGGTATAAACTTGATCATAATAATTTTTAAAAGACAAGTATTAACCATTTTTAGACTATACTGATCTCCATATAAGGATGAGCTCTAGATGAAGATATCAGAAAATATTTAAATTTAAGCTAAGATATATGGAATTTTCCTTTACCAAAATAAAAGTTAAAAGCTTAAAAATCATTTCTAAAAAAATTAAGATATCAAAGTGTAGGATACATTTCATTATGGTTTAAATAAAAGAGCAAAGAAATGCACGTATTTTCAAAATGAAAATGAATTTACACAACCTGTAGAACAACAGTCTAACAGTGGGAATCATTCCAATTCATGGTTTATGTACTTTTCCTGAATTTCGTCATATTTTACAAAATATTAAGGAGTATCTCAATGTTTTTAATGACCCCAACCTTTCGTTTACAATCGCGCAGTGGTAAAGTGCTTCCTACAAAGACTAGGTATTTTTTTGTTTACAAGCCACGCCCAACGATGTACACTGACGTACCACGAACTACATGTATTCGTTCAATACGATGCACCAAATGCATGCTCACGTATTTACCAGGCACCAGACCATGCACCTTCCATTGATAGAAATCTTTTAAGTTCTTTCCAGATTAAAAGTTTGTTCTCATCGCCAATTTTTTTCACAAGTGTAAAGAAATTAATCATTTTTTTTTCTATTGTACATTTGTTTACTGCAATTGTCTAAATTTTAATGATAAAAGGCAGGCGGGGCAGATTTTCTAAATGAAAGAGATAAACAAACTTCTTCACAAACAAAATGTAATGTTTTAAATTTATTTTTCTTTGAAGATTGATTCCTTTACAAATTCACCAAGGAGTGAATTTTCCATAAATTATTTAAAATAGAATCTGCAGCTAACGTTTGTTCCTAAGTTGTAAACAGTTACTAAATGAATAAAATTTAAATAAATTATTTAAATTAGAATCTGCAGCTAACGTTCGTTCCTTAGTTGTAAACAGTTACTAAATGAATGAAATATCAATAAAAGTACAGCTTTGTATTTATGAAGGGTTTTTTTCAACACTGGCATGAAAGGAATTGCTGCATACCGTAAATTATTCAACATTACTAAACAACGACGCCTTAAGGAGACTGGATGGTCAACACATTAACCGTCAGATCCACCTAAAAATCTTAACTATTATTAAATAAAGAAAAGTTCACAATATTTTAGCTTTGAATTATAGGTACTTTCCTATATATTTAGAACCATTTTAACAAGACCTTGGACTTTCGGTAGGACATAACTATCCTTTTCTTGCATCAAAACATGTTAAAAATGACGCTGGTTTCGAGCTCAAAAGCCAGACAAATCTTGTTGATTTCAAAAAGTCATGGCCGAGTGGCCAACAATTAGACAGGCCTACGTCACATTGCTGTTTGACATAACTACACAAAGTCCAAGCTCCTGTTAAAATGGTTCTATATAAAGCTCTCTTCATAAAGGAGATTGTTGAAGTCTATAAATGGCCACGGCCATCCATCCCTTTTAAATACATGTTATACATGTCCTTTAGATAATGAACAAAAACTTTTTTGGTTACTCAATACTAAAGACAAGGAAATTCTTAAGTTTGTGGACAAATTTATAAATGATAGTCATTACACTTTTTATACCTTGTATATTCCTTTTAAGGTGGATAACACATCATCACAAAATTGCTGACCTCTGATCGAAACGACATTTCGTTTTATTAAAAGGAGTTTATCGACGACAACATGTAACTTACTCCATAGACGAGTGGATAAAGTGTCGGGCTTGTGATCCGTACACCCCGAGTTCGTATCCCGCAGGGGCTTTTGTTATTACTTACTGTATTGAATTTTTTAGATATTCATTTTTTATCCCCAAACTGCAATTTTTTTTCGCTTATTTGACATATGTTCGGTTTATTGATATCATTATATCTTTCATAATCAAACAATTTACTGTTAATTTGAGTGACTTTTTCCAGGTGTGTTATTCTACCTTAACTTGAAATAGTACAAGATCATTTTTGGCATGAGCAATGTCATTTTACTAATTGTTATACTATTCATTGGCATATCTTCTCCTTATTATTGTGAAAATTACATACTTGTCTGTTCTGGGCTCTAAATTAGAAATAAATAAATGTTCTGTTCTGCCCGTCTTGCTAACGTATTCGTGTCACCGAGTCATCTTGATACCAAAGCAAAGCAAAGACTAAACGGTGATCGGAATTTTAAAAGTACGTATACGTGTACTTAAAAATGACAATTCCTTTTTTTAGACGTGATACTAGTAATTAGACTCGGCAATTATAGATAGTTGATAGTAGTGAGTCTAATTCCACGAGTTTATTTTAGCCACTGAGAGCATCCTTTTTCACATACCAGATCCCTGAATGAAAGAAATTTAAGGCTATACTTCATTAGTACCGATACTTACAGGAAAGAGGTTCTCAAGAGCTGAGATAAAAGCATTAAATTCAAATGTCACGAAAACTTTTGTTTCACTAAATTCTAAATTACTGGTCGGGAAAAACCGCTTTCTTCCTGTGTTGTGGTGAAACGCCATTAAACTTGTAAACGTATCGTTATCATCTATGTCTCGTAAAAATGTTGTCATGTTTACTATTGTAACATCGATTAGATAAGCAACTTCATTTCGAAAAATAGTCTATTTTTGTTTTTATAAATGTCAAATTCATAATAAATATTCTTTACACGTTTTTTAAAGCTGCTAATTAAATAAAAAATAACCGACCGCGCATTCGTTCGACGTGTTTATATCTGCCTTTAAGATCTTTGTGCATGATTGCCTATTTATACACGTCGTCGATGGAATATCGTCTTTATATGAGTCGAAAGTGCTGCTATAGTTATATGAAGTTGTCTGAACATGGTGTTCAAGTTTTCCTGCCATTGAGAGAAAGTTGTCTGGACATTATTCGTTGGTCTTCTTGTCACACAAAGCCGTAGAGTGTATATGATATGTTTTCAGTCTTTCTATATTTGATAAAGTCTTTAGCCTTTCATACTTGTTGGCACTAGCACGATTTGGATCCATCACTTCTGAACTCAATCAATGGCAGTAGACGAGCTTATCACAGTCAAACATATACGCTATAAATGTCGGTAAAAACGTATCCTCTATTGTACTCTAACATTGGAAGTAGACTAGCGTATGATACATACATGTATACGCTTTTTAAAATGCAGTCAAAACGTTTCTTCCATCTTCCATTAGCAGTAGTAAGACGTACAATATATGTAACAATAGTAGAAGACTTACACGGTACTTAAATACCATGGCGTTCAATTCTAATGTGAGGTAGTTCATCTCTTAAATGTATTCAAGTCAGGGACACTATACTTACATGTGTATTTATTGTTATGATATCAATATTCAATATATAAATATGAACATCATTAACACTGGATCGACATGCTTATTTGATTAAACCCTTGCAATGGGCAAGGTCGTCTAGCATTTTTCTCAGGAATTTCTGACAGGCCCGATGGCTGTACCCGATGTCAATACGTTCTGTTTAATGACCATAAACATAGGAACAGTGTTTTCCCCAATTGTTCCAATTTACTTGGGATTCTAAAAGATAGAACCATTCCTATTAATGTATCTCAGATTTGAGTATCAAACCGCTCATTCTTACCATGATAACATAAAAATTATAATGATTGTCCTTCAGGCAACAAATATTTTCTGTGCGATTGCTTTTAAATCTACAAAACATCAATTATTACAGAGAAATCTGGCTGAGTTAAATGATCCTGGCACATAACGTAGAAATCTGTTAAACATTAATAATTCTTGTCATAATCCAAACACTTTTCATGAAAAATAATAAAATAATTTTACCGATATGAGTACGAGTCTGATTACACTATGAAAATATTTTACACTTATTACTTGTAATCAAATCTTATTTCCGCATTCTGTCATGTAATTGCTTCGGAAACAGGTGTCATTATGACCTATCGTTTTCGAGGGTAATCGAAGCACGCATTTTTTTGTACAATTAAAAGATTATCGCAACTTCTATCGATATAGTTCTATGCATCCCTTTGCATCCAAGCGATGTTTAGCCGGTTGGTCGCCGAATTGATACCATCTACAAATAGTTGCAATCGATTCCTATTCCATGGGCATTCACTGAATTGGGTTTGACGCTAAATGTGTGTCAAGATAATGGATTAAATTTTGCTTATTAATTTAACTATAATCATAAACAAAACTTGGTCCTGAATGTCGGCAAGAGAAGAAAGAGAAACCTTTATTGCAGATGAAGGCAAACGATAAAAGAAAATATAAGTAGACTTTGAGATTTATACAAAATTATATGGGAAATGACTTCCGTGACATTTGTATCAACTTAAGCTTATATCAGACAAATCTTTCTGTACAGATGTCGATGTCGCTAATTCTTTGATAGGTAGATGGAAATTAGCCAAGGTCAACTTTACGCAGATCATACGTGTAATGAATTAGTCATGAAAAATAAAATCAAATTATTTGGTAAGTTAAGGATATAAACATATTAGATTGAAATACAAATATAGGTATCGATACAGACTAGAAGAAGTAAGATGATAAACTATACATGCAAAAGTATGTTCTTATTTTTTCTGTTTTTATTGTACTGTCAACATGTATATTTTTTTATACAGCTCCCAATTCATTTTAAACTTGTTACAAAAAGTACACGAGAAAAGCAACACGGTGTACTGAACCTCCAAATAGAACCATTTTAACAGGAGCTCTGACTTCAAGTTGTTATGTCAAACAGCAATGTGACGTAGGCCTGTCTATTTCATTGTTGGCCACTCAGCCATGGCTCTTTGAAATTAACAATATTTGTCTGGCTTTTGTGCTAAGACTACGCAATCTATGCATATTTCACTCAAAACCAGCGTCCTTTTTAACTCGTTTTGATGCAAGAAATATATAGTTCAGTCCTACTGAAGTCCAAGGTCTTGTTAAAATGGTTCTAAACAAAGGTTTGCCTACATAATGATATATTTTATTCTTCTCTTAAAGCTGAAGTCATTAAGTCCTACGTAGTAATCTGTGTAATAAATGTTGTCAGTATTAAGAGAGCCTTTAATAATGTTATCGTGCTCCAAGTGAAAGATGAGTAACTTATCTTTTTGTCCGATTTTCACATAATTAAGAATATGATCGCTATATATACGCTGTCATTTTGGTGTCAGCTTCACAATTTAAGAAGGTGTTCAAAAATCATACGTACACGATTCTATTAACTAGCGTCATTAATGCACCATTACCCCGTCCATGGTGAATTACCAGCTATTCGGAACTTAAACACTAAAACTCTAACTTAAGAATGACCATCAAATCATTTGAAGATAAAAAAAAAAAGAAAATCATTTTATTACTAGAATTTCAGTGTAAAATGTCCGGGGTTTTATTTGACGTTGACATATATATTTTTTACGCCATGCTTCTTCAAATTGACTGGTTTCTGCATTGATTTCTGTGTTTGGGTCAGTGTTCATTTCTGTGTTGGTTTCTGTTTCCGTGTTGGTTGGCCTTGTCGATTTCTGTGTTGGTTTCTGGGGGTTTTGTTTGTTGGTTCTGTGTTGTTGTGGGGGTTTTTGGTGTTGGTTGGCCGTGTTGGTTCTGTGTTGTTGTGGGTTTTTTGGTGTTGGTTGGCCGTGTTGGTTCTGTGTTGTTTGGGGTTGTTTGGTGTTGGTTGGCCGTGTTGGTTCTGTGTTGTTGTGGGTTGTTTGGTGTTGGTTGGCCGTGTTGGTTCCTGTATTGGTTTTTGCTTTTGTTCTTTGTTTTTCTTTCTTTCTGTTTTTGTGTTGATTTCTGAATTCCGAGTTGGGGTTTGTGTTGGTTTCTTGGTTATTTGTTCTTGGTTTCTATGTTCGTTTCTCTTTCTGAGCTTGTTTCTGTGTCTGCTATGTTTTCTGAATTCTGTGTTGGTTTGCTGTCTTTGTTGATGACCTTGACCCGACCTTCAGTTAACATGAGCACGACAAAGATAAGGAATCTCTTACGATAACCACCATTATTTACATTTATGATACGATGATCCGCGGCTAGGGTCGACAGTACACCTGTGATTATTGATCGTTTCCACATATTCTCAATTTCTCTCTAAACGGTTTGGCTTGTTCTACAAATACAAACGATCTCAGAGATTTCCGCTTCGGAAAACAATTTTGACAGCCTATCTTATACAACCTTTTAACAAGGACTGGTTAGAAAAATTTATGTAATTTCGCAACTTGAAGTGCATTTTATAAGGCAATTGATCGTGTTTTAAAGTACAGTAATACATGTAATTCTTTATCTCCTGCGTTTAAAGTTTCCATAAGGGGCAAAAAATTCTGATAAACAGTCTGTATTTTTATGATTATGATTTATTAAAGGGTATGTATATACATGATCTTAATTATAGCCATTTCACATACATAAGTATTGTGTTTTGTCATTGTCTACAACAAATTCATACATTAAATAAATGTATGAATTTGTTGTAGACACATTTTCATATGTTTAGCTGAGTTCTTCAAAATATGTTGAAAAAAACACCACTTAAACATACATTTGGAAACATTTCCTGAGAGTAAACCGTAAAACAGTGAACCAAAATGAGAAAAAAGCCAACCATTTGTGAAACATATGAAGGCATGGGTTTTAAATAGATGCTCCATTTTGTTCATAAGGTTCATTAAGAAGGTTCTGTGGTCATCGATTACCCATCAGACCCACCTAAAAGTAGTTACGGTGTTCTAGTCATAAACTATAACAAAATAAAGAATAAACCCAAATTATTACTTGAAATTTTGAATATTTTCTTAACAGATTTTTTCACAGAGTTTGAATAAAAGAAAATCATTAAACATATAGTTTAATGTACGTTTAGCATAATGAACAAGTGAAAATCAAAAGATATATGCAAACTTAAGTTGCAGTTTTACCCGTGTACATGTACATACTTATGGTCTAAAAACATTACGGCAATAAAAGTAACCACCATAATGATTGGTTTCAATTGTAACTAATTATAGTATCCAACTACTAAAATTAATACCTCAAGTTCAAGTTCAAAACAAAAAAATTATAGTATTCATCAATGAAAGGTTTGCCAAGTATGCCATATTAGCCAGGAATGATGTGTTATTTTCCTCTTTAAAAATGGAAAATTTGGCGCCTTTTTTTCCACCAACAAAGCAAAAACTTCCAAAGCGCCAATTTATAGCTGCCAACTTACTCCAATAAAATACCAATTAGATATCATACTAGGTTTTAGACAGACTCTGCAAATCGTGGCCAAAGATTTGCGCTGATTTTGCCTAAATGTATGTAGCATTTACATGTATCAATAAACGAAGCGCATTATGGTAAATATTCCAGCAGAGTTTTAGCAGTTCCACTGAAACATGTTGTCAAGTACAATTTCAATTTTCTTCTTTTTTTTATTTTAGGATAGGTAGATAGCATTTATGGGGGGAATAAATTACGAATGTGTTTGTCATAAGGTATAATAGAGCACATGTGTACACATACACCCGTAAAGACCCCAGTTAAATTGTTTTTTCTATACATATTAACAAACTACATGTATGACCTTTGAATTATGTTCAAGATATTCTGTACTATGCCAGTTCATCTTCTACCAACTTTGTTTTCATTTTAAAACAACATAAATTGAGTTCATTGAATAAACGACCGTCAAAGCAATCTTTTGTACTTTTTAATTTAATTTTATTTTATTTTATTTATTTATTTATTATTTCTCTTTTTTTTTGCTAATAAACTCATTAGAATAGTTTAATTACAGGTATGGGGTAATATTCTAGGTAGCAAAAGCTAATTGCGCTGCAAATTATAAAATACAAAGAATATTTTAATTACAGGTATTGGGTATTATTCCATGTAGCAAAAGCTAATTGCGCTGCAAATTATAAAATACAAGCTTTTGCTACATGGAATATTACCCAATACCTGTAATTAAAATATTCTAATGTGTTTATTAGCCAAAAAAAATAAATAAAAATAAATATAATAAAATAAAATAAAATTAAAATGAACAAAAGATTGCTTTGACGGTCATGTCTAAAATGTCACTTATAGATCTTGTTCATTTAATTTACTGAAACTGTACTTTGAAAATGGTAATACATTTCTGAAAGCAAATGTTTCATTTATCTATTAGTGTTTTTACTGTCTTTTCCCCCCAAAACTTATTTTGATATTTCTATAATAAATATTTACATAATTTTTTTTTTCTTCTAGATACCATTTAGATATCCTTCTATTTGAACTAATAAAAAGTTTTTATAGAATATGCGAAGACTCATCAAGTTGTTTGCTTATTTCAGGCCAAAACAATAAACTATTTGTGAAAGTAAGAATTTGAAAATTTTTTCAAAGCTTCTAATGATTCATTTGTTTGGCAGCTGTGTACCTTCTTGGGGTAGGATGGTAAATGAATTTTGATCTTTTGGGAGGTAATTTTTTATTCTTATATAAACAGAGGTGTCAGCGAGAGGGAGTTTTTTTTAAAGTTGATTTAAGTACATTTAATTCGATAAGAAATTTACCTTTTTTTGAAAATCTGTTTAGATGGCCGATACAACATTGCCATTCGAGCTTGGTATGCTAGTATGGTTCGGATGGGCATACGTGCTGTTTATTTCATCACATACATGTACATGTTCAGTAGAATTATTATCCATTTTAATAAAATATCTTTATAAAAAGAAATCATCGACAAAAACTCTTTGATTAATATTTTTCTCAATTTTTTGTATTAATATAACAAAACATAGAAGATTTCGCACATCATCAGTTGTGCAGTAAAAAACACCAAAATTTGGTCGTTTAACAAAAAGATCACTCAGTGACAGGCACCTGATGTTAAAAATATATTTTTTTAAATTATTCCCTCTACTATAATAATTACAAGATTATATTTTGGAAAAGATAAGTACGGTAGCGCAATATACTGTAAATAATCACAGAAAAATTATTTTTTAATATCCTTGACAAATTATTTTCATTGTTTTCCTGGTTTCTGAACCATACAAAATCATGAAAATACACCGCAAGAACGTAAAATAAAAAGTATGTTTTTACCAGGACCAAAACCCTACGTCTGTCATAAAAAACGTGTATTTACTTAAGCACAATGAACAAAGAGTTTCGATTTTTGTTGTCTAAAGTCAACAGAAATTAAGTAATCGGTCACCAAAGTCAATTTATGGGGTCGTTCCGACAAATTTTAAACGAATCCGAGCTTTGCCGGAAAAGTACAAGATGTCGTGACATCAATCGTGTAACGCGTTTTAGGCAAAGATGTGTCCAATGCAAAAGCAAAACTTTTGCTGTTATTTCCACGTCACATGGCTCGGGGTGGGATAAAGCGAAAGTGCAAGATGACAGACATACGAATTGACTTGAGCACGAGTGCATATTTCCCAGAATTCATACTCATAATTGTAAGCATGCGTAATTCTAGCAAAAAAAACCAAAAAACCCAACGTAGATGCTAACGCCTGACGGCCTAGCAACAATTAAGGTTTGTCACGGTCGACATTTTCAATTTTCAGTTAGACCGGCTCATCTGCCACGTTTTCTGGCCGAGACTCATACAAAATTAATACGTACAAATATCGTCGTTCGCCATTTACTACTGTTATACATGTGTATTTTTGTGCATTATCCATAAGAGTTAAACACTGTTAAAGATACAAGCGTTCCTTTTATTAAAAATCATTCTCTTAATTTAATTTACTGCTTCTCGTGTCGATATAACCAGAAGATGGAGGCAGGAAGTTTTAGAATCACGTCATACTTTCCTGATGGTTGTTATATTTGTGGTTATAAATAAAGAAATTATATGGTTTACGTTGAAAACCGTTTATATCTAATATGTACATTCATGGTCTGATTCTCTATAAATAAATAATTTCAATATATTTACAACGAGGTTTAGTTCAACTTTGAGTCACAACCTGTTCACTCAGTATAACCGAACAAATCTAAAATTTATTTCACAATCACTACTCACCATATTTACACGTGATGTAGCTTAGTAATTTATATATTTGTGGTGTCAAATGTTTATATACGAGTGTACTGTATTGGGTCGGGCGGGGGGGGGTGGGGGTTTACTAGTCCATATTTGGTTCTCAAGAACTAGAGAAATCTAGCTGCAATATCGAACGAACAGAATACAGAATGTAATAAAACTGCAATATACTAGTAATCAAACTGAATAAAAATGAAGAAGAGTGAATGCAAAAAAAACTTCTTGAATGTTGAGTGCATTGTGTATGTATTTTTGTTTCAATGTATACATACACAAGTATGATTTAAAACATAAAAACATAGTGCAATAATTAATTATATAAAACAGTGAAATATAATATATAAGATGAAATTCTGTAAATTCATAATATAAAATTAAATTTCCCATGCTGCAAACTAAAACTTCGTCGTTAAAGTCGGTAGCTTAATGATTAGCGTAAGGTTTCGCAATATTAGTTACTTTTAGTTGATGTAATTGTAAAACACTCCAAAATGCCAATACTGTGAACAGGTTCATACCGTTTTTTCAGCATTATGCTATAACAGTAATAATTGATGTTTCACTCTTTCTCCTCTTGTATTGATATGTTGCACAGTAAACTGTGTCCAAAACTTCTGATCTCATCCAGAGGGTAAGGCGGTAACATTAGCTGGGGCTAGCAGAATGTGTTAAATATCAAATTCCACCATTTTAATGGTCAACTAACTCCCAAAATACCTCGCTCTGAGCAGGCCATAACCTTGACAAAAGATCAAACGGCAAGTTCAGTTTAGGGGAACAAATCTCTAATTCCAAGAACAGATTTAGATTGCTTAAACGGTATGTTAATCGTTTCGATTTCTGAGGTCCTCAAAGTTCAAAGGATTTTCAATCTTTATTATTAAGTCAGAAATGTTATGCTTACTTTTTCATCATGTCATGGATTACAAATATGACCTTAATTTTTTTAATGCTATAAATTGATGGCCAATTCTAATAATGCATATGCAGACTGAAGTAAAGCAATAAAGTAATAGAAGCAAGTTGTCACCATATTCTAAGGCCCTATTTTTTATTTTAAAAAACCCAGAAATAATTAAATGTTGGCTGTAACGCATTAATTGGTTCTTGTTCATATCGTAGAACATACGATGCCAGCATTAAAAATACGACGCGCGTTTTTAACCTTC
>WFKH01006014.1:56310175-56353593 GCA_016163765.1 Magallana hongkongensis
CAGACTTTAACGAGACCAATCAGAGAACTGGGTTTCTAACCCCGTCAAACTCTGCCCATTCGATCAAGGGTTTATGTAGAGCGGAGCGGATCAGACACCCTTCACTTGGGGAGATGGGTAGCAGAGAACAAAGCTTCAAATGTGTTTCAGTTTCAGTTGGACAGATATGTATACAATGGCCAGTATTTACGAGAACATAACACTTTTTTTAAAATTTAAAAGTAGTGAAAAATGTTTATAAATTGACCAAGGCCCACTAGCACTGTTAACCAGCCAACAGAAGGGAAACTAGTTGGCTTTTAGTATGTTTAAAGTATTGAGGCTTGATCCTGTCAAAATTTGATTATATTGAAAGAATTAATTATCTTCAAAGTTCTCGGTAAAAGCGATTTTTTGTGTGTCACCTGTGTAACAATGGTATTTTATGATGTCTTGGAGTGTGTAACATGGTCTTTATTGCAAAGAAAAGCACCCTAGAATAGTCATCAAGAAATCGAAGGCGAAGATGCGATTAACACAACCAATTAACCCTTTTTAAGTTACAGTTAAAATATATGTAGTTACTTTGTCAACGGCATTCGTTCTTGAAACATTGCAGCTCTTTCGGGCATCGAATCATAAAATTGTTGTCGGAAATGATTTGCCTTACAGATTAAGTCATAAGTCTTGATCTGATTTTGGATAGGCACAAAGAACAAGTTAGTAGGTCAGTAGATTAAGTGAAGGATGAAAGGTTATTATTTAAGTATAACTGGATGTTCACCATTTATAGATTATAGAACACCGTGTGCTTGAGGTAATATTACATGTTGTAATATTTTTTGTATATTTCGTGACTTGCATCTTGCAATCAACTTGTACCAAAACCCATTGACATACTTATAAATTGTAGCACTGCGTACATTGTCTATTTAACGCATATATTCTCAGTTTTTTACCTTCAAGCATATGGTGATTATAACAATTTCGCAAAAGAACTGTATTTTCACGACCATGATTGCTTAATATGTTGCAATAAAACTTTTTTCCAGGAAATCATCTTGTACTTTTCCAATATATGTCTTCAAAGAAACCCATGCTAGTCTATAAGATAATCAGGCCAATGTTCTGTACATTTTAGTTTGTCAAAAAATCTTGGTCTCCAACACGTTTTTCTCAAAGTCAGTGATAATTATATTCTTTTTTTTCGATTGTCATAAGTTTTCGAATGCCTTATGCATTATATTTGTGTACATCAAGATGTAAAAAAAAAAATGAATTAAGAGATCTTTTAATGGATTTAAGAGGGTGTGAATAGATATTTTATTACAATCTTCAATTTTCTTCGATGATGTCTTGATTTTATAGCTTCGTCATTACTCCCACTATTCAGACGACATACGACATAAACATGACTCTGATGAGGTTTCAAGGACCTTTCCCGATATAAACAAGCGTGCTCTCTATATCAAATACTGCCATTTGTAGACAAAACCATCGTCTATTCTTATTTTGAGCAGGAACTGCGTGTAATTATAAAGTTTAAAAAATGTCAAACAGGAAAGAAGGTCTCTAATTGCATCTCGCTCTACGACTGAAAGGAGAGCAGTCTTCAAACATATCACGTCCGTTTGTCTGACTTCGAAACTAAATTTAACATTACCTAAAGTTTTTTCCTAGAACTTCCTTATAAGAGTGCAGAAACCTGAATGAGAACGCAGTTTTAAGTATAATATGTATTTGCTTGAGAGCATAACTAAATAACAATTCTAATTTAGCGTCGATATATTCCTTCTGGTTTGAATAAATAAACTAAATACATATTCTCGGCCAAATGCAATAAATGGTTTACTGTAGTAAACTGGAAAATTAAAAGTCTGAAGCAATGCTAAAAAGTTCAATGAAATATGGCCATGGTTGGTCACGAGATCAAACCCTGTGATCTGTACCTCGTCTCTCTACGTGACTAATTCTCTTCTCGAACCACAAGACCATTAAAAGTAAACTTTGCAAAACAATTCTTTGACTTTCCACAGTGAAGCTAGGAGGTAGCCTTTAATGTTAATCTTTTATCATAAATATTAATAAGTCCATGGGCCATAACGCTCATCTGAGCAGCAATGTCGAACTTTGACTCAAGTAGCTTACTACATGTACTTATCAAATACAACATAAAACCATAAGTCTATCGGCAAATACAATATAAACAAATAGCCCATTGGTCGAACTGATCACCTATTTGAATCATCATCATATAAAAAAATCTTTCATATATTTTGACGTTTTATTCCATTGCCTTTTTGTAATTTTCCGGATTGTTTATATAAGTAGTATGTCGATGAACTTTGCATCACTTTTATAGCTTATATTAGTACAGGAATCACAATTAAAAAGAATAATCTGATACAATATAATTCATTTTTATAATAAATGAATTTAAAAAATTGTAGCAATGTTGTTCTTGAAAAGAAGAAACATTTAACCCTCTTGGGCGCAATTATTGATTCAAAGGAACAAAATGGGATCTGCACTATCTCAGGAAGCTTAGACTACGCTGCAGCTCAGGTGAGCTAAAGGTACTAAAAAGTTGATAGTATTGTTATATTGTAAATTTTAAATTTAATGGATGGGTGTAAATACAAAATATACAATATGACAACTTTACAATATGCCAGAATTATTTTAAAAATTTGAAATTTCTATACATTTGTTTGCGTTTCAAATTTTTTTTTACCAATTTTTCTTTTTTCAAATAAAAACCACATGGAGCATAAAATGGCACATGTATCTTGATAGAAAAAATCTTTTGCAAAATACGATGATCGTTTTTATAAAATTTTGAAAACCGAAAAGCAAGCGGGGTTTAAGAAATATTTTTATCCTCTACTTGTATAATTTTATAATATTGAGATTTAGTTATTTGGTTCAAAGTTAGATGTCGTTTGATGGATGGAAATTGTTGCTTAGTTTCTAAGGATATGCCTCATTAACATTTTACCCAAAAGCAAATATTCATTTTATACCTAAATGATGCAGGCAATTGCCTATTTATTTCAAAACAAAGGCTAATTTACATTTTAGGAATGCACATGAGTATGAAGCTCAATAAAACTGCTGAAACCATTGAGGAAAATAGCATATTTTATTTTAAAACCTGCTCTGGTTGTCAGGATCACCTGGTAATCAAAATGACGAATTAAAACACCAGCAGACCCAGCTTCGAAATGTTTCTCTGTTACTTTTGACCCCTATTATTTTTCTATGTGTGTGTGAGGGTTTTTTTTTAATTTATTTATTCATTTTTTTTTTTGGAAAGTGTTATCCTACAAAACATCAATAATAATAAATAGATCATATATCGAATCATGAGTATACAAAACTAGTTTACAACAATTACATTTAATTGGCAAATATTTTTTTTATAAAGTCAATTCCCGGTTTACAATGGTTATCCTACAAACCATAAAGAATAATAAATAGATCATATATCGAATCATGAGTATACAAAACTAGTTTACAACAATTACATTTAATTGCAAATATTTTTTTTATAAAGTCAATTCCCGGTTTACAATGCATGAAAATTGGCATACCAAATAATGGATTTGATAATAGTATTTCGATTTATTAATCATATATCATAACTTCTCACGAGAGATCCACTTACAGGTATATAGAATCAATTATTAACGCTATGTGTGTAGGAGAACTACGGAAGCGTATTGGGGCCTACACTTGTTATGTTATAACTTATACATTGTCATACTTTTAATCGTCTTATCAACATATAAATTATTATGTCGTTTTATTTATTCAAACATTTTGCATTGTATTAAGGTGAGTTAACATAATTTAAATCACCTTATAGTAATTGATCAGTTTTCTTGCTATATGCTATATCGACTTAAAAAAATACGGAGTTAAAAATGATAATTTAAAAATGGGTTTAAGTCATATCGAGAAAAAAATGTTGACATAGAACAATGAAAATGTATACATTAAAGGTATATCGACATAAATATGTTTACATTTCTTGGGAACATATTGCGAAAATATTGTTATCGAATGAATTTGGCGGGGGCGGGAGTTCTGATGGTGCGTCACCTCACTCTGAATCTAGCTGTAGGATACACATGTAGAATGACATTTGTGGAATCATTGGAATTCGTGTATGCTTAATTTTCATGGATTTCGTTAATGCTAATTTTCGTCATCCATGAATTAAATCCACAACAAATTATGAATAATAGTATAAATATATTTATTATTTATTTATAATACAAGTAATTCCACGAAATGTTACCATTAATCTATTTAAAAAATACCAATCTACGAATATTGGCTCCATGAAATTCAATCCACAATAAAGGAATTTAAACTCTGAAATTCAGATATTTCTATTAATGTCAAACATCCAAATATCTGCATTTGTAATCGTAGTTAGGGGTGGTAGACATGAGCAGTCCTATCCCCAAATTATGATCATGAATATAATCACGTTGTTACAACGGTTTCGCATCGATGAGGCTAAACAATGTTTCACCCATCTGTCTTCGTCTTCAAATTGATATTACACGATCTCAAAGCAATTTTATTGGATGAAACACCCATCCTCTCAACTACAATGTAATCTACATGTAACTACGATACCAAATACTATCATGCATGAACTAACTGCATGAGCGTTGCATTTTCTCATTACCATGATATGATGTGAGTGTTGTCGACGCTTTGATAAATAAAACATTTATTTTTATTTTATTTTTTTTGGTGGTGGTGGTGGTGGGGGGGGGGAGGGGTAATATAATACGTGAAGGTAAAGGGGTTCATATAGTTTAAATGTTCAATTACATGTATCTGTCTCAAAACTCATATCACATGTTTAATGGAGAGTAACCCAAACATAGAAGATCATAACAAACTGCTCAAATATAGATCATACAGCGGTCCTCTAACTACAGTAACAAATACTTATACTAATTGCAATTATTATAAAGTAATTACTGTTCTTTGTTTCTGATTTATATCAAAATGTCAATGTCAGTCTACATGTGCCGTCTACAGCTATATTCAGAGTTCAGTGACTTCACTTTCAGAACTCCCGCGCCCGCGAAGTTCATTCGATAATATTTTCGCAATATGTTCCCTAAAATGAAAGCATATTGATATTGACATGGCTGTACAGCATTTATTTTATTGTTATTTGTCTAATATTCTATCCCAGTATAATTAGTTCACATTTATAAATCAACATTTCAAACTTCATATTTTTTTAAGTCGATAACGCAGATAGCAATAAAACTGGTAAAATTCAATAAGGTGATTTAAATTATATAGAAATCACAAGATAGAATTCAATTAATTTACATAAATAAGAGGTCACAATACTTTTTTTGTTGACAGTGCAATAAAAAGAAGGACAATTTATAAGTTGAAACGCAACAAGTGTAGGCCCCGATACGCTTCCGTAGAGAACACACCTTGGTGATGACGTTATGATATAGTCTCAATATAGCAATTACTATATGAGACATCTCCTATATTTACACACGTCTATAGTTTTTTAATATGTAAAATACTTATTGTAGCTACTGACGAAGAACGTGTACTACTACTGACAACGAAATTTGTATCGTTAGAATGGTACATGAACAAGTCCAGAAATAATGTTGATATTAAGATAGTTTAGAACGTGTACTATCATTGACAACAAAATCTATATTGTTAAAATGGTACATGAAAAAGTCCAGAAATAATGTTGATATTAAGATAGTTTAGATACAGTATAATCTTGTTGCAGGGCATAAAGGCCAAAATTAATATGTATTAAAAGGTTAAAAATATAACACTTCAAATAACGTCCAATTATCGGGATTGTTGATTTCGTCATAAAAGGCGACATCGATTAAATTTCTTTTAAACATTGTGAAACTTAGTGATTGGTAACATTGTTTACATAAAGTCGACACCTTCTGCCTATATCCAAGTCTACAACATTCATATCGTCAACATCGCAATGATGTACAATATCGTGTTACATCAATTTCATCGTACATGTATACTGCATGCATCGTTTAAAACGTCAGCATCGCAATGATGGACGACATCGAGTTGATATTGTTTACACATCGTGTACCTATTATCCAGTTCACATTTCTCACATCGTCGACATCGTACTGTTGAACGACGGAAAGACTGCATTGTGACAACATGTGTCCCTCACCGATCAGATCGTGAACATAACCATGATGGAAAGTTTACATCGAGTTGATATCATGTCTGCTTATCTCTTATATATGTATCCTATTT
This sequence comes from Magallana hongkongensis, assembly GCA_016163765.1. Taxonomy (NCBI): domain Eukaryota; kingdom Metazoa; phylum Mollusca; class Bivalvia; order Ostreida; family Ostreidae; genus Magallana; species Magallana hongkongensis. The sequence continues at coordinate 56,316,464 of WFKH01006014.1, forward strand.
ACATCGTTCTCATCATTTGGAACTTCCTTTGAGGTTGTCTCTTTATACTCCAATAATTTAAAGAACTCCATATCGTTCTAATCGTTTGGAACTTTATTTGAGTTTGTCTCTTCATAATCCAAAATACTACACAATAATAGGCAAATAAATATTGTATCAATATTGTCAAAATTGAGATGCCGACATATATTAAGTAATAATATACATACATACAATGCAAACTCGATATCGTCTCAACATGTCAACATTGTCAATATCGCGACGTTGGCGATATCAAATTATTAAAGTGGATTAGATATAAATGCACATTCATAGGGCATCATTAAATATATGTGCATCGTGCATACGTTAGAACACAAAATATTCACAAAAATATATTGTCATATTTGATTGTTTTAAAGTTTAGCAATTTAATTATGACACCAATCACTATTTAGTGACACTTTTTTGACATGTTTTTGACGACTTAAGCACTTTAATCTATTGAAGTCGAATTCCGCATTGTCGCACTCAAATAATGTATAAAAACTATGTTGCCAAAATTAAATGTCGCAGACTTTATTACAACATATTGCATATAACGAATTTAAGTAGGCGACTTATCTAAATCGGAGAGGATTATTCACTAAAATTTGAACGATTGGAATAATGAGGTACTCAGAATAATTAGTTTACTTAGAATGCTATGATGTGGAGGGGGAGGGTAAACTCCCCAGATGCTTTGGGGTGTGTGGGAATACCCTTACTGAGTGAACAATCAAAGCTCTGGTTAATACCATCGTTACCGACTGAAATTTACTTAATTTAATAATTCTTTGTGATTTCTTTTATACTGTAAAATGGATCCCAACCCAAAGTTTCAGCTTTCCTTTTTTACTTTTAAATAGAAGTTTAATAAATAATAAAAGCATTCAGGAATGTATGTTTTTCTCAGTAATTTTATATTTAATCTTTCAAAAGCACTTCGAATGTAGAATCATCATTGATTGTGTTCAAATAAAACTCTTTATGCATACATTTATACCTGTATGATTTGGAACTTACTTGTTCCATCGTTTTGTATTACAAAAATTAAACTAATATCATAAATTGATTTAAGTATTAACTGAATTAATCAAAAACTGTCATTGTGTTTACAGCATTATTGTGTTTTATAGTTGGGTTACAATGTTGCTCAAACTTTAGACGACAAACTTAAGTTGACATTTCTTGTTAACAGACAAGAAGTCATCAAAATATGGACGCGAAAGCCTAACAAATTGTATCATTTCAACATACATGTCAGTGGCGTAGCTAGACCAGGTCCAGGGCGAAGCCTGGTGGGGGCCCAGGGGGGCGAAGGCCCCGGAAGCTCATGGATTCTGACGATTTTTAACATTAAAAATCATCACAGAAATTGAAAGGAATGCTCACTATTTAAGCATATTTTTAGGCAGTTAAAATTGTTTTGGTTATAGTTTAGGCATAAATTAAAATCACAAAACTTATTAAAAGCTAAAAGAAGAAAAAGCTTTTGACGTTTGTTTTTGACCCACTTAAAGCTTTTATTCATATGAGAAATACGTGTAGGCACAAAGATTCCGGATAAAGTAGGACCGGGTGACGGAAACGGGTTGATGGAATAACTAAGTATGGACCTTAATACTTGAATTCTTTTTTAATTCTTTTTTCTTTATTTATTTTTTTACTGAGTTTCTTCCTTTTTTCCCAAATGATGTGCATGATCAGGCATATTTAATTTTCATTATAAAAGATTGTGAGATAATTTCTACGCATTTGTATTACTGCGACAAATTTATAACGCAAAAATAATATTATGATTTGATCAAAGTCAACTAAGCTTCTAATGAGCGGTTAAATAATCAAAATATATTGACTTGTTCTTATGTCTTTGTACAAGTCGACATTTTTACAATATACACTGTATACGTTTTACAGGAAGATGGCACTTAATTTTAATTTGCCATTTGGAGGTTTAACACAACATCAAGAGGCGGTTATACGTTTCCGTGAGTAAGCGTGTTTTTATCTCAGACTTTAACTTTCTAACGGACAGAAGCGGTTGCAATTCAGAATGCGTTAAAAGATCTATCAAACTTACTGAAAATTGAGCTACGTGCACACCCTGCTAAAAACTTCAAACCAATCCAGTAACACGCCTGTTGAATATAATGATGAAATATTCTCGCTTTTTCTCTCTTAAAAATTTATAAGCTTCGAAAAATCGCTTCCAGTGAATTCTACAAAATTCAGTAAAAGGTAATACAATTATTTAAATGTATTATAAATTTTGTTAAAAAGTAAAATCAAAATGACCTCAAATTATTATTTTTCTGTATAGTTTTGGGACCTTTTCTGTCAACGCTTTATTGTGGGACAGAATGTCAAATATCAACGTTAAACAAAATGTGGTTTGATAGACGGAGACTCCACACATTTCTAGGAAATTATTTCCGCAAAATAATCAGCACGAAGGAGGGTAGTAGTATCCGGACTTCAGCTGCCTGTGTCTTTTTTACACATAATTAAGCACTATTTTGCATAAGTTTATAAGAGTATTGTTGCTGAACATTTCATTGTCATTACTCACAATGAAAAAAAAAATATCCCATTCATTGTTTTCATTACATAAACCCTGTACATTATCGAAAAATCGTCAATTCTTCAGATTTGTGCGTTAATAGACGTCAAATAAGCAATAAATGTTTCCATCGATTACGTCATCGTTCATTAGGCGAGGGGGAGTTGTTCGAGTAAATATTTGAGCCAGTAAACCATCGTTCTTCTGTCAGAGTGTGGACCAGCGGTCTCCGTGATGTTGGACTACCAGCACGTAAACCTAGAGATTCCCAACCCACCAGTGTTCTTAAAATAGAAACATAGAGTACATCATTCCGAATACAGGAGATTCCATTGTTTCCGACGTCAGCAAAACGCAGTCAGCAAAAATCAACACGACCTTCGATGGAGATGGTTTTATTGTCTTTTATTGCTATCTTTTCACGCGTCCTCACTCTTGCAATTAATCTAGTTTATAGTATTTTGCGATATCGGGAATTTTATAATTTCTACGATATTGAGACTAATTTTGAATGATTTACTAGAAAGGAAAATCCTCTATTCAGAAGAGCTGTCAAATTATGCTTGTCATCGTAAAACCATACTTCACTGCGTACTATCAACTTAGTGCTCGATAGTGTTATGAATGGCGTCAAACATAACACAAGCCTGTTTAGGAGTGTTCATGTCTCGAAACCCCACCTAATTCCATACTGATGTATGTTTTTTTTATTACATTGGGGAAACTTTATATCATTTCTTTCTTGTTACAATTTTCTGAGATCTTTTTTTATGATAATCAAATTGTTATATTGTCAAGGCCAGGTTTTATTTGTTGATAATATCAAAACATTATACCAATAAATATCAAAAACTGCCTGAAACAACCATTCTTACAACTGTGTAAAAAAAATCGAAATTTATTTATTCATCTGCAAAAACAAATATTCAGATAATTTTTTCAAACTTTCTTTGAAAATGCATAATGTTTTAATTTCGAATCGAAGTATCGAAAAGAGATTTGGTTTCAAAATTAAATAATCAAGATCCAACGTCATAAAATGGCGCGTGACAGTCATGGTGGTTGGTCTGACGCAGCCGTGTACGTCTTTGGTGTTGAAAAATGAATCAAACAAAGTAAGCCCTAAAAAGGTTTGAAAGCGGTACTCCAAGCAATACACATTTTTAATTATCAAGCATATAATTTTGATATTAATTTATATGTTGTATATATGTTGTGTATATGAAAAAGTTCATCTTCATTTTGTTTTTAATTGACCATTTTCGATTATACTATGTGATTTAGTTTATCGATTTAAAATCAAACAGCAGAAACATTCAGAGTAAGAGTTGACAATAATGCATTCTTTGGTGGCACGGGACAGTTTTTTTTATACAATTCATTCACAGGCACCTGACGTCATATATTTTTCTCATAATAAAAAAAAAATACTCCGCTTACCTAATAAATGACAAGGTACCCATCCCCGCCATCTTGGATTTTTTTTAAACTGTCACATCGCCGTGAATTTTCGCTTATAACTCAGCGGTAACATTTTTCTGCGATCATCTCCGCCGTCCGATCGGTCATTCAATATCTTAGCTTACTGCTGATTCAACCAAAACGGCCCATAACATCGTTTATTATTAAAAATATCTCCTCATTCTGCATCTACTGCTGCTGATTTGTGACAAAAAGCCAAAGGGTGGACGGAAGTTGACATAAATCGCGTCATAATATGGGTAAACCCTTCCAAATATAGCACTGATACGAATATTCAAAAGGCGTCAATTTTGAATTCGATCAACATACGAGTTAAAATTAAGAAAAGGGATACTATAAACAGTCAATTATAACTTTTGTTACACAAAGTTTATATAAACATGTTTATAAATGCATATATTTTGAAATATTGAAACAAACACACGTTGCAGGGAAATCTCATTTACATATTGGTGACAACTTCCGTCCACCCTTTAGACATTTATCGCACATCTAAGGCAGTAGATGCAGATCGAGTGGTTATTTTTATTAATGACAGGTGTAATGCACTGTTTTGGTTAAATTGGCTGTAAGCTTAGATGTTGAATGACCGATCGAGAGACGGAGAGGATTGCAAAATAATTTTACCGATGAGTTTCAAGCAAAACTTCCAGCTGATGTGCCAGTTTGAAATAAATCCAAAATGGCGGGGATGGGTACCTTGTCATTTATTAGGTAAGCGGAGTATTTTTTTTTATTATGAGAAAAATATATGACGTCAGGTGCCTGTGAATTCATTGTAGCCAGGGGATGCGTGTCTTCGGAACTCTGTAACTAGAATTTCCTCAGTTCCCATTGAGCACAAATACCTATAATTCACTTGTTATAGGATCAATCACTTATTTCTGAAGAAAATTACTAGTCAAAACCTGTAAAATTTTCTACATACCGGATTTTATGAGATTTTGACCCTTTCATATTTTGCTAATTTTTCATGATTTTTCAGCTTTTTAGACCTCCCCCAGCTAATTCCCTGCAAAGGGTTGACCTTCCGTAACGTGTGCATGTTGCATCATCACATGTCAGAAACTTACCGGTGTATAGTTTACAATGTCCCATCCACCTACTTTTCTTGTTATTTTACCTCCCGTCTGTCACTTGCAATTTCACTGTATAAAGTCAACACAACATTCATAGCCGCGGTTTCGCATTTTACTTCTGATTCTCATGTACCTAACATATGGGGCCTACATATTGCATGTCAATTTCAACAAGAGACATCCCTCTAACTAATGATAATCATTATAAATAATTTCATGAATTTTAGCAACACTCATAAGCCTTCTAGTACAGCAACTCTCAATTTTACAAAAATATTGACGGGTACTTTATCCGAAACTTTATCCGAAACTGTCCCTTGCTACCTTTCGTGAGGTGGCAGGGGATAGTTTTTTTTGTCGAGGAAATGTTAAGCAGATAGTGCTCATATATGTAATCTAATTTTTCAGTGGATTTTTAAATTTGCTAAAATTGGTTTACATGCAGGGGACACATGGTCCTGACTCTTGAGAATTTTTAAACATTTCAGAATAAAACAAGTACAACTGACATATAGCACTATATAGAATAGCCAGGTACGATCTCAAAATTTTCTGAAAAATTGCCATTTTTTCACACTTTCACGGGTCCAGCCCCGCGCTCCAGCCCCGCGCTCCAGTCCCGAGCAACTGCCATAATCACCATAGGATTTGTAGGTTAATGTCTACCCATGCAAATAATCACCAATTAATGGGGGGGTCAATCACCTTCTTTTCGAGTGGCATTTCGTGTTCTGAACCCACCCTCTTTTCAAGCACAAAACCGAAAGTGAAAAATTTGGCCACAGTTTCGCATTTTCATTCCATATCTATGAAAAGTGCCACCAGTACTAGAGTGTCATATATCAGTGAAATGAGCATGAGCTCCTCTATCCACAAAATGAATGCAATAAATATTCTAGCAATTTATACCCCTCCAATAACCAGCCAAACCTCAGGTTCTCCCTTTATTTCAAAATTTTGAACGGGTCTTTCGTTCGAAACTATCCCCTGCCACCTGAATACGGTGCTCTGTTTTGTATACACTACACTTTTTATAAGCAAAGCTGTGCTTTTAATGTTAAAAAGGTCGTGTTTTTGTTAGCGTCTCCAAATATCGACATTTGTAGGGATATTAATCAGAAAAGGCAAAATAATTATTGTTATTTTTAAAAAATCAGGAATTTCTATAATTATAATGGCATAGTGGATCAACATATTACGCGGTTTACCAATTAGTGGGAGGTTATTAATTTTTCTGTCCTTCCGAACATCGCTTAGCAAGGACACAAGATGTTTGATCTTCGATGTATCATTTGATAAACAGTTTCAGAAAAAGCTAAAGGTTGGAACTCCGGGCGTTTTGTGATTGTAGTGTTGTATAATTCTGTATTCTAACAGTCGCTCTGGAGTGTTTCCTTGTTTCAATTACGGAAGTGATTAAGAGCAGAGAAATTCTGTTCTTTTCATCAAACTAAAATAATAATTAAGCTGCGCTACTGATATGCTTTAATTGGCAGTGCGCCTGTGATAGCACTGGCATTGATCAAGGTATTTTCGTCCCAGTCAATGGAACACGATCGGTTGTGTACGCCATCATCATTTGTTTTGGTCAAGGAAAGTAAAATTTCCAATCCCTGTTTTGATTTTTGCTTCTTCTTTTTTTAACAAATCAGAGTTTTTCTTAGATTTGCAAACAAATGTTCTTTGTTGAACTTGGATATGAGCATAGCATGCATTCGAATATCATTGACAGTTATGGACAAGCCTAGGGTATTTTGAAGCACAGGCACCCAGCTCCCTTATAATAGTTGACTATATAGTATATGCCCGGTACATTGCGTGAACAGGATGTAACGGCGGCGCATTGTAAAATTTAATTGTAGTTACTGCTCAGGTTATTTTTTTCCGGATTAAAGCACTTAGTGTTGAAATTTAAAAATTTAAATGATTGATTGATTGATTCATTATGATTATGTCTATCTTTGCAAAAAAAGTGCCCCCCCCCCCCCCCCCCCGGTTCCGACGCCTATAACCATAACATTGATGTAAATAGATTCTGTTTTCTTTGAAAGTAACAAAAAAAAATCATAGATATAATAGTAAACCACTGAAAAGAAACATCAAACTATATACACATGTATGTGTTATATGGTGACTGCATCGAAGCAACTACATGTATTTTTTTAATGACGTTGGCATATTTAATAATCAAAATCATTGTAAAAATACTACTAAGGCCAGTAAGGGGTTTGATTTTTGTATGATTATATTTGTTTGACCAATGTCTAAACATTGCTGATTCAGTGCCAGCTGTTGTGGTTTATCTAAAGGGGATATCTCCGGAAAAATCTTTTAAAATTTAGCCCGCTAGTTAAGCATGTTACAGATAAACAAATAAAGAAAATATAAAAATCATACTCAAGGAAAACCAAGTATTTTCCGATTGATTTAAATATTAAATAAATAGTCTGCCGGAGTGAATTATTGCTACCTACACAAAAATACATGTATTGGCCTTATTTAGATAAAAAGTCTCCCCTCCCAGCCATCCCCGAGAATAAGCTTTTATCTTAAAAGTTGGTTAACTGACCCTGTATGCAAACAATTATATGGTATGCACGTGTCATTAATTTTCAAAAGTGTTTTTAATTATCCAAGTGCTGACGAGCTTTGTTGTGAATTAAAACGGCTGTGAATATTTCATTTTCATTTTTTGGGTAACATTTTTGTTTTTTAAAACATGTAATTTAAATACATGCTATTCAATAAATAGCAGTTACTGTAACAATCTTGTTTTTTCAAAGAACTACTTTATGTTGCGGATACATAAATATGATGACTGCACAGGTCCATACAACTTTTGGTGCGAGCGATTGCATAGAGAAGTTGAGTTAAAAATAAATTCCTAAAAATTAAATTATGGGTTTTTAAAGCATGGACCTGCATAATTGATAACATCATCACCAGACTGTTCCTTACATACAATATAGATAGAAATATCAAGCATTTAGAAGAGATAGGAATATCTAACTTCTCATTCCTTTATCTGAACCCGTTAATGTAATATTAAAATATAGTGAACTTTAGTGATAGAGATAGTTTTATACGATATAAAATGGTTTGGAACAGTTTACGTTTATCGACTACTATTTAGGCATAGTACATGCACAACACAACACTTTTATATAAATATGTACTTACGTAGATCAACATATTGAATTATCACCCAAAAAACAAAAGACAATTAGATTATTTTGGCATTTGAGTTTGCCAACCAAGAACAAGAAAACGATGAAAAAACTAAAATTTAAAGATTTGATTAACCGTATAAATATCTTTCGTTTTATCTAATCACGTTTAAGTTTTGCTGGCACGAATATTACTTAAAATTATGCACGGAGGTGGGGGTATTTTTCCTGTACTTTGCGAAACATTGTCCCAATGACATCCTAATATCCTCAGGTAATTTTGAAAATTCATTATAAAATTATAGCTTGATTAGTAGGGGTTACAGGTTTTGAGTTATACGATCATAGTCTATCATACCTATTTTGTATCCCTTCCTTAATCTGAATCGAAGAGTCTGAACTTTAACCCTTTCCGTTCCCAAATATGTATTTATTGTCATATATTTTCTTCTTTTTTTTTATAACTGTATAACTGTATAAAACTCTAAAGAAAAGAATGTAAAAAAAAAACCCGCAAAAATAAAAAAATAAAAACAACGAGCAAAGGATGTACTACATAAATTAAGTTGTTGCCTCTTCGTTGTCGACAGAATATATTAAAACAAATTAACGAACACTAAATTTAAATAAAAGCAATTGCTTTTATCCTGACTTTATAGTTTTTCCTACCCCCTGGTCTCAGTGATGTTGAATGTGGGTGTTTATTAATCAATTCCTCCAATGTCCGCTCTACCACATATCCGCCATTTTACCTAAAGAAGTAATGTTATGATTATGAATAGATAAAAATAATGACTTATCCTGGAGGGTATATACGTATATCTTTGAAAATCCAAAGTACAAGCCGGAATGAATGGTTTTCAACGCAATGAAAATCTTCTGTTAACTAATTGGGCCTTATCTGCTTTGATTCAGCAAACCAACATCGCGTTATGGTACATTGTGATTTTCTGGTTGCAATGAAAAACAGATTAATTGAACAATTACAGAAAAACTGAATGAAAGGAAGAGCTGTCTCAATAATGTTCGAGGGATGTTATCAATTATGGTTTAAAAATAAGCACGTAGGTACTGGTGAACAATATAATTACTTTATGAAATAAAAGGGACGGTTTAGAAAGATACGGCGCCCACAAGGATCTCTCATCATTCAAAGTTCAACTCTTGAAGGTTGCTTGTATCGCCAAGGCTAGTATTTGTGTATTGAATCGCTGATTGGGGTCGTGAAAAGCCAATGTGGTCGTCATCTTTTGTGTGATGTCGAGACGAAACGATATAGTGTGAGGACGTTAGAAAAAACGTGCGCGTGCATTCTACTAAGTGCACGTGTAGGAGTTAATATTATTGAAGAACAGATCCAATTTGTTCTTGGGAGGAGGCCGACCCTCTAATTTCACATGGGACCGACGCTTTGAATAGCAGTATCGGTCTATACCTCTTCACAAATGAGTGACGAACACGCTTTTAGGTCTTGTAACTATTACTGGTGTCATAATATAACAACTGATATTTGATTGTACTATTAAAAAATCCACGAAAAAGGTTTTCTTCTGTCATGGAACCAATATTTTACTTTTCAATAAATCTTAGTTTTGACCAACATGAATACAGTTTTAAAATTAGAACGGTAAATAAAAAGGACATCATATTTTTTTCAAGTGACATCATATATAGACTACGATGAGATCATATACAAAGGGTAAAAATATATATTGTATGATAAACATAAAGTAAAGTGAAATTACCGTCATTCACCATATGAATAAAGAGTGCTGTCTAAATAAGAAAAGAAGCAATCATAAGCATGCAATTAGAACATGTATTCATAAAGATTGTTTTTAAATAAAAATGTTTAAAGTACAGAATTTGTGCCAACCTTTGCAATTTTACTCTTATGCTCTTTTACAATTTTTAAGCTGCAATTTTTATTTTACTCTTATGCTCTTTTACAATTTTTACTCTTATGCTTTTATATACTTTTAGTATTTTCGCAACTAAGTCCCAAAAAGTAGAAACATATTGTTTACTAATCATAATTTATACAAAAGAAAAAAAAAGAGACACACGTAACTGTACGCGTAGAAAGCAAGAATATGCTTATTTTCCTCATTTAAAACTAATATTATGTAAGATTATCATTTTTTACAAAAAAACTAATACATTGACTTCATATTCAAAAAGATTAGATAAAACAATTATATATCAAACCATGTATGAGCACTAGGAAGAACTTGATCTTTGAGCGAGGAAACTATGTGCTTCTAACTGAAATGGGTAAAATTTATCGATATCATTTTCTGGAAATATTGCATATCGTGACCGACGTAGCTAAGAAGAGAGCTTCGGGAAATAAATTCGCATAATTCATCAGATCAAACAAAACTGATGAAAATGGTCTCCTTAGAATAATTCTTGATAAAAAATGGGCATCATTTTAGCATGATCACTATAGCGCCTAGAGTCCATGAAAAAAGTATCGAGTCCACAAAATTTGGACAATTAAGATGAATGCTGTCCAAAAATCAGGACTAATTCATTTCGAAATTTTTGACCAGATCGAGAGCTTGGAAAAACTGACTTCGAACAAAGGCATTTTTAAGACGTTCCTATATCATAACTAAGTCCTATGTTAACTTCTTGAACATGCATGGTGATAAATACGTTATCTATGAAGAGCAAAATAACTCTAAATTTTAATTAACATAAACAGATTGTTTGAAAGTGTTTAGACGCTGATATTTGACATGTATTCTTGAAATTTTATTACCTTTGGCCTCAGTACTACTGTATACAGGGTAATTTTCGCCCCGTGTTATTTTCGCCCTTCAACATTTGCGAACAGTTTCGCGTCGTCTTGAATTCGCCCAGACACAGTTGTGTTTAAAGAAAGATAATTTTAGTCAATGGAATTCGCCCATGCAGTCTTAAATTCGCCCGCTGACAACTAGGACGAAAGGGACGGGGGCGAATATTTCCCTACATACAGCTTCTACTATTTAGACGTTTGAACATGTACAGGGCTCTTCTTTTCCATGGGATTTCAATAAAAGAAGTATCAAAATGGGACCTTGACCATTCAGCCCTCTTATGACACTATTTGTACAGAAATGTAGGATTATTTTCAGACCACCAGTATCACAATAAAAGGTTATTGTGTCATGCTATCTTACCTATATCAACTAGCTCCAATAGATGGTCATCTAAGTAAATTATGACGTCAGCAAAATGTAATGCAACAATTTACCAGGGAGATTTATAATTATAAGCTCAGCAGGTTTGATAATTTTGTTGTATTTCTACGGAATACCTCTAAAAGACAAAACTTACTTAGGATAATACAGGCACAGTAGGACAGACGTCTTGTGTTGCTATTCTGAGACATCCATTTATTCAGTTTGATAGTTTCCGAAGAACAGGCAATGATTTACATGGGTCAATTATTATTATTTTTATTACTATTTTTGGAGGCATAAACAGTTGAGATTTATATAGGAATTTTTCCCACTGATGTAATCTAACAATACCCACGCCACCCAACTGGCTTGTCTCCGTTTCTTCGATTGTTACATGTAATAAAATCATGATTTTGCTTGCTATTTGAAATTGATATGGCAAAACATAACAAAACAAATGTTGAAATTTAGAGAAAAAAAAGGAAGAAGGATTTAAGACATAGTAAACTAAATTGCTTTGCAAGTGTTTCTTTTGAAGGTCTCTCGACCTAACGCATGCAACAAGGATTAACTCAAAATTAAACGGCCCTGTCGTTAGTGGCAATCGGTGATCATTACAGATTACAGTAATGATTCCTTATCAATTCATCTCGCTGTGCCTTTGGGTAGATATGAGATTATATATAAGATATTGTTTTACAAGACGGAGCTCCGGAAATATTCCCTTAAAACACAGCATTGAACACCTTTCACTTGTCTCCTAATGAATCCAACACATATATACCATATGTTACATCCGTGATATAATGGTCGTTCATTTGCAATAACACCTAAAGGAGCGGTCATTATTCCATTCATAGATGCGCATAATCTTCCAACAAATTATACTTTTAGGGTCGAATTGTATAGTCATTTGGCAAGAAAATAACCGTGCGCGTACAATCTAATCATCATGGAAACCTCGTATTATCAATTAAATAACGATTTGTTTGAGTTTGACAACTTGTTTCATCGCAATCATGACCTACTGACTCACTAAACTAAAAGCGTGGGCTTAAAAACACATATATCATAAGAAAACGATGGTAGAGTATTGTTTTTGGCTCATCGTCCACCGTCAATCGAAAAATCGATGTCTTTTCAAAAGAGCTGAAGTGTAAATTTATGATTATAATTGATTTTGCTCGTATGATTTCAATATTGATGGATAACGTAAATGCCGTAAATGATTACTCCCACTGCTTTTGTTGTAGGCAGTGGAAGGTCAAGGTCACAAACTTCGATTCATTATATTTTTTAGGTTATTGATGCACATCAGTGATATTAGCGGAAATGTGCAACCACCCAGACAGTTGGGATTAAATTTTGTAATGTCGCATGCAAATCAAATGTTTCCCTGACACTTGTAAGGAAATTTATGAATTCGGTAATACTTCCCGTGATTACTATTTCTGGGGACGAGATCCAATCTTTGACGAGGATTCTTCTTTGCGGCCTCCAATCAGCGCTCCCGAAATCCGGAGAGTTTGTTCTTCCCATTCCGAGCTATATACAAGCCTTACCACGTATATTAACAGCCAAGATTTTGATAGCATCATGTTTTATCACAACATGAATACATACTGCAAAATGACGTGGTTGGCTCAGGTATATGGCGACGTTCTTCCGGGATTTATTTAAACGGGAGAAGTCTGAATGAAAACAGAATTGTTGCTGATGTTCAGTTCCTCGTAAAATGAATGGGATAGATTATAGATGAATCGATATGCATCTAATGACAGTATCTGTTGTGTAATAAAATCACTTAGAATTTATATTTTTACTGTCGAAGAATTCTACAGTAAACTCTTTCCAAGCGGTTTTGTTTGTGTATGTAATTCTACGATATCCTTGAAAAAGAGTTGTTAACCGATAAGAAATAAAAACCAGACGTTCCGACTAGGAAATATTGTGCCAAAGTTAGGAGCGGAGCGTAGTGGTATATGTTTCAGGCCCCAGTAGACAGGTGCTATAGCAATAGACACCACGGCTTGCATTTGTCTTCAGCAGCTTGATTTCTGTAACAATAGAAAAACGCTTTGGAAACTGTCACCGACAAATGTTTCTCTGTAAGACGACTGAAACCTTGAGTTCGCTGAGCGTTCGGAAGTGCAAAGACACTAAAGCACTCACATGACGGGGATAAAAATATGCCTTCTTTGGTCAATGAAAAACAAAACAGATATTTTTGTCCGATAGAGAAAATCTTGGGTGTCAAAAACTAATGGACAATTCAGAAAACAGAATTCTTCTGCTTTCATGGAAAAATATGTCGGTTTTTAGGGTAATGTGTATTAGGTTAAGTCTCAAATGACAATACAACGTTTGAAAATAAAGATAATAACAATTGCCTGTTCGCGTGCAATTTTACAGAGGAAAAAAAACTCCATTAAAAGATTCGAGTTCATAAATGTAAACTTAAATCCATTTTAGATTAATGTTTAACTTTTGATGTAATGCAACGACCGTGTAGATGTTTCTGTATACAGCCTATACCAAACATTATAATTATACTATGGGGTAAACTTCATCGCAGAAACAATTGCCTGTGTTTTGATGCGGAAAACTATCGCGTTTTTTTTTTTTATTAAAATGAAAACAAAATAAAAACAATTTCTAACAGCATTCATGAATATGATAGACAATCGGATCAAGCAGTTTTAAAATATAGAGGAGCCAAGTTAACTGAAGAATAACCACACTGACATGTAAAAGTCGTCACTAAGAGAAGTAAAGTGTATATTGTATGGTGTATATAGCATGCCCAAACAATTAAAGCAATATGAGCTGCAAATTCTTTTTGAAAATGTTTATCGTGAAATTGTAATTTAATACTTTTAAAAATTACAAAAACGATTATAGTTTTTAAATGTCTGTTAGACATATTCTTGCTGGAAAAGCTATTTAGAGGACTACGTTATTGAATTTGATTTGCTATATATACCAGATGACATTTTCAAACACCCACTCTGGGCGTTGCCACTCGTGACCGTTTCAAAATGTCATTGGATATATATATACGTAGCAAATCAATGGAAAATTATTGGTAACTATAACGAGGAATAAGAAGGAAAGTGATGGCATCGGGTTTCATCAGTTCTTGCAAGTTACATATCACAAAAAACAGATACATGTACTCAAAAACCCTTTAATTCGTGGACGTTGAAGGCAGTCTAAAATGCTTGCGTAATGTTATTTATAAATGAAACATACCAATCTTTTTTATTTTTTGTTCTGTCTTAACGATGAAAAAAAATCAAGATATTTTCAAAGCAATCCAAAATTAATCTGCTTGAAAAATCACGGGAGGATTAAAAAACCTTGACTTCTGCAGCATCCGATAGAATCACAACACATTTTACTTTTGAAGCTATGCGGAAACCTAGCAGGTTTTTCAGTCGAAACCAAACAAGAAAACTTGTACTTGATTAGAGTGGTATGCGGCCCGATAAGCCTGTGTATAACCTTGATCTCACTAACACAGATCGGGAACCCAAACAAACAAAAAACTCTGCCAGGAATATGACAAAATATAACCTTAGTGATGGCAACTATCGGTATGTATGGAAACTATCCATTCACGAGTTATTTTTGGCCGGTAATTTGGAGTAGTTTGGGAAACTCTAGATAACCTTGTTGTGGCTGTATGTATATTTCTGTACAAGGTGTCCTTGAAGATGTAGCTCTTATGTTAACGACAATAAAAATCTAGATACTTAAAAACAATATCTCTCAACAAAATACAAAGCTTACCTAATAGTAGAAAATTAAATTTGTGTGGACTTTCGAGCGTGTTTTAAATTAAGTCCTTAATAGATACAAGGGAAGATCGTGGAACATGCAGGAATGTCATTCTTTCAATAAATAATGTTGAAAAATCGTGATGAATTAAATTCATAAAAAGAGCATTTTTTCGATAATTGACAATGATAAAATATTTGTACACCATCTGTCTTCAGAAACAATTTCTGGGCTCGGTCAATCAAGTGCAATCCAACAAATCAGCTCGATCTCTGGTTCCAGGAATTAACAAGCTCTCCCAGCATTCTCAGCCACTATCCCAGCATTCTCAGCCACTATCCCAGATGACTCGTCATTATCAAAACGAAAATAAACAAACGGTGTTAGTTCCATATCAAATTATTAACTGAGTAAATTTAAAAACAAAACCTATCAAGTGTTTCCTCAGCAATGCAATTATCAAGACTAAAGAGGATGGAGAAATAAACTCAGAAAATTGCCTAAGGAGTAAACTCCGAAGGATCTGAAAATTCAAATCAAAATTCAACACATCATTATGGGTTTTTTTTTTATTTGAAACAAAACATCCGTTTATAAAAGCAGTTTGTATCTCGATTTCTAGTCCATCTAATTAGAGTAAAGTTTAAAAAAAAAAAACCCACCCCGACACACACTGATGTGTTCACACCACATTCTTTCATTATGGGGGTCATTTTAATAAGAAATCAACGTGGTTGGTTATCATCAATGTATATTTCAAGTATGATTTTAAACTTCAATCGATGCAAAAGTTGGATAGTTACATCATTCCGAAAGTCCAAGCTCTTGTTAAAATTGCTCTAATTCGCAGTGTTAAGTTCATTAAGTTCACAACATTTATTCAAATACTGATAAAAAATAATATGTTAGATGTATGTTTTGGGGTTCTTTGCGTGAGTTAATTCGTGATCGATCGAAATTTTAATTACTGCATGTACAATGAGAGCACGAACCCGGACTGAAATGTTCGGCAAACCTCGGGTGATTTCGTTTATAAGGCACGAATCCGTCGAGGCGTCACGAGTGATACTTCCATATATAGAACAATTTGCTGTTCCTTCTATGTGCAAAATACATGTACTCATCCACAATTACGATGATTTACGTATTTTTACTAACTTTTTATATAAATAATTGGAAGAGATATTCAAATTGTACTGTAAAGTTAGTGATCATTGCAGGAAAGAATGATAACCCTGTCTATGACATGGATTATGTATCTTTCTGGAATGTTTGCCACCTTCATGCTCGCATAAAACACCACAAGAAATCATTAGATGAAAACAAATCATTTTAAGGTGTTATGGGACACTGTCGATATAAACGTGGATAAAAGTACATTATAATAAAAAGACTTTCACCGCTTTAGAATTTTCAAATTTTACAATATTTAACCAAAAATATGTTTTGAAAAATTTTTGAAAGGTAAACATTATAAAATCCCCAGCGAGATTCGAACTCATTACTAACGGATAAGAAGTTTACACTCTAACCCATTGCGCTACGTTGTTAGGTAACACATGTGGAAAGGAAACATTGACAAAATTATACATGTACTTTATTTTATTGTTTATTTCGATAGGAAGTACGTCACGATATGGAGGTGTCCCATACCACCTTCAGCAACTTGGTATTCCTGAAATCATATCTAACGACCATATTCTCCGTCTGTTTTCTCCAATTTCAAATTTACTGGAACCACACCTATAACTATTTCATATTGTTAAGAAGATATTCGATAGAAAATTTATCTGAACTGTTTTGTAAGAACTCGGTCGCCTGCTTAAGGTGACACAGCGGATTCGAAGGCCCTTCATTACTGGACGACTCGCGGCGGAAATTTTGCAATATATCTGTTGAAAAGTTGACAAGTGTTCCTGATGTTTCTTTCTACGGTACATTTGAATCCTTTTCTCGTTTACCGCGAAGCCAGATTCAGTACAAGTGAAAATGGCCCTGGCAAAGAAAATTACATAGTACGAAAAAACACGCATGCTGTTAGCTACTGTCAGTGTAATTGCAAAGAAAAATTTTTAAAAAATCAACACGAAATGGATTAAGTACCGAGAAGTTATATTATCTTGCCGAGACATATAAATTGTTTCCTCGGAAGAAAAAAGCGATGAATATCGGTTCAACAAACCGTATATTTATTTTTTTCTCGGTAACTAATACCACTATATTGTCTTGCTATCCCCGCATAGTCAGGGTTGTGGTTCAGATGTGCACTTTTGCTACAGTTTGAAAAATGATGCGAAAATGCTGCGAAGACAGGTCGTCTTCAACAAAACCATAATTTAGAAAAACAAAACTGGGTGATAATGATGTAACGATTGAATAAAAGTCGGTTAGACCGCATCTAACGATTATTTTATCTTTACAATAAAAATTAAATCTTGGTAGTGTTTAATGCACCGAGCCCCTCCCGCGAGTCTGTGGTAATCTTAGCTGTCTCCACATGAAAGGGATAGGCAACAAAAGCAATTTTAAAAAGATTGGAAATTCCTGGGGTCAAATCTTGCCAAGGGTGGTCTATGGGTGAAATAACTGTGGTGGCTGTAGCGGCAATGGATGACACTGAACGTGACCCATTCTGCGATAAGACACAAAATATGGACTCTTGTCATCGCACCTAGAGAGATATACTCATCAATGAACATTCTTAATATATTCTAGTAGGTTTATTTAAAATAAACTGGAATATTTAAGTTCTGAGTAATTTGCACTGGAGTTGGTTAGTATCGTCATATACATATAATGACTCGTTACTTTGGTCAGTTATTACACCAAAGTGTGTGTGTGTGTGTGTGTGTGTGTGTGTGTGTGTGTGTGTGTGTGTGTTAAAAAGGAATGCTACACCAATATTTTATGTAATTAATGGCTAAAGTATCTCATCTTTGACTTCTCTTATTGTTCAAAGACGGACTATCTAGTAGATGAATATGTTTGCATATTTTTAGGGGATATAGGTTTGCATAGGGACTACAATTATTATAGCGCTACCTTTTTCTTGTATATCAAAATTAAGCACTGGATAACTAACAAGCTCTTCGTTAATACGATCGATTGAAATGGTCAAGATCATGTCTCAAGACACGAACTGAAAAAGCAACAATGGTGCTGTTTGGGGTTTTGGGGTTTTGTTTTTTTTGGTTAGGGTTTTGTTGTTGTTGTTTTTTTGTTTTGTTTTGTTTTTTTGTTGTTTTTTTTTTGGGGGGGGCTGTTGTTGCAACACACTACCCTGTCGCTTCGGTTATTGCTGGGGGAGGAGGGATAAGTCGAACAGAAAAAAAGCTGATAGAATAAGATCAACTTCGTTTTTTAGCAGGTGATTGGGCGTCCCCAGACCATACTACAACTGGTGGCGGTGACAGGGATTTTTTCCCCGTTCCTCCAGCTAGTGAATCTGATTTTAAAGTAGTTAGACGAGACAATAGGTTGAGATGATAAGAGATAGGTTGCTGATTTGCGACATAGAGCTTAAGTCTTATGTAGAATATCGGTTTACAAAAAAAAAATATTACTTACGACCAAATATCAAATGGTTATCAGATAATTCTCAACGCAAACTATTAACATTTAACCATTTTTTTACTGACATTTTATCCATAAATGCTATAGTAAGAATTAACAATTGATAATGAGTATAAACATTTATCATATATATATATATTATAGATATTTTATTTGGTAGTAAGCTATTTATTTAGTAAATCGATTCCCACATGCTTTTTAACTTCCTCAATAATACTGTATTTCAATGGTTAATATTCACAAGAAATGTACTCCTGTAGAGGAATATTAACGAGCAATAAGAAGCATGCACAAAAATTGAAAGTTTCAAGGATATTTCAATCAGCCTCTTTTCAACCGGAAGATGAAATTTGTAAAAAAAAAAAAAAACAAACAAACCAAAAAAAACAAAAAAACAAAAAACAAAGAAAAAACTCCGGATGACCCGAAAGAAGGCATAATGAAGCTCAAATGAAAACAAACATGGGTTAAGAAACATAATTTACATGTATATTATATATAAGCAAAATACAATAAACAAGCTTATAACTTCAAGCCAAGGTAATTTCCCCTGTTTGTGTTATCGGTAAAGAATTCATAATCAATCAGCGACGAATTTTTATGCTCCACTTTCTGAAGATAAACCTCAGTAGGGAAACTTTTTTTGCACCGGAAAAAGGAGTTTCTGTTTTCTGTTTTCGTTGGCAGGCTTAAGTTTGATATAACTCCTTGTCTCCAGTGTTTTCACTTTATATGAAGTCGCTAATCCCAATTTTCATGAAGGTGTGTTAATTTTTTTTTCGCAAAGCTCTCTTCAGTGTTAAACTTGCGCCTTGTTTTTCAATGTATCCATGGAGTACCAAATTGGGACACCAAAAACTGTTTCCATGTGAGGGTAGGTTTTTTCCCCTACAGGGAAGAGCTGAACATTTTATTTCATAAAAAGAAACAGGAAATGATGAATTAAGTTTTTTGAACAATAAATCGCAAAATAGAAAGACACCAAGACATCAATGCGTGGTGATAACTCAACACAAAGATATTCATTTCACTTGAATAAATCTACTCTAACTCGATGGTCGTGGCCATTATATAGTATCTAATATGCCTCTGGACAAAGACGTATTTTCATATGATGTGGAATTACATCAATAAGTTAACAGAATACAATCGAATCTTTTACTGTGACAGGATGTCTATTGTGATTAATAAAGTACATTTAGTAAGGTACCAACTGTTTACCACAGAGCCTCCTGGAGGCTAAGAAAACATTTTAGATGAGCACATACTACCGTAGTGAAATAAGACATACAACCATATATTACCAATGTCATAATTAAAAAAAAGAAAGTTAAACTGTTTAACGGTCGTTAACTAGTGACACTCATGACCTTGGATGCTCATGGCTTAATGTCCCGGATGCAACCGCTGGTACAAAGCTCCTTTGCCAGATCTTGGAGCAAGTAGTGGACTACAGCCAAAAACTTCGATTAGACATAATTATTATAACCACCCCATTTCCTCTTCGTCCATTTATTAATCATTATAGTCCCAGAAAAAACCATGTCGAACTTTCTGTTTTATATTCTTTAAGAAAGCATTAAAATCGGGGTGGGGGTGGGAAGTCCTGTCCTCAAGCACCTGTGGGTTGGTTATGTCACACAGAGTAGTTGAAGGTCACTGCTAATCTTCAAACTTTTCAATGCCGCCTCTTCATTCTCACCCAAATACTTGTTACTCGGAAAAGACACTAAAACTGTTCAATTTTATACAGAGTTGAAAAAATTTACATTCTTAGGGTTATGCGCTTTCTTTCATTTGTGATTGGTAGAAAATACATGATGTGAAAATTTACTTTTATTACATTGCGTGAAATGCTGTTCCACGCGAGGGAGATAATTTTCTGATGATCTTATTTACGTATGACTTAACAAATTTCCAAGATTTTCAATCTTTACAAAATGGAGAAAACTAAAAAAATGATACACTTGAAAGCAATATTCTTTATTATCTATTTAAAAAAATATTCTTTTCCTTTTGATTTGTTTATGCATATGCAACTATAACTAATGTGATTTGATATCAATAAAACAAAAGTTGCGGAATTCATTGATATTTACTTTGATTTAATTAGAATAATACGACCTATCTAAGATATCTATATTCCTACTTTACTCGATCTCAACTAACAAGCATGTGGTATTTCATATTAATACGGCTTTTTAACATTAGGCATGCATGCTTAAAAATACATTTAATTAAGATCCACATGTATGGTACATTTATGTAGAGTGACGCGATATTTGTAATATACTTTATAAAATAAAATTGAATTTTCTTTAATAACTTACTGTGTTTAGAGGTTGTTGTAAAGACGGTAAGCTTTTGTTATATTTTATTATTGGTAATCGTTACAGCATTTATCGCATGCCCACAGTATTTCCTAGGCAATATGAAAAGAACGATAACTCTCACTTATGACCCAGATTTCTTCTTCCCCTGTACCAGTCTTTGTTATTTTGATTATTATAAATATTTCACTGTTTAAGAATTTTACTAAAATGAAAATGTCCATAATTTCAAATAAAACCATTTTCTAATTCTTTTTTGAGAGAAGAACTCCTTAATGCTACAGAATACATGTAAAAGGCCCATCTTGGACACCTCCATATTGTGACGTAATTTCTTTCAAAATAAACAATAATATCAACTGTAGCTTTATTTTGTTTACCCTTTCCAAATTTGACATCTAATAGCATAATACAATAGGTTATAGCGGCAGCTATTGGTCCACAAGTCATAAGTTTGAAACCAGGTGGTTTTTTCACTACAGTATCTTTTTAAAAATTTTCAAAACGATTTTATGGTGATATTTATCATTTTGCATTTTAACATATATAAGAATTTTTAAAACGAATTTTGGGGTCATTAATTTAAATAATATTTAAAACTATATGCTAATTTTTGAAAGTTCTTTACACAAATCAAAATCAGAGAGTTTGGAAGACTTTCAAAATAAAGCTATAAAAATATTGAGAAAAAACTCAAAATATAATGGCAATTTTTTGCAAGAATTTTAAATTTTAGACTCTCTCTCTAAATATTGAGACCAATGACCCCTTCGTCTATAATATAAATTTTATTGTACATTTTTTAAGACAAACTGTATTAAGGTTGTATGGGACACCTCCATATTGTGACGTACTTCTATCGAAATAAACAATAAAATCAAGTATAATTTATAAATGTTTTCTTTCCCAGAATCGTTACCTAACAGTGTAGCGCAATGTGTTAGAGCGTTAACTACAAATCTGTAGGTCATGAGTTCGAATCCCGCTAGCGTTTTTTTATTATATTTAACTTTCCAAAAATTATTTTAAAATACTTTTTGGTTAAATACTGTTCAATTTTGAAATTCTAAACCGGTGAAAGTATTTTGATTTTAATGTCCTTTTATCCACGTTAATATCGACAGGTGTCCCATACCACCTTAAATTAGTCTATCACTATATTTCGATTGATGTAATCATTTTTCATTTCTTCACGTGTTAGAAATTGACCTTCTACCTATAAAAATACACAAGGCAAGAAATAAAGTTTTGTAAACAAACAGGGGTCCCCACTTTTAGATCTTAAGCGAAACAAGCATTCTGAGAGTATTGCGTAAGCAATACATGTCCCCTACCGGCACCTACAATTTCAGAACAAATCTCGTTTTATGAGCTTCTTGTAAATAGGTCTGGAGAAAATTCGGTGAATGATTTTTATAAGGATAAACCCAATTAGTAATTCAATATGAGTAACTGTAGTTTAAAATTAGGTTCTTCATCATCTGTTGGTCAATTTGGGTTCATTTGGGTCCATTTGAGTAAATCGACGCATCAGCCGATCATAAATACGAGTGATTTTCAAAAATTGATATTAAATTTAGCACCTGTTGATAAAAAGTAACTAAAGTCGAACTTGATAAGTAACAATTGCTGTGTTTGATGCAATGTTACAGTAGGATCTGCACGATAAATCCGCGTCATATCA
Source organism: Magallana hongkongensis (assembly GCA_016163765.1). Classification (NCBI taxonomy): domain Eukaryota; kingdom Metazoa; phylum Mollusca; class Bivalvia; order Ostreida; family Ostreidae; genus Magallana; species Magallana hongkongensis. Next base: position 56,339,313 of record WFKH01006014.1, read on the forward strand.
CCTTTTCAAACCTTCAATGATTCAAACGCGTATTGATTGTAACACTAACCCGATCATAAATAAGAATCACATTTAAAAAATAACTACGTAAATACCCGTTGGTTAAAAGCTTAATCTATAGGGCATCATTAAAAAGCTACATAGGACGTTAGAAATCAATTCGCCAAACCATAACGAAAAAAAAATTGAAAAACGAAGTCGGGACAGAATAACTACTGGTTAAGTCTCCCCCTCACCCCCTTCCCCCGTTTTTACCGAAAGGGGACTTATAAACACTGGTTATGTACAAGTCATAGAGTCAAAAGAGTGGGGGGTTTTGTTTTCCCTCAGCCAATAAATGTATTTCTGACAATGAAATAGTCAGGCAATCTTTGAATTAACGTCTGACTCCAGTTCTATTTTGCTACAGACGTCATCATTCTTCAAAAGTGAAAGAACACATTCTAAAACAATCAATTGGATATACGTGTACAGTACAAAATTGAAAATTTTTTAAGTGCGCTTTAACGCACGCAATGAAATTATAATTTTATGAGTAAACTGAAGTAAGGTATAATGATGTATACTTCCGCGTTTCCTCGATTCGCAAGCCCTTTAAAGTGATCGGGATCGAGATCCAAATATTATTAAAACTTCCTTCTGACGATGGCGAGCGATCAAAGACTGACTTCTGCTAGCAGATAAATAAATACACAATTTGTTATCAAAATCAAAACAACTTTATTCCATCTTTAATACGTATAAGATGCAAGGTAATATTTTTGTGGAATGTCACTGTCTGTTTGAAGTTATAAACGAAATTTTGAAAATAATAATATCAGCTGATAAGTTGTGTCCTAATATCTGCCTGTCCTGGGCACCTCCAGACCTGTCAGCTGTTTTTATCCCTCGTCATCTGATACAGTATTTAAGTCTTGTCTCTGAAAACAGAAACGACTATAAGTCACAAACGACTACATATGCACTCTTTGTTATATCACATAGGAAAAATGAATTTTTTTTTTTTTTTACATACTGTGGTAAACTTATACTGATAGATGCATTGTATGCATTGTGTGTTATAAACTGATAAACTAAAGTAAACTGATATATTTGTTATAAACAACTCTATGATTTTTTTTTGATTTTTTGGGGGGGAGGGTATGTTATACCTTACTTCAGTTTACTCATAAAATTTTAATTTCATTGCGTGCGCTGAGGCGCACTTATAAAATTTTCAATTTTATTTCGTAAACTGAAGTAAGGTATAATGATGTATTGTTTAAAGCCCATTCGAATTATAGTTTCAAAACAAATTCCTGAAATTTGTTATCATCATCAACAATTGGGCGATTGTAGAACTTTTTCAAAGTTTTACAAGACTTCCAATTTCCTTTGTTGATAATCTGTTCAATTGATAAACCATACTTGTTAGCTTTGGAAGTACTTGCACCTCTTGTTGAGTGGGGTTTGAAAACTGAGACATCTATTCCAGACAGTGCTAACAGATTTTTCAACCAATTTGCTATTGTACAGGATTTAACTGCTTTATGTGGTTTTATGAAACCCACAAACAACTGTTTTTCTTCTGCCCTAATAATTTTGGTTTTCTCCAAATATTCCATTGTACAAGAAATGATATCTAATATTGGGTGTTCTTCGTATTTTGTGAACTTGACAGAAATTGGGCTTTGTCCCACTCTCCTTGACTTTGTTAAATCTTTCAAAGTAAATATAATTTCATCCTCAGTGATGTTCATGTTTTCAATATCAAATTTGTGAATTTCAGATTACCTGCTTGCTGAGGCAAGAGCCATTAACATACACAGCTTCATTGAAATTTCCTTCAGTGACAAATCTTTGTTATTTTCCATGCCTATGATATATGAGAGTACTTTATTTAAAACCCACATTTGCATGTATCTTGGCCTTTGCGGGTTTTTGTTGAAAATTCCTGTCATAAGTTGACAAATGAGGTCATGTTTACCAATTTTGTTGCCTTCAATTCCCGCATGGAATGCAGATATTGCAGACCTGTAGCTGTTAATTGTCCTATACTCATAGCCTTTTGCATATATTCCACAGAGGTTTGAAATGGATCAATTTGTTTTGATTGACACCAGCTATCCCACTGTCTCCAGCAGCTGTTGTAAGCTGTCTGAGTTCCTTGTCTCCAACATGCAGCCAAGAGCTCGGAAGTTTTTTCCGAAACTCCTGCTGCTTGTTTTGTCTCTGAAACCTTCCAAGCCACTAGCTTTAAGGTTTGACTGCTGACTAGTGGGTGCACTACTCCCTCAGGTGACAGTAGCAGGTTTTTCATGGGAGGTAAAAGAATTGGGTTGTCTATTGACAAGGTCAGCAGTAGTGGATAGTATGGTTGAGTCTGCCATGCAGGAGTTATCATGGCAATTTCTGACTTTTCTTTCAGAACTTTGGACAAACACCTTGTTATTAGGCAAAATGGAGGGAAAGCATAGTCTTTTGTTGTTCCAGGGTATCTGTAATGCATCCATTCCCATCGCATATAGGTCTGGACGCCAACTCATGTAATTTTCCAGTTGTGTGTTCAACCTGTCTGCAAAGAGATCTATTTTTAATGGCCCCCACATCTGATTTATTTGTTTGAATATTCCCTTGTTCAGCATCCAGTTGCTGGTATCTCTCATCTGACGACTCTCCAAGTCTGCTTGCACATTCTGTATTCCGGGCAAATGTTCTGCAGTAATCATGATCTTTTTGGATAGGCAGTGAGTCTAAATCTGCTTTGTTGTTTGTAATAACAGTTCTGATCTGCCCCCCCCCCCCCCCCCCAATTTTGTTCAGATATGCAACAACTGTTGTGTTGTCTGGTTTGATGTGAACATGAATGTTCTGTTTGTGTTTGGTCAGTGATTAAATTGCAAACTGTACTGCTTTCAGTTCCAGTACATTGAAATGCAATTTTTTCTCTGAAGGATTCCAAGGTCCCCCCATCCTTAAGTTTTGAGTGAGACGTACTGCCCCCCCCCCCCCCCCCCCCCCATTTTTGACGCATCTGTTTCTATTACCAAGTCCGGGTTTGAGGACAATCGAATTTGTTTTCCATTCCAATGTTCCAGCTGCCGTAGACACCAGTTTATCTCCCCTCTGGGACAGTATTTTCATTTGTTGATAATTTCTTTGTGATTTTAGCAGGCATTTTGTTTGAAACATTTGAAGCTCCCTCACATACAGTGAGGCTGGGATGACAGCTTCTACTGTAGCATTCAGTGTTCCTATTAAACTTGATAGCTCTTGTATTGACACTTCTGTTTTGCTTATCATGTCTGTACATTTTCTTTTGATACTCTACTTTGGTTGCTGACCGTTGGTTGCTGACAGAGTTATCTCCATTTCCACTGAATTCATTGTTAGACCCAGAAATTCTAGTTGCTGACATGGGGTTAGAACTGATTTTTTTCCAGTTTATTAACCAGCCTAGATTGTGAAGCAACAGGTTTTCTGTTACCCTGACTACCTTGTGTCGACATCCATGTAGACTGTCTGCCCCCACGATTTCCATACCCACGTGAGGGCCCTGCACGAAAAGGCGGTTGTGATGTCTGGTCTACGCGCCTCTTTTTCGATTGCCTTTCTTTAGAGATCTCTCTGGCTCTTTTTCTGCTTTTGCTCTTTCTGTCAAGAGCCTTAAATACTGTTTCACCATAGAACACCTCCTCCTCTTTACTCAAATCATGTTAATTAGTCTTAAGGTGTTCTTTCGCTTTCTTAACACCTTTCATTATCTTTGCCGGGAAATTAACACGCCGCTCGTACAAACAAGTGGCATTAGCTTGACCAACTAAAACAACTGTTTGTTCTACCAGTTTCAGCATGTCGAGAACTGTGAACTCGGAATTCTCTTCCTGACCCTTCCGTGCCCCATCTACAGCCTGCCAGATTTTTGCCAACGGCCCCATAATCTGAGCGATTTTCTTTTGAATAAATGTCAGGCTTTTATCCTGCATTTTAAAAAATTTCATTAAAATCTATGAAATCCTCCACAAAATCATCAACTTTGGGAGTCGTACAGAAAGCATTCGCAGGCACAGGGGTAGCATCTAAAATGTTACGTTTGATGCTGTCTTCTGTCAAATGTTGATAAAAATATTTCTGACAATAAGCAGCCATGCTGCCATCAAGCGAGAATGAATTTTCACCTTCTGTAGGGTCAAATCTTTCTCCATCAGATTCTGCCTCTAAAGAAATAACATCAGAGTTGTGCAAATCTGTTTCCTAATGAGTAGAACTCTCATTATCATCAGAGAGATCAGATCTTTCAGAGTCTTGTCCCGATTCGTACGGGTCAATCTCCTAGTCATTCATATTTCAATTTATATTGCAATTATGCACAACGTGCCTCAAAAAACACACACAACGTGTCAAGAAAATGCACAACGTGCCTTTATTATCTGTTTAATGTATTGAACCGAAAAAGTTTGAAAACTCACGACAAAACAAGTCGATTAAATCCGATTTATACTTTGTCTGAAAAAAGGACGTCTGCTCGAGAGCGAAGCCAGCGGAAGAAGGAAGTTTTAATAATATTTGGATCTCGATCCCGATCACTAAAGGGCTTGCGAATCGAGGAAACGCGGAAGTATACATCATTATACCTTACTTCAGTTTACGAAATAAAATAACAGTGTGACATGAACTGTTTTTACTCTGTGATCATCATCATGCATTGACATCATCTAGCAGTAAATACTTCCAGTCGAGAACAATAAGTAAATCTTTATTTCAACCTGCTTAAAATCAGCTACTACTCTCAAACAGTTGATATTCATCAGATTGCCTTTAATTTTATAAAAAATGAGGCGTGTTCAATAGAGCGAGTGCTCGCGAGCGCTCGCCAAAATTTGTGTTCGGGACATTTAGATGTATAGGGAATTTTGGCGAGCGCTCGCGAGCACCCGCTCTGTTGAACACATCTCTGTCTCACAGTTCGAAATTTCAACAAATCCCTACGAAAGCAGTTAAAGTTGTTTATTAAATAACCAATTATATTATGTTTCAACTATTTCAAGCATATTGTCTTTTACTAATTAACAATTTTTAATTAAAAACAGTCCATGACTAAATGATAATTACAAATTGTTAGTAAGTAAAAGACAACGTATTGGCAGATAACTAACATTATGCAAATATCCGATTCCAATAGCTTACAACAACATTTTATACTGCAAATTATACTTTGGATAAAAAGAGGTAAACGACCTAGTTCATTATAGACTATCAATGAGGTTTTTTTTTCTAACTTTAACTATAGTTTTAAGATATCCTAAATGTATTTTTCTATAGCATTATTTGGAATGCGCGCGCATCTTACAGGAATAGAAAACAAGTTTACCATTATAAAAAAGCTTACCGTCTTTACAGCAAACTCTAAACAGCAATAAGTTTTAAAAGAAAATTCAATTCTATTTTATAAAAAATGTTGCCTTCCTCTATATACCATGACGTGTGGAATTTTTTTATATGTGCTTTTTAAGCGTGCGTGCCTAAATTAGAAAAATCGTAATGATATGCATACCACATGCTTGTTAGTTGAGATCGGCTATAGTAGAGAAAAATATCTTAGGAAGGGTCGTATTATTATTAGTAAAATCAAAGCCAATACCACTGCATTATGCAACTTGTTTTACTGATATTAGTTTTACCGTATCAAATCTGCAACTTATTTTACTAATATTAGCAAACCGTATCAAATTTTTTTACATTATCAGTATTTGAATAAAAAATGCAAAAGGAAAAGAACAAATAGAAAGCCTGATTTCATTCAAAGCAATTTTATTTTTTTTTTCTCGTTTTCTCTCTTTTTAAGGTAGTACAAAACAGTATCCGAAAAACAATCACTTCGGAAATCCTCGCGTAAGTCAAACGTTTACGAGATGCAAATTTTCAAGCGCTTAAACGACGCGTTTTGTAAACGAGTGCAGACGATAAGTACATATCTGCTGGAAGCATACATGTTATTATGTTACGTCTACGAGACTACCATGGGAGGTTCCAGGGGGCAAAGTCAAGGAAAAATTCCAATCGAGGCTTACATTTTCGAAAGCAAAATCAAATAACTTCTAATGACCATAATTATTTTTAAACATTGCCGTCTGAACCTGAAATTGAACTGTCGCTGCCAGCTGATGAGGGAGATGCATGCGTAGAAACCGAGACGGAGTGGGGAGAAGGACGGCGCATTGTGGAACTGGGCAATCTTGCAAAACAGTTGTTTTGTCACATATGCAAAATGCCTCTCCATTAAAAAGACACTGTGCGTGAAAGAAGATATGGCCTAGGCTCCGTACTGCACGTACAGTGCACTAACTGCAGCGCCGTATGCCCCGTCGAGACAGGGAAGAGGGGACCTACTGGAGCCTTCGACATAAACACTAAAGCTGCTCTCGGTAATTTTTTAATCAATTTGAAAGTATTTTTTCAATTAAAAAAAGATGTGGTGACAGACCCCTCCCCCGAAACATAAGGTAAGATTTAATTGATACGTATTATCTATAAAATCACGCATTATGTACGCTAAAACAAGTCAGTTAGAGCCTTACTGCATTTAATTGTGTATGTTCATATTGATCGTGGAAATACCAATGTACATATATGTATAACGTTTTGGTGTAGAGACGAATGCACTTGAGGCCTCTTTTTACATTGACCAATCAAAGTTGTGCTTTTGACGTAAAAATCGTTTCGAAAACTATCATTATTATTCTGTAGGCCTAGTTGCAATGTGTCGGCTTTTTTTAAAAATCCCAATAATGAATTACAAATGTTTATGCAAGAGGTTTGGAGATGATTGTCATGAAATTGTTTCTATCGGTCGTCCAAATTCGCCCTTTCCGTACTATAACTCAAAGTCCATGGCCACGATGAATATGTACAACCTAGGCCTATGTTGCTTTTATTTGGAAGCGGTATGATATAATCCGGGTAAATTTCTAGAATTTTCTAGATTTCGTTATAAATGCGCTAGCGTAGTTACCGAGGCATTCCACGCACAATCGGAAGGCCTCGAGAACCAAGCTAGTCTAACACAAGGTAGGCGGGGGTTATCCAAGATACAAGTTATTTATAGAACAGTTACTCGTAATTACTGTATTTATCTTACATCCCCATCGCTGCGCAACTCGTCCCACCCCAATGGGGATGTAAGATAAATACAGTTTTCACTCGTAAACTGTTCTCTAAATATCACTTGTTGCCTTTGTCCATAGAGGTAAGATTTAAATATGTTATTTCAAAAATATAATTGATGTTGGTTTTTCATGTAATACAGCAATGATGTTTGATAACGCTTATTTATCCGTGAATTTTAGTTAATATCATAGAATTGGCTTTTAAATGTATATGACGTGAAGCTTAAGGCATAACCTTAATAAGTTAAGAAGACATTCCTAATATACACTATAAATTACATACTTTTAAACATCATTAAATATCACGAGATGACAAGGCAAATGTGTAAAAAAAAATAAACTCAACCCTCCTTTTCGTTTAACAGTAATTCATTTTTCAGATATGTTCCATTATATCTTACTTGACAAATATGCTGCAATTGTTTAACTTTGTAAAAAGCCTAAATAGCGTTGTTAGATTCATTTTATTTCCAATAAATATATATTAACGTTTGAAGAACACATTTCATCTTCGGGATCACAACAATACATTGAGCTGAGTATCGGGGAACCTTTCTGAAGGACATAAACAAATAACCTGATATTTTTATCTAATGAAGTCATCATATCTTGAAAAAATAACAACAAAAAACCCACTCCTCACGCATGTATAAAAAGTAGAGAGAAAAACAGAGACACTTTTGTACTGTTATAAAAACACTTTATCGCTGTAATTTAGAGCTCTGTTTGAAGAACAACCATGACTTTTGCAACAAAACTAAAGCGTATAGCTTGAAAAAAAATTAACTCTGTAAAAAAGGGTTTGGTTAAACCAGATACCTTTGGCCAAAAATAAATCTACTGATGTAACGACATGGGTTGTATTACGTACATGCTAGAGATACCCATGTTTGAAAATAGTATCAAACAATATTAATTGTATTTAATACCGGTAGTTGAATCTTTTTGAGATTTGATGAATTGGTTACTAGATCTATTCATATGGTAAAATAAAATGTTTCCTCCTAATTATCTTGTATGCTTTTTACATGAAAAAAGAAATAATAAATTGAGGAAAAACTATGCAAACATATTGAACAGTTTAACAAATATAAATTTACATATATTATCTTATTTTTTTCTAATGTTCCAGGTATGACCTTATTTCAGAAACTTGATTATATATAACTCACGCTGGGAAATATTTGACAACCTAAACATCTTCAAAAATGTCGAACGTCACACAAAATGGTCAGCAATTTAACTACAAGACATTGGAAGAACTCAGCAATTTAGAAGTGCATCAACGAATGCCCACTATTGTTTTCCTGTTCATACTCATCCCTTTTGGTGTCGTTGGAAATATCGTCACAATTTTTGTATACGGTCTCAAGTATCGTCCTTCCAACTTCAGAGTTCACCTCCTTACACTGGCTATCGTAGATCTCCTGTCTTGCTGTATTGGCATGCCAGTGGAATTGGTAGACAACCTACTTCCTCTGGTGTTTTATGACGAAAAACTATGTAAAATCGGAAAGTTTTTAGGACAAATTCTTAAAATAGGTTCGGCATTAATCATCTTTCTGATGGCGGTTTGCAGATTCCAGAAAATTTGTCGGTCATTCAGCACTAGCATTTCTACCAAATCAGCTCGGAATATGTGCATTCTAACAATGTTTGTGGCTGTGTTGTTTTCATGGCCGTTTCTCATTTTACAAGGCACACAGTACAAGCACTACGATGGTGGTGTTGTTGGATACGACTGCTCCGTTGACAGTGATGTTAAAAACACCATCTACCCATTTGTCTACACTATCGTTACATTTGGTCTCTACATGTTCGTGTTCTTCAGTTTGCTAATCCTATATACCCTGATCATTCTAAACATTCGCCGCCATAACAAGGTAGAAGAAACACAACACAAGATTGATCCCCGGATCACACAGATTATGATAGCCATAACTGTAGCTTTCGTCGTCTCCTACCTTCCAGATTGTATACTGGATGCCACCTCCACTTTCAACAAAGGGGATACGCTTCCTAACACACCTTTGGGAGTGGGGTCTCTACCCTTGCTAGCCAGACTATATTTCATAAATAACGTTGTCAACCCAATTATTTATTACATAGGGGATTCAAAATTTCGAAAGATCATCAAACAAGCATGTCTTCGCGTGGTCTACGTAGTCAATCGAAATGGAGGCGTTAGCAGTTCCAACCTAGCTCTCAGCAATGTCCGACACATACAGAACTGAAGACCATGGACATACTGATAGCAAACCCACCAAAACGGTCTCAAATGTTCTACCAACTTCACCGGAAAACATCGACACACAACTGCAATATAACCGAGGACAAAGTTTTTTCTATAATGTTTTTATTTTTCAAATCAGCATTCATTGTCTTTAGTTTTCTTCAAATTATTTTTAGTTCCCCTCAGTTAGCATGTTTTTGGTAACATTTTTGTTTTTGGCATTTAATGCAGTGTCTGAGATATTGAAGCAGACGTGGGTATGACTACTGTTACTGTACAAGTGTTTTAAAAAAAGAAATACTAAGTAGTGTTACTGATATTGTTATTATCATAAAAGCCAATTAAATGGTATATTATTTGCTAACTTTTATTTCCTTATCGATTTTGTTGTATCAAATTACTATTGTCCTGACTTACTGTGAAATTAACGAGCCTTTTGCTTAAAACTAATGTACAATCGTTTTTATATTTTATTCATTAAAAATAAGTCATGATTTTGAAAGTTTGTAATCATTTGTAAATTTTGTTTGTCTAATACATACATGTTTACTATACTTTCATGTTGAATACTGAAATCTGATTGGTTTAGACGCAGTTTATAATCCGTTCTATTACCCTCAGCGTTAGCAACACAATTGGCAACGGGTAACACAACGAATTGTTACATGCGCGTTAATTATGCGCGTACGGTTCCCGTAAAATTCACGTCATTTCTAAAGAAGTCAGTTATGCGTTCTTTAAAATTACGACATTCAGTATAATACAATAAACAGTGCCTGTTTGGGAGGGTAACAGTTGAAATTGACACCCCTCGAAAACCATTGTCAACCTCCGCTTCGCGTCGGTTGACAATGGTTTTCTCGGAGGTGTCAATTTAACTGTTACCCTCCTAAACAGGCACTATTTATATAATATACACTTCCTTTTTTTCTTAATACATTGTTGTTATATTTAGGTTTGTTTTCCCTCGGACTGAAATGTCACACTTTCATTGGTTTAAACATAGCACGTGACTGCCTCATATTTAAACAATAAAATGCTTTCTTTGGTGATTCATGGGGGATATGAAGGTGGCAACATAGCAGAAAAAAATACATTACCCACGTTAGCGGGATATGTTAATTTTTTCTGCAATGATCGCTACCTTCATAACCCGCATGAATCACCGAAGAAAACATTTTACTGTTTATATTTACATCTTTATTTAAACAAGTTAATAAATTGATTGTAAAAAGTAAGTTAAATTAACTAAATTACTGTTAATGTACATCAGTACGTTAGCTAAAAGAAACAGCCAAATCGTTTCCTATGGGAATTTGAGTCTGACATCATCTTGATTATTTCGTGCAGTCCGTGATTTTTCTTAGATCGCTGAAGGTTTCGACCAATCGATAAACGGGGCGTGTAGATTTCAGTCCTGTCAATTTCCTGTCAGTTTCAGTCGCTGTAGGTTTCGACCAATCGATAAACGGGGCGTAAAGATTTCAGTTCTGTAGTTTCTATAGAGCTATGAATTAAAGTTTCCGTAAGAAATAGAGGGAATCATACTCGGTAGATGTAAATATATCTCTATGTTTGTTCGGTGAGAATTAATATTCGGCAATATGGTCGTCAGTGGCCGACGCTTCACCTACTCATTTCGACATTTCATATTATTTAATACAGAAACCGCATGCAGTAACTTCTTAAAATATTAAGAGTAGTTGCCCTTTGGAATTCTTTAAAATTAGAGTAGTTGCCCTTTGAATATTGACGTCACATTGTTGTGTCTGGAGCAGAACAAACTAGCAGCGTCGAGATTTGCTCAAATCTCTGCAGATGAAAGGGAGAAAACTATGAGGCGCCGTTTTAATATTTTTGAGGTATTTTCTGATATCAATAAATATTTGATATCAATAATTCGAATTATTGATATCAAAACAAAAATCTTGATATCAAAAAACCTATTTTGTGATATCAGAAAATCGTTTTTTGATATCACAAATTCGAATTCTTGATATCAAAAAATGATTTTCCGATATCAGAAAATAGATTTTTTCATATAAAAAAAATTGAATTCTTGATATCAGAAAATCATATTTTGATATCAAAAAATTGAATTCTTGGTATCAGAAAATCATTTTTTGATATCAAAAATTCATTTGTATATTTTGATATCAGAAAATCGATTTTTTGATATCAGAAATCAAGAACTACATAAAATTTGTATAAACTTAATGAATGCTCCCTGTGATGCAACTTTTGTAAAATTTGTAAAATTTTGTTTCAAACCTGTAGATGCCGGTTTAGAATAATAAAGTACATGTATGCCTAATTTTAAACCTGATTTTATTTTGGCAAGTTTGTCCACATATACAATGATTAGCACTGCTTTCTTTGTGATTCGCTGTGAATATTGAATGGATCCTAAAAAAATGATGGCGTCGCATAATATAAAGGAATTTTACAGGCGTACAGTTAGCGCTTTCAATACATACGACCAGAATTATCAAGAACACTTATTAAATTTTTACATAAATAAATATTCAAATAAACAGCAACAAATATTAAAATGCAATTCGGGCTCTGTAGTTCAGCAATTTAAATTTGGGTCAAAGGAGTATTCATTAAATATGTGAAATTTATTCGCCATTTTATTTGAATTTCTGATATCAGAAAATATAATTCTTGATATCAAAAAATCAGTTTGAATTTCTTATATCAAAAAATCATTTTCTGATATCAAAAATTCGTATTTCTGATATCAGAAAATGATTTTTTGATATCAGAAAATCGATTTTTTGATATCAGAAAATGAATCGTATTTTCTGATATCAAGAATTCGAATTCTTGATATCAAAAAATCATTTTCTGATATCAGAAAATACCTCAAAAATATCAAAACGGCGCCCCATAGAAAACGTTTAAAATTGAATAGCAACAAAACATTGCAAGTAAACATAAGTGAAGCGAAGATTTCCAAAGAGTATTTGAAAGGTGAGATTGATAATTTTGAAGAGTTTGAGTTAAATTGGAGGAGATGTTAGGCAACTTGTATACGTGGGTTTGCGTAGATCATCGCTTTTTGTGAATAAATGTGTCACTTGATAGTCCTCGGGAAAACAAAAACACTTATCAGGTTTGTTACTGACTGACTACAGAAATATATCGGGTTGATCAATCTCATAGACGGCTCGGCAAAGCCGAGCCGTCTATGAGATTGATCAACCCGATATAGTTCTGTAGTCAGTCAGTTGCCGAGCCGTCTATGAGATTGATCAACCCGATATATTTCTGTAGTCAGTCAGTAACAAACCTAATAAGTAATAGTAGATACATGCATGTGGATAATTAACAATTTCTAGTTATATTACTATATGTACAATTACGACGGATTTTTGTTGAACAACAAGAAGAGATGGCAGCACTACAGGGTATCAAAAAAAAACCAAGGGTAAACAAACGAATTCATTAATGTTTGCTTCAAAATCGCTCCACTGAGAATTTCTGCCGAACGTTTTTCTTGCAGATCTTTGACTTGTTTTTCGTTGACAGCTGAAGATTTTCAATACTTATCCTCTGAGGTGAAAGATGGGTAGATACAATTAGGACAACCGGGTCTTAATTCATCCTAATAATTATATAATGAAAATAAGAAAACTACAAAACAAGCATCAGGTTCAATCATCCGGGGCTTAAAGATAACTACGCGGAAGTAAGCAGAAAAATATGCACATCGAACATTTTTGTGGACAAATCTAAGAACTTAATCTCTGTTCTCCTCCTTTACCTTATGAGTTTTATTTTATTATCTTTTTTATAACATCTTGGTTATCAACAAAAACCGGGTAAATTTCTTCCATAATTTAAAACGCAAACGCCGTTTCCATCATTTGAGGTCTATAATGCGGTGCATCATGGGACCTCAACATTGAAACTGCGTATGGCAATTACTACCATTGAACAAAAGGTAGTTCTTAACGTGAAATGCAAACTATGGCACAGCACCTTGATTTATAGATCTTATCATATAATGTGACATTTTGACTCAAATAGTACTTTATGCAAGTAGATTAAGGTTATTCGACACATTCAACAGCTATTTACGGCATTCAAGCGGTTAAAGTATTATCCATTATTATTCAGGATTACAGACCATGACCGAGTGTAAACATTATTAAAACACTACTGCGATGTAGTTTTGGCCTTAACATTCTCTCTTATAGTTTTTTTTTAAATAAAGGACAATATTCGGCATATATCCAATATATATTCCTGTCACGTGAGAAATTAATAACAATAGGAATGACTAATAAGCGAAAAAAGAAAAAAAAGGACTTGTTATACAGTAGACGTCAGATATATTTAAATAGTAAAAGTGAACCTTAAAAAAATAAGTAAACAACCATTTACATCTTAAAGTGGCTTAAAACATAAACAAGTTTGCTGAACCATGCCAAGAATACAATTTTCTGCTTCATCTCGGATTTATTATTTTCGATCATTGTAATTAAAAAAAGCAAAGTTTTTCAATAATGCGTGGGAAGTTTGTAAATACATGTATCATAATTTAAAGTTTGTGTCAAATTATGACAAATCAATTACATGTATACTAGTATTATCGTTACATCGTCCTCTTTAAGGCATGTCATTTTCCTTACAATACACTCTGGGTGTAGAGTGAAGACTAAAACATTTTGTTCATGACTTATATGTGCCGCAGTCGGATATCGTACATGGTACTTTATGTTACGTTTATAAACGTAGTTGCATAACACTGTTGCGTAACACTGCGTAACACTGTTCATACTGTGCATGACTGTGCACGCAGAGGTGTGTTTGTCTTAACTTCACAAGGATACTGTACGTTTCATGTAGTAGTAAACAAAGCTTATCTTTATTTTTGAAACAAGAAATATGCAGA
>WFKH01006014.1:56358593-56368873 GCA_016163765.1 Magallana hongkongensis
CTTCATAGTTTCATACATTCCAGACTGTATCATAAATGCGAATTACACGTTCAACCAAGGAAATACGCTGCCCTCTACGCCTCTCGTACTTGCACTATTACCCTTGTTGGCCAGAGCTTACTTTATCAACAATGTGATAAATCCTTTAATTTATCTCATTGGCGAATCAAAATTTAGAAAAATCGTTAAGCTATCGATGATCAGGGTCCTACGTACTTTACAACGCCGTGATGTATTTGCAGTGGCTTTCAATGCATCCGACACTTTCCGAACTGAAAGAAAGGTCACTTACCATAAGACAAGTTCGAGCAATAAACTGGAAACCACAGCAGTCAGGTCAAACAAGAAATTTCGCAAACCAACACTTAAACTGAGAAATCCAGCAAAGAAAATGTCCACTGCTTTATGTAATCAAAAAACATTATCGATTTTAAAAAATATAAATTACATGTTGTTGTCTCACTGCCAATTCAATTCCAATAAAGGAATTCATAAGGACTTAAAACTAAAAAAGATTCAACATATGGTGCAATTTTCTTATTTGACTATATACAATTTCTAATAACTTATGAGCTGAGTTGGATTCTGGTATTTATTGGGATTTTTTAAAAAATCCAACATGAAATGATCAGTTTTCAAGACAATTTTTTATTTTAATTATTTTGATTTGATGTAGAATAGAGTTTCAAATAAACAAGGGATGTTATATGAAAACAACAATTTTACAATACGTAATTGATGAAACGTATCCGGAAAAGTATACCCCAAAATATATCGGATCCACTCATGCTGACGTTCAGACCCTTTGCTTTTAGTTTAATTCCAGCACAAAATGATACAGCATTATCTGTCTAGACTTCAGATTTTAACACAATAATAATAATAATAAGCATCGGTTTTCTCGGGGTGTCAATTTCAACTGTTGCCCTCCCAAACAAGCACTATTTATTTTATTATACTGAATGTCATAATTTTAAAGAAAACTTTACTGCTTTTAAATTGAATTCTACGGCGAACCGTACGCGCATAATTTACGCGCATGTAACAATTCGTTGTGTTACCCCTTGCCAAGTGTGTTGCTAACGCTGAGGGTAATAGAACGGATTATAAACTGCGTCTAAACCAATCATATTTCAGTATTTAACATGAAAGTATAAGAATTGCATTTAGTACATGTAACTAACAATATTGTTTGTGATAACAAGCTCAGTTGGCGATTCCATGCTATTGCACATTTCCTCATCAATCATCAAGCATAATCATTACCATAGAATTCTAGCCACTGCAGTGAACAAAAAAAACCAAGTCATAAAATCTGATCCACTGCTGGAGGCGGCACATCCACTGCCATTCCATTAAAGTGTAGTACTAACCAATCATGTTTCAGTCATACATGTATACTTAGTTTTCCAATCATGCTTATCAGCTTGTACCATCAGATCATGAACAGCTACTCTCTAAATTTGCTTGTTCTGTACCCGACAAGTTAATCCTACACATTTATATTATTGGATAACTTGTGTCTTATAATATAAAGTAAATGGCTGAATGAGAACTAAAAATCTGTTTCACTTTTTAAAGAACATTTCATATATTATAATGTCATCTGTAGATTGAATATTACAAGTTGATGGTAACATTAAATATTCACACCCAGAGGAAACCAACGGATATTTACACAAACACCAGGACTAACTAATTCATATTTCTTTTAATATATCAAATCTAGGTGATTCCTTAATTTCACTAATGTTAATTTTTTTTTATTTCAATTATCGATCAACTGCAATATTGGTATTTTTTAACAACACAGAGAACAGCCCAATCATCAAAATCACTGATCCTCCTATCGGCCTTCGGCTGACGTATTAATTTTGGACATATACATGTACCAATTGCAAAGGTATTGTTACATGTACATAAACCTAACTTGTTGACATGGATGTTCCTGTGCCTGTTTTGAAATTATTAAATGCATCTTTCATTAAATGACCAATAACAACCAACCCCATACACCCTTCAAACCTCATCAGAACTCCAAACTCAGGAGGGGGAGCTATAAATTTCACAAATTTGGCGAAGGATTCCTTGGTTATCCTTATCAAACACTCAGTTTGCCTGCTAAATGTCTCAGAGTAGAGAAGATCTTAAACATTTCATGCACTTGTCAACTTGACTATGTCCATTTGTCTTGCTTTGATTGGTAGAGCACAACCCTAACACAAGAACCCTTGACCAAAGAATTATCAATTTCATAATTTTTGGTAAAGGATATTTTGCTTTTTTTTTTTTTTTTTTTTAAATAATACATTCTCATTTTGTGATCAATATGGACCCACCTTAACACCAAAACCCCTAGCCAAGGGGTCATGAGTTTCACATTTTGGTAGAAGTTTCCATGCTTATTATAACCATTCCAACCGGGATGCACCAAGATTCTGCAAAAGTTTAGTAGAGACAACTTTGCTAATCAAAAATGCACTCATTTTGTCTGTTAGATCTTCAGTACTACAGAAATTTTTTCTAAAGAATCAATATATTTGTATTCATTGCATGACCAATAGAGTCCATTCCTAGCAATAAAGAATCTGACTCAGAGGCAATAACTGCATGGGAAGTAGGAACCGTGAATTTTACAAAAAAGTTCCCTCTCCCCTATAAATGCTATGTTACAACGCACTTTGAAAAATTACGCACTTTGAAAAAAATTTTCAAAGTGCGTTAATTTTGGGACCAAGTCAACGCACTTTGAAAAAAAATAATTTTTTTTCAAAGTGCGTTGATATCGTCGATATTAACGCACTTTGAAAAAAAAATGTTCAGGGTTTAGTCGAAATAATATATATTTTTAGATACAATAAATAATTGTTTTAACCTTGTGTAGCTTAATGGGATATATTTTAGAAAGAACCCACTGCATTCTCAGCTAACTTGATAAACAGTTTCTCTACTAGATTTTTTTTCCTTTTCTCAAAAGCTTACGTAGTTTGACAATTTACATAAAGAACAACTCGGGAGATTTGAATTATCCAAATATGACATAAACTGCATCGCTTAGCAACTGCATTTTCCTTTTTTGTGTATGCAGCAAACTTACTAATTATCTGGTACATTGTGATGTGCCAGAAACGAAAATTATTTAATTTATTTATTGATAATGGAGATAATGTATAACATATTTCAAATGTCTTCAATTGCATGTGCTTATAAACAAACATGATGTGAAAAAAAGGATATGTTAGTAATGGTTATCAAGAACAATATGACCTTTTAGAGGATCAGTGCGAGAAAAAAAACCTCACACCCTAATGCTTATTTTTAAGTTTATAATAATTTAATGTTTGTCAATGTACATGTAATTTTTTATATTATGAAGTGATTTATTTGATTAGAATTTGAAATGAGGGTCTATGTTGAAACACTTATGGATTCTTTAACATATCATTGGAAAAATTATAATTGTTTGACCAGCTCGGTTTTTTTTTTCAATATCACTGTACTTAATTTAGAACAGAGCGTACTTCTTTTTCCGAGTTTATACATTTACTCTAAGTTGCTGAATATCATATATGTTTTGGAAGGAAAAAAGAGGGGTAGGGGACCTTCCTGTAATCAATGAAATGAAGTACTGGTAATTGACCTGTATCTTTGGTTAACCCCCACCCCACCCCTATCCCCGTTTTTAAAGACGGTAAATTAGATTCATTAGTGTTAACATCTCATCATACTATCAACAAATTAGGAATTTCAATCCAGAATTTGTGATTTATACATTTTTTTTTCAAAGTGCGTTAAGTGTCCCGATACTAAAAAATGTTGATGTACCTTCATAACGCACTTTGAAAAAAATTTTCAAAGTGGGTTAACTTGGTCCAAAATTTAACGCACTTTGAAAAAATTGTTCAAAGTGCGTTGATTTTGTTCAAAATTTAACGCACTTTGAAAAAATTTTTCAAAGTGCGTAATTTTTTCAAAGTGCGTTGCCACAATGCTATAAACCACATATTAAGATTAGTACGTCTTGTTTTTGAGAAGCTGAAAATATTCAAAACTTCACAGGAACACATACCACACTTGTTGTTCTGTTTTTACATGTAGTTACAATTATCAGCCTTTCTACTTTGGCTTCAGTCTCTTATTTGATATTAAGTAAATACTTTCCTTTTTTTTTTTTTTTTACATATCTCTACAAACCTTGATTAGTTCTATATCAGGTACAGCAATGTTATTTCATTTCAGGTGCACTCTTTCCTCTCTTCATAATCTTTACCTATATCTGATTTCTCTTCTTTTCAATGAATTTTGTACAAAATGTTCATGAGAAAGAAGATTAATTTATATTTTATTGTTCTCAAATATCAAAACTATCTCATTATCATCAAAAATATGTTTATATATATATATATATTTTTTTTTTTTTTTTTTTTTTTTTATATATATATATATATATATATATATATAGTTTGTATTACTTTGTTAATAAAAAAAAGGGAAAAAAATATTCAAAAATTATCAACCAAAAAATGATGTACGATAATGAAACAAACAGACTGTAATAGATCAGCTGAGTGTCTCATTCGAAATTCATGCTGACTTATAAAATATTTTAATGCATGCACAATCTACTTTAAATATCAAAAGATAATAAATTTTCTATATGATATTTTCTATTAATTGCATAAAAATTTGATTTAAATCTCACAAACAACAGGTAGATAAGTTAAAATTTCCACATTAAAATCCAGCACAATCCTCTTTCTAAACTGAAAAGCATAATCACAAATTACTGCATCTAGATCCACACTAATTTATGTGTTTTGATCGCATAGCAGCATGCACTTGAATTATCAGACATACCAAAAGTGGTAAACAACTGTTAATATAATTACTGATTCATGATTGACAAGCAAGTTAAACAGTACTTTTCAGAAGAACACTTTACAATGCCTTGCAATTAAATAGGTTCTTTTTACCCATGGTAGACATGCTTGCATGTTTAAAGAGAGATAATCCCACAAAAAGTGTTGTGCCCAAAACAATTAATATGCAAAAACTATATAATATTATAGGCTTAAAGAGAAGACAAACAAGTGCAAACAAGAATTCTAACATTTGTTTAACACTATCTTACCTTTTTCCAGCAGCAGCTTTGTTTCTTTTGATGGCATTTTGATGAATATGTTGCCGAAACAGACCCACTAGCTGTTTTGTTGAAGTTTTATCTTTTTGTAGTACCCGGGTGCAATACATTGTTATCAATATTCTGAATATAGCATATAATATGTATACTGCTTGATAAAAAAGTCTAAGAAAACAAACAGTTGAAAATGGTATGATAATTTACAAAACAATATAATTCTAATGTAATGGTCAAAGGCATTCCCATGTAAGCTATTTATTGTAAATGGACATGAAGCATTAATATTAGAGCCAACCTTTCAAGAATTTTGTTCATTTTTATTTAAATAATTAAAAAAAAAAAATGAGCTAACTCACTATTACAAAGTGCCTTTTTAAATTTTTTTCTTAATATATAATAGCTAATTTACATGTCAATTTATTTTAAACATAAATGTATATACTAAAATATATTAGGTTAAAGCAGATTTATAGATAATGATTATAGATAGATACCGATAAATAAAACAATATATGTATTTTACATATATTCACGCTAAATCACGGTAGGCTCTTTAGTTTATGTTTCCACAATATCACATTGCATGGATAAACTCAGGAATGATAATAGAAATACAGATAATAAAAATTTTCATTGAAAATTTGCTATATACATGTATTCTGTTTATCAAAGAAAATAAGGGAGATAACTCTAACTCAGTGCATTTAATATGAAAAATACCGAGAGTTCCGAATATCAACATGGTGTGTAAATTTGAAGCGAGAAAAAAAATTTGGTGAAAAAGTGTTCAATTCTTTATTAATATGAATTAAATTTTTAGATGAAAGGTATTTACAGTCTCAAAATGGTTTGTTATGAATAATTTGCAATTTTTTGCTACTTTACGGGTACATGGGAGGCATTTTAACTGTGGTGAAGGCCTGTCCATAGACACAGTTAGATTATCTAACTAAGCAGAGTGTAGTGAAATTGATAGCATTATTGTAGGCTTAAAGCTTGGTTATGTAAATGTCAACAATACGGTGTGTCGATGTATCTATTCCAATATCATATGCAATGTCAACCCGTGCACGCACGGGTCAAAGTCTAGTAATCTTTAAAATATTTTAATATTTTTACTTTATCTCTTTATCTAAATGTTTTTATACATTTGCAAATATGTTTCCTTATATGAATAGCAAAAACGTTCATTTCTCTGTGAACATTTTAATGACGTCACAATGAATACCGCATGGGCTTATCATTCGACGGTTGAATTACTGTAAACACGAAACCACAGTTATGTTAATAATTCTGAACGAGTTGCCTTTCTCAACCGTAAATATGAGTTATAAACAGAAATGTTTAAAAGTTCACTGGGATACACACTTGGTTGGTACGTGATCAAATCATCTGAAAAGCCCTTTAATCAAGCACGTTCATATCCCAGTGAACTTTTTAACATGCTGTTTATTTCTTAAGTAAACACAAATGTTCCTGATTAACCCCACATGTACTTCTGCAATTTTACAAATGTATCTATATCATTTCATTTTACAAAACATTCTATAACAAGACTGTGGTTTTTCAGTATGATGTAACTAGTTAGTTTGTCCATTCAAAGAAGTTGAAAATAATGCTGACCTCTGTGTCAATTATGTAGGCACACATAAAGTTAAACAAATTTCAATTGGCCAAAGAGTGAACAGCCAACAATGTTAGACATGGTGATGAACTTTAATCACATTATTATGTATGTATCTGATACATCATCAGGCAGTGTTTTGGTAAAGTCTGACCAAGAGTGGGCCTGGTGAGAGAATATATGGTTCAAATATGTATTTAATCAAGTCTGCTATGACCTTCACATTTGACCTACATGTAGAAATGTGGTTCAAAGTCACTGCACACCCTTTACCTACAAACACTCTAAATGTGAAGTAAGACAAAGATTGAGTAATGGGAAAGAATATATGGTCCAAATAAGGGTTTTTTAAACAGACTTCTGGCATGACCTTTAACTTTGACCTAGAAATTTGGTGAAAGGTCACTGCACACTTTACCAACAAGCACTATTTATGTAAAGTATGACAAAAATGGAGTTATAGAAAAGGCAAATATGGTCCAAACAAGTTTGACAGAGGTCTGACATGACCTCTGAACTTTGACCTAGAAATTTTATATAAGGTCTCTCTGTGGAAGAAATATGAGTGAGTTGGGTTAAGGGTTAGATTATATGGTCCAGACAAGGAATTTTTGCTTACATGTAGTTCTGCTATGACCTCAACCATGGACTTAGAAACTTGGTTCAAGGTCATTGCACACCCTTTACCTAAAAGCTCTCTATGGGTGAAGTATGAAACATATTGGGCCACAGGAAGAAAAAAAGCCCTGTAAAGTTATATTGAATGGACAGATGGATGGAGGACAGACAGAGAAATTGACAGACTATATAGGGTGCCCGCAGAGAGAGAACGTTATTAATAGACATTAATGTCTATTATATAGAAAAAGAAATTTAAAAAGGAGTAAGAACACTAACAACAACAAAACACAAACCTCTACTTCTTAGTTGAACCAACATGATCATGAACAAACCTGATAGCTTCTCTGCTCTTTTGTCTTTTTTTGTCCAGTTCTATCATGTGCTGCTTGCTGGTCAGAATTTCCTCTGCCACAGCTTCCACCTCTGACATGTAATTAAGGATAAAATCTGTTTCATTCTTCTCTGTCATGTT
Source organism: Magallana hongkongensis (assembly GCA_016163765.1). NCBI lineage: Eukaryota > Metazoa > Mollusca > Bivalvia > Ostreida > Ostreidae > Magallana > Magallana hongkongensis. The sequence goes on from WFKH01006014.1 coordinate 56,366,451, forward strand.
TCTCGACCTGAAAAATAATCAGAATTTATGAAATAATTAAAATTCCTTCCATAGAGCAAAGAGACATAGCAATATCTTTGATATTAGGCTGACTTATATGATATACCTGTGCGATGAAGGCTTCAGTACATTAACATGTACCATAATAGCAAAGCTGAATCTTTAATGGCAAACTTGATTAAGTTTAACTAAGTGAACACCAGTTTACACAGGTGTGAAAAGTTGTTTGCAGTGATCTGCTGTTCGGAGACAATAAATGACAATATTTTGTCTGAATGAATTTATTCAAATATTTTAAAATATAATATAATTTTTTTGTTAGAAATTTAACAATTATCCATGTTTCATTACGATTACCTAAATTGTTCAAATTGTACTTCTTTTTGTCCTAATATTTATGGTTCATGGGGTTTATGGGTAAGAATTCTTTTTATACAGCTCAGAGCATAACGTGATTTTGCAGAACAGGATGCGATCCTCTGGCGCAGATGAAACATTCTCGTAACATCGCAAGTCACTGGCGTAGTTGAAACATACTCGTAAACTTGGCCTGCTGCAAAATCAGAGCTTGCTTCAAGGGTAAAAGTAATTGATAAATGTATATATAGGGGTTAATAAATGGGGTTGGGTTTTTGATTTAATGATACAAAGACACACTGATTATTGTAGTTTACTATTAATATGTGTACATTTATATGAGAGTGTATTGATTTTTGAAATTCAAAACTTTATTTTTGGTATGTTGTAAAGTTGCATATTTGTAAAATTGAAATCCATTCCAATTGCATATTGATAGATGCTCACATATAAAGTGCTTGCTGTTTCGATTAGAAATTTCTGTCATGATTGTGTTCAACTACAAATGAAGATTAGAAGAGTAAAATTGTGTAAGTTATGTACATAGTGTGTGAATTTGTCTTTTTTTTAGGGAGCCTTAGGGGTCATTATAAATAATAATATAATTAATAACCATCAGATTTAGCTAAATTTTAGCTTAATTTTTTATGTATGATTTCTGAATCTTGTAAACTATTATTTGATAAAGAAAAGCTCATATGTTAATTTAAATTTTTATCATTTTTCTATATCTTTATATGGATCCCTTCTTTTAAAGGGGCATAGTCACGATTTTGGACAAATTCCATTTTTATGTTTTTGATATTTACAATGCTTTAGAAATGCTTTTCAAATTATCAAATGAAATTTGAGAGTCAGGCGTAGAGTTATAAGCAAGATACAGGGCTCACAATTCTTTGTCATGTAAACAAGGCTCGTGTCCTGTTTTTTTTTTACATTGGTTCAATATACCAGTAAAAGTTCTTTTTTAAGCTGATTTCTGCCTGTTCTAATTCGTTATAAGCATAAATAAATAGTTTCTAGCCTTTATCACATTCATTTTGGGTCTAAAACTGGAATTTTCACTTCAACATTCAAAACGTAAACAAAGCTTTGTTTACAATGACAAAGAATTGTGAGCTCTGTATCTCGCTTATAACACGACGACTGACACTCAAATTTTGGGTGACCATTACAAATGCCTTGCTGAAGCATTGTAAACATTAAAAACGGAAAAATAATGTTTGACCAAAATCGTGACGATTCCCCTTGAAAGGAGATTAATATAGTCTAAAATGGTAGCCATCCCCAGCCCTCCTAAGTATGAACTTGGTCAATGACTTTCAGTCTTCTTGTCAAAAAAGGCTACATGTAGTCGCTGGAACTGTGTAAAGCTGGTTTCATTTGATCTAAAGTTGCATCATTAACATAAATGCTACCAGCCTACTGTACAGTAGAGAACATATAAATCAAAGCGATATAAAATATCCATATGAAGGTAAGATGAATTTCCACTTTTCCAGCAAATTTCCATAGGTTCCAATAATTGCATGTGAAACGACCTCCAAGGAAATCGCAATGGTAAACGTCCATTTTTTGTTGTTGACATATTGAACTGAAAATATTTCAAATAATACCAGCGAAATTAATTTCAGCAAGATAAATCAGGAATATACTCGGCATTGTTAGACAAATTAATGACGTACGTCACGTAATACGTGTTTTATTATGACGTCACGCCGTGCAAAAACTGTTCAAAAAATTTTGTCACAGAGTGGGGGAGGGGGGGTTTAAACTTCTTTTTTTTTAAATCTAGTGGTGGAATTTTTTTTACTATTTACATAATATTATCTACTTATTCCAACATTTTAAATAATAGTTTTTCGTGGAATTTGAATAATAGGAATTTAAATAAAAACGATATTTAGTATGGTGAATAGCTCCATAATCGGGCCTTCTTATATAATACTTTGGACTGATTTTATTGGTACAAAAATTTATCCAAGTCAATAATTATTTCTTTTAAGCGTTTAACGTGTTTTAGTCTCTTTGTTAATAGATATTTGCCAAAAAAAATATTTTGACAA
>WFKH01006014.1:56427259-56446321 GCA_016163765.1 Magallana hongkongensis
GGGGGGGGGGGGTTTGAGCGTATATTTAATAAAACAAACAAACATGTACTCTGTTAAGTGTATATTGCACTTAATTACACAAACGTCCCGAGGTCCTACGCATGATGTGAGGACATCACATATGTAAATACTGTACGGAGGTGCGATGCATGGCTATTCTGCAACTTTAAAAAGGCTGATTCTCCGAAGCCTACTGCCCAATTATCATTATTCAATTATACTGGGCAATTATGGGGCCTTTTAAAGGGGCACAGGTAGACTTTACCTGTGTTTCCTTGAATGAAAAACAATATAACAGTTTGTCATTTTTGTTAAATTTTGAATGTTTTCATAATTAAAATTGTTGCATAAATAAAAAGAAAACATTGAATCAATTTTAATATATTTATTTAATTTATTAGCACTACATATAATTTAAAACAATAAAATAATGTTTTAAAATTGCATAACATTTTATATACAATTTTCTTTTTATTTTGACACATAGCACTGTTTTATAACAAACTCATAAATACATGGTTGTCTAAAACATAAATAACAATTCAAAATGACAAAGTTTTAAAAAGTATTATTCATACCAGTATACATACAATATTTACACAGATTCTAATATGGGCACGGAGTATGTCTTAATGTCCTTTCACTTTCACTGTCACTATGTCAATGTCCTAAATGAAGAAGTTCCGATGCTGAATCTGCGTAGGTCATTAGGTCGATGATCCCGTCATCGCTCCTTCAGGGTCTGCAGTCTCCTCTTGATGTTCGCGTACTTCTTTGTCAGTTGACGAATGGTTCTGGATCTGTAGAATTTCTTTGCCGTTCTGGATGTTCTTGAAGATCTTGATGACAGTGTAGATGTTTAGGTGCGCAAGTAGGGCCATCCTCTTCAGGTTCCCGTGCCATACTTCTAAGTTGTTATTGGTCCGTGGTCCATTGGTTCCGAAGTGATTCCAAATAAGTCTGTCACCATTCATCCAAGCTGTAAATAAATGATGTTAAACTGAACTCATCCAAGCTGTAAATAAATGATGTTGAACCGAACTCATCCAAGCTGTAAAAAAATGATGTTGAACCGAACTCATCCAAGCTGTAAGTAAATGAACACAAGCTGCAGAATTGTATAAATAGAAGGAAAGAATCCAGACATCATCACTTTTCACTCACAATGGCAAATGCACAGGTCAACGTTAAGTTCATCACCAACAGAAGGCCGATTCTCCGAACGCCTACTGCCCAATTATCATTATTCAATTATACCGGGCAATTATGCAGCCATTAGCACTATTTGTTGCATCTTTTTATTTTTTTTAAATTAAAAATAAGACAATTAAAAGTATATTAAATTAAAGGTATATACCGGTAAAGTCTACCTGTGTCCCCTTAGAGGGCCCCATAATTGCCTTGACCAATTATTATTTTTAATTGAGGAGTAGGCGTTCGGAGAACACACCCGGAGAACACACCTTTAAAAAGCACTAATTCTGCACTTCTACAGTAAGAAAATCTTAAAGCAGCTTCATCAGTCTTTTCTATGATTATTATGATTATTTAGAAACACAGACGAGATCCCCATACTGATCCTGATCTCTCTCTCTCTCTCTCTCTCTCTCTTTCTCTCTCTCTCTCTCTCTCTCTCTCTCTTCTCTCTCTCTCTGTGTGAAGGAAATGGACACGATAAACGGCCCTTTATTCCCGCCAATAAATTAAATATTACGAGACAGTGATTAAACAGCGGGACTCATCCTGAGTTTCCTTGTTGAGAAAGCGACTTCTAAATAAGGATATTAAACGCAAGGCTATATGAGTCCTTTTTCAACAGGAAACTAATACTTCCTGTGTGAAATCTGCTTCGCTGTGCAAGGACCATCATAATTCTGTTGTAAAATGGTAGGTTTTTTCTTATAACTTAACTTTTCAAGCCATGTTTTTTTTTAAATGCAAAACTTGTAATAAGTTTTTTAACTAATACTTGCATTTTTTTTGTACTGTTGTGAGTCATTAGAATTGGCTTGGGAACCGCCTACAATAAAGGAGTTTTGTATGCGGAAGTTAACGTAGTAACTAGAAATATATACGTCAAATGAAAGATCTTCTTGGTTTTTTGTATTTTTTTTTTTACACGAAAAATATATTTTTACTGCAGTCGTTTTCTGGGATGAAAGACAGTTCATTCAATAGCTCAAGGGGAGGGGTCACTAGATGTTACTGCTAGCTCTAGACAGTTTTTCTGTCTTGAAATACACAGTATATTTATATCTATTCCCGAATGAAAATTGTGTTGGAGTTAAGAGACTGGATTTTAAAATGATAAGTTTAAGTTACATATTGGTGACTTTTTCGTACATAAAACCCCTGACCATCGGCATACAATAAATATACTATTTTCCCCAATGCTCGACTTGCCTCGTTTTTCATTTCAGAACGTTCGATAACTCGAACTTGACCTCAATTCATGTTTGCCTCTTATTCTATTGTAGATCAAAGGTTATTAAAAACCATTAAATTATGCACATCGCTTGAATAATACCACTCTAACATACAGAAAAATTAAGAGAGGGGATGTCAATAGAGTCAGGACTGTAAACTTATGGTAACACCTTGCAAAATTACACATTTCCTATTGCGTCTATAAATATTTTTCTTGCTGGTATTTTCTTAAATAAAATACCCAATATGACTATACTATGTGGTCGATGACTCTGCTGAAAAAGTTACATGTATAATAAAGCATATTTACTGGCTTCGAGGACAATGGTACATGTAGTACTAGTGTGTCCCCAAGAGAATTTCTCCCATCATAGCAGCAGTTTTCGTAGGCTGTGCCCCGTAAAAAAGTTGCTGTTTTGGGGAACTATAATCTTTCTTTTTCCTCATAACCCTAAATCAACATTAAATTAGTAAAATATGTACTTGTTTTTGTTAATACACGTATCTATATTCTATACAGGAAGTAGAAAAATCAAAATGTATATTTGTCTGCATTTACAAAACATACATATATGTGCTGGTTAATAACTGTATCATCATGATATCATTATGATTATAGAATGAAAACTTTAAATAATGAAAAAAATATGGTCAGAACAATGGAAAGGTCTATTGTTGAAGTTCTGAATAGAGTTTACGGAGATTTCTACCCTTTTGGGCGAGGAAGAGTTTGTTGAATTCTATTTATATATAATTTGGAATAAAATCAAAGTTCAGCAAAGTGCTTGTGATTTTTAAACTACCAAGACGTCAATTGTGATAAGTTAGTAAACTAAGTGAGTTTGAAGATGATCTCTTTAATTGGATCTTTTGTAGCGGATGTAAGGGATCAAAATAAACACTTCATAACATGGCATAAATATATTAACAAAGGGTAGTGTAAACTGACGTAAATTTGTGACTTACTTGATTTGTAGGCTTCAGGCGTTGCACTGACTGACGAATGTCTCAATGTATACTTGGATCTTCAGTCCAAAAAGAAATACCGGTACATCATTTACAAACTAAGCGACGACTTCAAGGAAATAGTGGTAGATTTTGCCGCGCCGCGCGATGACTCCGAAGATGGTAATTGTAAACCAAAGTCACTCTTCTAGCAATCTGAATGCATTTGCAACATCTCTCTCTCTCTCTCTCTCTCTCTCTCTCATTAGAAACGTAAATAACCAGGGAAAATTATAATACAGTTAAACAGGCTTACGATGAGTTCTGTGGGAAGCTGTTTGCAGCGGCAGATGCGGGTCAGGGCCGTTATGGTGTGTTCGATGTGCACTACCAGATCGACAGCAGAGAGCTGGACAAAGTCGTCTTTATCACGTGGTGAGTCTCAGTCTCCTCCGCCAATATGGTGGTTCTCTTTAGAGAAGTGGGCAGGCATAACTCCTACATCCCCTATGCATGTTCATTTCTTTATAGAGAATATGGATGCTTTCGAAATAAACATTATATAAGAAAGAAGACCCAAAAATTGTGTTTGAATTGTCTCTCTTGTTATATTCCGGTGATTTATTTATTCTTATTTTGTGTACCTTTCTAAAGGGTGACGGATAGTCTTCCAATCAAACAGAAGATGTTGTACGCCAGTAGTAATAAAGCTCTGAAAACTAAGATGACGGGAATCCACACGGAGATACAGTGTAACGACGCCTCTGACATCAAACTAGACAACGTCATTGCCAAGTGTCGCCAGAAGAGCTACGAGTGATTACCCGGAGACTGTAGATTTTCTCTAGATTAGTCTTTTTCTAATTAATATGTATTGCGAATTTTATTTTAACATTTTTGGCTAATAAAATAAAGTAGATGTTCCTTGAAATTTATGAAAGCTGTTACAATAACAACAACAACAACAATCTTTATTTTTATTTATTTTTTTTGTTTGATTTTTGCATTAGAGGTTTTTTCTGTTTTGTGAAAAAGAAAGGACACGTTTTGTAGCATTTAACATAAACCATTCGCATTTCATTCTTATCCAAAATAACTGTATCAACAGAGTATTTTAGCAAAGAAGGAAAATATTGTAACGATTAAAAGAATTATCTCCCTTAGTTCTATTGTGTCTTATTGATTTCAGTAATTCCAAAAAATGAAGGTGTATATGATTAAAAAAATTAAATTGGACCAATATATAAACATCATTCGATCGCTGAAATGGGAATGATCTACAAGGTAGGCCTCAATAGGTCTGATATAATTGAAGCCGTGTATTTATTGGTAATCAATAACGTCCCCCATTGTCTGCTATGTAAGAAGCATAAGCCTCATTAATCCGCCATTTCCCCTCCTTTCAACCCGCTCATATGCGAGCATTTCTCACATTTCCCGGACCAATAGATTCATCAAAAGCCTAATGATCAAACAACTAATCAATGAGGATTTGTTCACTTCGTTAACAGTGAAGAAATTTGTGTAAAAAAGATTGAGAAATAAAAACTTTCATTTTTTATTATACATGTAATTCTACAGGAAGTGGGTCCTTCAGCTTCCGGTAAACACCGGCACGCACAGAGACGCGTGTCTCATAAACTGCTAATGATGTTTTCTTATTGAATTACTTACCAGCACCTAGCACTTGATAGCCGTATATTACTGATTACAATTATTATTTATCATATTCCACGGAAAGGTACGTAACTGACTGGTTTCCTATTGTTGATCTGACCATTTAAATCTGACTTGCTCCTTTAGGTACCAAATATCGGTACAAATACACACCAATTTTAAAATCGAGGCAACACTTCGCACACCAGTCAAACTCCAACAGAAGGGAAAATGTCTTTTTACACCACATTTCTCTTAATTTACGGATCTCTCCGAGATATGTCATTTCTTGGATTTCTTAGCGACTTACGGATTTTATGCCTTAACCATGTATTAAGTGTCCCGAAAACCTATATTTCTTGCTTAGAATGTTCGGGATTTTATTTAATTCCTGTAGAAAAAAAAAATCAAGGGAAAATGTAGCAAACAAGCCGCGATATAATATCATTACATTTCCTAGAATACAATTTTTGTTATAAGATTTAAGTGAATTGAAAATGCATGCACGCATCAAGGAATATTTTATCTTTTTTAAATATATTTAATACCACAAAAATGCCTTTTTTTATTCCATGGATTTTTCAAAAGGTGAGCGAGCGAATCAGTAAATAATGTAGCTGTTGCACGGATTGAAAACAATATAGCTTTGTCATCCTCAGTATCAGGGAACACATGTAGCATGGGAGTACAAGGTTGTTAGTGAGCATGTAAAAATAAATTCTAACCTTAATGGGCGTCGGAAAGGACATTTTGTTCAAGGATTACAAAAAAGGAACATCACAGTGTAACCGTTTATAGATCTGGGGTATTTGAAGTCAAGACCATACCGTTGATGGGTACTCTATGTCAGGTACATGACATACTGTTTGAAATAAAAACACATTTTATCTTGTATTTATTAGTAGTTGCCTGTTGTGTCATTGAGCGTGTTGGGTAACAGTTACCTTGATAAAAGGTTCCTCATGTTTACAATGGTGTCACAAACAGATCCGGACTCAAAGAAACCTTGATCTAACTAACAGCGGAACCCGAAGTGAGAAACCAAAGTCCAAGACATCAACGTAGATGAAAGACAATATCGATGAAGTTAATGTGAACAACAACCTTGACCAAGTTGATAACCTAAACATATTTCTGATGTATGCAGGCATAAGAAATGTGATAGCAAACAATTAGCATTGTTTTGCTAGAAGTATTACTAACATCGTCGCGAGTGAGTTTTGTGTCCACAAGGTAGACTGGACACAAAACCCGTGGCTCTCGACGCTAGAAGTTGCTATCTTGTTAAAGCTGCTTGGTCCGATTTTATATCAAATTTTGTGCACGCTACTAAACGATGGTTATGCTAAGTATATGTATAATAATAGACATTGCAGTATTTTTCCCAGTCAATTAAGCCAAATTACAATGAAAAAAATTATGTACAAAATTTGCTAACAAAACAAACGACATAAAAGGGTATCGCGTTATTTCGCCTTATGTTAAAATTCACCCCTGACGTCAAGACGGGTATGGTTGTAAATTACGACTTTTACATCGCTATAAATAAAAGTCGTAATGTAGGCAAATTACAAATAAACCTGTGTACGTTTTGTTCGCTAATATTTCTGAAGTTTTCTTTCTTTACAATCGATGCATAGCATGCGGGTTGAATAACTCCAATCATTCGGGGGACGAAACCAAACGGTTCCCCTTTCTAAACATTCCCATGATGCATTTTGGTTTGTTTTTTCGTTTGCCCAATGAGAAATTATTTTTATTTACTTTGAATATTTTTAACTTTGAAAGGAGACCGATTCTGCTGGTGTAAATATGAGAAAGTCCATAACTTTATAAGATAAATGGTTTGTATGGAAAATTATTTGATACCGTACACCCCTGCGAATGTGTTCGGAATGTTTTCTTTATCGTTGATAAGTATGCAATAAATCCAAAGGTGCTCGAATGAAAGTTCACGAGACTTCCCCGAGATTTGTTCAGTTCCTGTGAAATTTCGAGCGGAAGTGTAAGTGTTCGGATAATATTCTCAAAATATGTAAGTACTGGTCGTTTTTCATATCATATCCTACTTTGATTTATGTTAAAACACGAAAATCTATTAAGATGTATGTCTTATTTCATCATCTGGCAGTTATTCCAATTAAACGATGATATTCAGAACAGAGTTATCGTTCGTGTTCAACCACTCTACACGTGGTTGAAAATATAAACACTGAGTTGCTTAATAAAATCATAGCCATGTTTGATGCTTGTGGTGTGCAGTACCATGCTTTTTAAAAAAAGAATGGATGTCTATTTTGTATGAAAACTTAGTATATCGAGCCATTTTCAAGGACCATTCTGCATAAAATAGTATAGTCTGTTTCACTATTGATGCTATTACTAGGTCAGGCGCGGATCGAAAATTAATCCTTAGGGGGGATCGCCACTAAACATGTTAATTGTTGCAACAGCAGAAAAAAACTTACTTTTTTCTATTGTCACATTTATTTCTAGAACTCATTTTATCCACCAATTAATGAAGATAAAGTTTAAAATCAATAAACGTCTACATCTTATATTTGATTACAAGTACCTAGATTCTATGAAATAGACAATAAACACGAGGCACAATTTTTACTGCGAAACTGAAAGGGTCAAATGAAACCACGTGGTATAAAATTTAAATGACAATAACATTCGCAGGGGTGTGTAATAACCAAAAAATCGGACCAAGCAGCTTTAAGAAGAACTAAATTAGAAATTGAACTATTGTATTTATAGAATGATTTACTGCAAGTAGATAACGGAAATAGGTAAGCTGTAATAAGATTTTAATAGTGGTCAATCTCATAACACCATTTTACCCCACTGGTTGTGTTGAACAACAAAACACTTACAAATACCTACTAATTACTAAGGATACTAATTGAATAACATTGAAATAAATACCAATTACTAGTCTATTTGAGCATGAATCTTATCAGATGCCCACATTTTGGTTAGTTAGTCTTAGCAGTTGAAATAAATTTGGGTAGAACTATACACAGCAAAAACAAAAAAACAAAACCAAAAAAACCCAAAAAACAACCCCCCCCCCACCACCAAAAAAAACCCCGGTACTTTGGGGGGTTTAAAATATTCCAGTATTAAAAGATACCTTTGTCAATATGATATTGCATGCAGGTGCTTGATTTTTCCGATGATTCTAAAACATGCTCCTTGATATTTTTTTTCAAGGCATGATACTGAAACTAGATCTCTAATGCTATTTCTTCTCTAGAACCTTGACCAAATTCAACAAAACATTCGTAGGTAATCTATATAATAAATATAAATGACCAGTCTGCACCTTTTCCAAAGGGGGATAATACAATGAAAATGGATGGGTATCCAAGAAACTTTTTTCAAGAATCCTATATTTAGAACAAAGCTCGTTAATATAGTTTAGATTTTTTTAAAATTTTTTTAAATTGTTCAAACCACGACATTGGACTGAAATCCTAAGAGGGATACAAAGTTCAACATGTTTATAGGAGTATATTGGGTAAACTATTCAAAATGTTCTCAAAAGCTATAATGCTACATTTTGTGATAGCAACATGCAAACATCCTGAAATTTTCTATATTCTGAGTTGTTAAAACCATGACCATTGAACTGATTGTTGGAGCCCCAAGAGAGGTTCAAAGTTCAACATATGAATAAACAGATAAAAATCTTAAATTATAGTTAAACATATGAATAAACAGATAAAAATCTTAAAAAATCTTTTTAAGAACTATGATACTGGAAATTGTGAAATTACTATGCAAACATCTGGAAATAGTGTAAATTTTGAATTGTCCAAGTTCACTTAAGAATAAAGAGGTTAAAGTATGGGATACAAACTGTTATTTAATTTGATAATCCTGTGATAAATGTTTAATATCTAATGATGTATAGCCTAAATTTTGCAATGTATGATTGCATAAATCTTGTATGTTGAATATCATGTGATGTATGTTGAATATCATGTGATGTACATTCTTGTTTAAAATCTTGTGATGCATGTTCGACAGTCTTGACGTGATTTATATTCGGAATCTTGTTATGTATATTGTATTTCCTGTGATGTACGTTCATATTGTGATGTATGTTTAATATAATGTAATATGTGTTAAAAATCTTTGCGATATGTATTTGATAATATTGTGATGTATAGCCTATAATCCTGGGATGTATGTTCGATAATCTTGTGATGTTCAATATCTTGTGTTGCATATTGTTTATAGCTTTCAATTTATGTTCTTTCATCTTTTAATGCATGTACGTGCAATAATTGCATTGTGGATAACATGACCCAACAGTGTTCTACTAATTTAGTGGATAGAAATAACAAATTAAAGCCATTTGCCATAATTACATATTATCCACAAAGCAGTTATTGCGCACATTATCAAAAATATACATCACAAGATATAGACTACTAGTGTACATCACAATATATTGAACATACACCACATAATTATATTTCACAAGATATAGAATATACACCACAAGTTATTGAACATAAATAACAAAAAAAAAGAAAAGAATATATACATGATATTGAACATACATCACAAGATTATCGAATAAACATCACAGGATTATCGAATAAAGGAATGTTTTACACGCTGTATTGTAGTCTTAAAAACTTCTCACGAACTGCAGAGCTATAATTTGTGGTAGCAGAATGAAAACTTTCTGCATGATAAAGCTAAGATTCTAAATTGTTCAAACCGTGACCTCCGAACCAGTAGTTTGGGCCCCTGGACAGGTTCAAAGTTTAACATATGTATAAAGGAGTACCTGTATAGAGGGAAAAAACTTTTTTTAAATCGAATGTCACATGTTTGATGGACTTAACCATAATAGAAGCGCATGAATTAATGATAAACATGTCAAAAATATTATTACGAGTTTAACACCCTATAGGTATAACAGTAAATTAAAAGTAACACATTGATGTCGCTGACTTTTAATTATTATTTAATTTTTTGTATTATTAAATATATGACATGCACATGAACTTAAACGTGTATAAAACTAAAGAGCTGACGAAAGCCTCGCTCGAGTTGCCTATTGCCATCTGGAAACTAAAAACACCGAGTCATTTCAAATGTACAAATGACTCAATTATATAGATGTCTTGTTTTAAAAAAGGTGTGATGCATGTACAATCATGTACATCTCTATTATATTTAATTTCTTAACATGCAATCTACAGTTTTATTAAGAAAGTCATTAATGAAACAATGTGCATGGGTATTGTTTCCTCAATTATTTGGTACAAAATATCTTACAATGTTATTTCTCCTCCTCCTCCTCTTCCTCCTTCTTCTCCTTCTCCTCCTCTTCATCATCCTCATCATCATCGTCATCTATTGAATTGATTGTCAATTCTGACCACAAATTTGTTTTGACATGGATTTGCAATTCTAAATGCCTTTTATTAAGTGCACGTGGGTTAATACTGCATTAGTGTAACATCATGCGTGTTAAGTAGGAGTTAGCAAACATAATCAGTAGTTGATGTTTGTTAACACTTGTATGCTAAAAAGGGATGTGTTATTTTAGTTTAAATCAGCCATCTTCAAAACACTGCAGTAAATATCGTTCTAGATATGGCTTTGAATTTTTTGTCGTCTCTCTAGATCTGACTGCAATTCTTTGATCAATCAATAATTCGTGTTACATTTTTGATGCATTGAAAATCATCAAATCACGAACTAGAATCACCTAATTAGTGCAACATGGATTGGACACTGTGTTTGCTATAAGTTTATATAAAGATCACCAGCTCCCGATCAGTATGGCGATATTTCAATCGATATCTCCCTCGGCTGTCCATGGAAACAGAGCTGATGAAGAAAGCTTACCGTTTTCCAATACGAAAGCGAGGTCTATTGTTGCTATTGGAAAATATATGCTGAAGGGAAGGTTATTGGTGACGTCAATATCACGTGGATGGTTCTCCAATACTCAGTTCCAGTGACATAAACACATCAATGATCAGTGCTTTATTTCGAAGAACTTAAAAGATTCAAGGAAACGTTTGTTACAAAATCGAAACGGGTTCGAAAACACAAAGTCTTATACGCTAACGGAGAATCAATTTTTTTCTTTTGGACGTTGTTGAAATGACAAATAGGACATGGAATCGTAATGTACTGTCTACAGTAATTCTTGGGATTTTATTTCTGGGTTTCTCAACGACATGGAGTAAGGAGGTTTTAACTAATCATTGGTATGTGGAATTAGACGGGGATGGGGGAGTTGAATCAGCAAAATTGGTGGCCAAAAGAACGGGATTTACTTATGTAGGGCCGGTAAGTAAATGAATATATACTGTCCATTGGCATATCAAGATATCGTTACATTAAATCATTAACTTGACAAAGAAAATACACATACGAATAACTCAAAATAAAAACAGTACGTTTATTTCTTTATGCATTTACCCTTAATGTAAATGCTACCCCATATTCGCAATGGTATTGACTTTAGTTTTTGGGATAATTTTAGAGATAATGGTAATTCGATAATCTAATGAAGATACAGCTGTTCATTTGGTACTTGAAATCGATTTATTGGCCCATTGCAATAGATACTCTGACCCCGGAGGTGACCAGATACTTTACGTCACAACAAAGGGTGTAATGGGGAAAATGTCACCTATCTTTCTAAATAAACATGTATTGAAATATGTGCAGGCGAGTTTTAATGAAAAAAGATTTAGCATCAACATGAACGATATACGAGAAAGTTTGTTAGAACAAGAGAGGACTTGTAAGATTGTTTAAAACGACGTTTGTGCACATGTATCATGTAATGTTTTCTGTGTACCGGTCAAAAATTGCCTGAAACGGTAGATTTAATTTACAGATAGAAATATAAACTAAGCGCTCTTTAATATTTAATGAATTCACACTCGCAGAATCCCTTTTTAATATTTAAAAGAACAAAAGTACATTGGTCTCAGGGGTAAGATAATATGCCTCAGCAAAAATTACTACAGTATCCAAGAGAGAGAGCCTTATATAATGCTTAAAATTAGGTTAATTAGCCTTTGATGATGTAATAAGCATCATTAATGAATGAAAATAGTTCCATGCTTGCAGACGTCACCTATATTTAAGATCATTTTATCACGATATTCTGACATTATCAATAAAAATTGATTCCTAACCCGCACTATTCAAACAAATGCGTATATGGCAATCACTTATGTCTCAAGAATTAAGTCCTAAACACTCTTAAATTGGCAATATATACTTTTATTTTCACTAATGCCAGTTTATTTTTTATTTTTTAAATACGCGTACCATTCGTTTTTTTTTTATATTTTCTAAACGAAATTCCTTTACGAACTCCAGGAATATATATTGCAAAGTTCATTCACCACGCTATTTAAACATGTTTTACTCAATAAAATAAGTCTGAAAAAGTAGATATACCATCATCTTGTTCTAATTAAATAAGCCCGTCGTTTCTGTTTCGAGCATATTTAATTTTTACTACTGTTTTTCACTTCCAATTTAGGTCATATATTATTAATTTGATAGCCATACTCTTTAGGGGCTCATTCTATAATGTAACACTGAGGCTATATATATAACCTCAATGATCGTTAAATTCTTTGATACGAACTTTGAAGTGAAGTTATGTTATATCGATAAAATATGTTATTATTCATTAGGTCTCTCATTGTAAATTATTTGTAATATTAAAATATATGAAAGTTAAGTGACAATACCAATATAAAGTGATTTGTTCCAGTTTATGTTAAATATTAAATCCATAAATTTCGAAGAACAACATTTGCAATATACCGGTGTCAGAAATTCTTTCATCGGTCATAATTTCTACCTTTAAATACCAATGAAGATAGCAATATTTTACTTGGACCATTTTTTCTTGCCGATTTGATTTATCGAATATATGAAATGAAATTTTCTGATTTCATTGCTAAAAAGGCATTTTGATATTTTCATTTATAGAAAAGTTTACTTTATCGTTTTAATAGGTTCTTGTCCGAACTGCAATGTAAGTGCACGTAAAGCTTTGAATAAAAACCCACCTAAAGATGAATAATAACCATTATTAATTTATTGAATATAAAAGGATCTAATACAGTTTGAAATTTTGGTTATTTTTTTTATTTTGGCGATCACAAAATCAAGCTTGTTTATACTCGTTGTTAATGGACGATTTAGAAATCACAGAATTTTACAGGTCAAAATAAATGGTATTCTAAAATCTAAGAAAACCGCCAAAGTTTCCATCCGTCCAAATGCCCGTTGTATACAGTACGGCATCAATGGAAAAGAAAGATAATTAATCTTGTTTCCCTCGAAGAAAGATGTGAAATAACTATGGTAACATGTAAATCACAGCGTTGGGTAACGTGACTAATCGAAACTGACAGACGCAGACACTGTCAAGCTCATCTACAAGATCGTCATTAATTTTCTTATAATCGTTTCTCTGACTACAGTACGTCCTTTTCTCCGTTTACAGTTTATATCCGTTGTCGCTTCTCGCGTTTCTTTCATAAAGCTATAAATAATATTTCACTTACACGAATTTCATCAAAAAAAGAGTAAAAAATATTTTTAAAAAATGGATCTTTGAATCAATTTAACATGATCGCAGAATTTGATAAAAAATCTTGCGATCTCTGGTAAAGAAGGGAAAATAAATGAGAAAAATAAAAAAAATTAAGCTAGATCTACATCAATTATACGTATTATAGAACAATGTATAGTTGGATTCAGACAAAATCACATACACTGTAGAACGACTATGATCTTGCCGATGGGGACCAATGTGCAAACATATAGCTACTGGTGAGATTTTATGACTTTCCAATCCGCTATCATATAGCTACTAGTGTGATATAATGACTACCAATCCGCTATCATATAGCTACTAGTGTGATATAATGACTACCAATCTGCTGTCATGTAGCTACTAGTGTGATTTTTATAACTGACCAATCTGCTATCATATAGCTACTAGTATGGTTTTAAGACTAACGTCTCTGGACATAGTCTTCCGACTCGTCAGAAGATTTTGAAAGCTTTATCCCAATGCATTTATTCCTTTCCGATCGATAATTACATTCCTCGCTGTGATTTCGTACCTATATATGGTCATCAATGACACAAACGAAAGTGATGCATCTAAGAGTAAAATTAGAAAGTACCCAGTATCCGATAGTCATGACTTTCGCCTTCTTGCACCACGCGTCTCAGAATTATGCAACTCCAAGACAGACCAAAAAAAAATGAACTTGCCATCTCGTTTTACACCATCTGGTTTTTTGGGGGGGTTTTTTAAACTTCAATCGACTTGAAAACCTGTTGTTTGGTGTGACATTTTCTTCTAGTTCCGTTAAGTATCTAAATAAATGCTTTTGAAAATAATTTTTTTTTTAAATATAGAAATCGACTCTCTTGCTTTTAATATCTGTTTTCGCTTTTAAGTTGGTTATCCGTTCTTTTTTATACGACATTACTTAGTTTTTTTCCATTAATTTTCATATACTGTTATTTTTCATTCGATATCTGGGGTTTTTTTCATTGTTTTTTTCCCTTTCCATTCGATTTCCTTTTTTTCTATTGCTTATTCATTATTGACTTCTTTTTTTCCCCCATAAGTGATCTATTCTTTTAATTGGGTATCAGGCTTTTTTTAAATACTAGTAAAAAATCCGCGATTTTTTTAATATCAAAATCCGGTTTTAATTTTGTTTTGTTTACCGTGCTTTTGATTAAGTTAATTTTTTTTTCGAATCCACCTAAATATCAGTAATCAGAACTCTTGGGTGAGAAATGATAAATCACAAGTTGCTTCAGAACAAGTTTCAGAAGAAGAAAAAATTGTAAGTACACGCCAAGCAAGGACGGTGGTTGAGAAAACCAAGGAGTTTTAATAACGTTTCATTTTTAATCTTTTCATTACTTTAATACTAACATCTAGATAATAAAAACACTATAGTTACTGAACCACCGTTCATTTTAATATGAGGAAGGTTTTTTTTTTTTTATAAAGAAAGGTTTGTTTGGTGCAGTATTCACATAAACTTTGAGTGCTGAAAGATAAAACTGTTGTCACTCAGGAAATGAAATAGCCATTCCTTTATCATACAACGCATTTGAATGGCTTCCATCTTTGATGAAACGACAATACTCCCACACACGATAACCGTTCAGAATTGCAATTAACATCTGTTACCGCGAAAGATCCCATTGTTCGCAACCAAACATCGATAATTAGCAGACGGGCCACTTTTGGATTTTTATAGATAATTTTCGCAGCAACAGTAATACCAAAAAGGTGGAGGAGGTATCAAAATTTTCACATCACAGAACGGAGAGAATGCAAACTTTCTTTTTGCAAAAATGGTTTTAAAAAACATGTTTTGCCTCTGCAAACTCAGGATTCGCACTTCGTTTTAGGTAGACTGAAGTTAGTCTTTATAGTTTCTTATCGTATTAATTTCTGTGAACAATACTCAACTCGACTTGAACGGCGCAATGTTGATTAAAATAGTTTCATACAAGACAAGCAGCCTTACAATGGCGAGAATAACAACCATCCAAAAATTCGATAATGATGCAAACAGCAGTAAAACATGGCCATCTTCTGCTAATTGTGCATCATCGACACTTAATGAGTCCCACTATTATCCCATCTGTAAATGTTTGCACAAAATTTGCTGATAAAACATGTCTATTATTAAACACGAGAGCTCTATTGACGTAAATATTCCATCTTTCTTGCAGGTTTTAGGTTCTTCAAATGAATTTCATTTTGTGCATTCCGCTGTGCCAAACATAAGGACGAAGAGAAGTATTGGCCATACACGACTACTCAAAGCCCATCCAAAGGTATTATTCATAACCATACACAGCAAGTGCAAACACATCGTTTTAATCGCTCGCTTTTTAATTTCTAAGAGAGCCATCGTGAACACGTAAAGCTTAAGCAACAATGGATAATCATATATCTTCCAAAAGCAAAGATCTTTGAATTAAAGCAAAAAGGACAACCAGATCCCAGTTCGTTGATTTGTAAAACGCACAACTCTTTCACAACAAATGTAAACGACCTTGTAAGCAAAGAATTTCATCCATTTTTTCAGGTAAAACGAGCTGTCCAGCAAACAGGCTACCTTCGAGTCAAGAGGGGATTCAAGCCAAAAATTTCAGGAGTACCTGTTTCAGAGATAAAATTAAAATTACAGTCTTTGGACGAAGATAAAGTCCGCGCTGTGAATGTTAAAATTGACGGGAAAAGTCCAACAGATCCACTATTTAAAAAGGAATGGTACTTGGTAAGCATCACTAAGTCATGAAACCAATGTGATAATTATGTAACCAAAGGCCCGTAGGAAAATTGTAGGTGATTGTCTGTAGTGGAATTAAAACTGTCCGTCAGTTATTAAACATAACGTCAGAGATGTAACCACATCCCTCCCTCTACTCCCACGGCGGGGATACAGTACCACTTAAATTCCGCGATCTACGCCAAAAACTCTCACGCTTTCTGAGGTAAATCTTACAATAGCTCCAACTGAATATCTCTTCTCGTAAACATTCTATCTCCAAACAATTGAAATTGATTTGCAGAAGATACAGAATACTATCATGGGAAAAATTAAAACCAATTACCAAAGAGCGTTATTTAATGAGTACTTCGGAAGCTCTAACCGCGACTGCAAGTCATTTTTATTGTCAAAGACCAGGCATTAGAAACGTCTTATAATTGACAGATGAGACTTTTGCCTCATAACTGTTTGTTCAGAGAATATCTAAGATAATGCCGATCAAATAGAAACACGGTCATTTGGGAACTAAAGAAAATGGTGGATTTCATTCCTCGGAATTGTCGTCTCTCTTGGGGTTCTATTCCGGTCGATAAAGGACAAAAAGATGTCCATTCCAACGACAGCTCCAAACAGGACTTATTTCGACTCCTTTCACTTTCTAGGACGTCATATCATGTTAATTCCCCCGTTGATCAATAAATGAAATAGTAGAAGGTAATTGATTTTAAATTATCCCAGATTCATGTACATATCAGGAAATGGAAACGGACGTTAGGACCACAGTAATGGTGTACATTGTGCCCCGGTGGCACTAAACAGGGGAAAAAAGCTGCCAGTACCATTGTACTGAACGTGAAAAGTTATCTGACCACAGACACCGGTACCAATAAAAGTCCAAAAAATTAATATTCCCATTAATGGTTGTTGGGTTTTTTACCGGAGTCTTGCTCATTTCCTGCGTCCTCGCTACATCCGAAAATGTCGCATTTTGGAGGGAAAACTTGTAATGACCTGATGTAGTGAAATCAATTGATTGTTGAATTATGGTGTAGATTACCAAAGCATGAAGTATCATCTGTATTTATTGCTAAAGGCAATGTCATTGCATCATAAAGTTACACATTTTGTGTGGAGGAAATGTTAGGAAAAAATGCTATTTTCTTATATTTCCAAATACCCTGAATTTGACTTTTTATTCAACTTCCTTTCACATCTGTATTAAATGAAGTGATTTATCGTTTTACTAGTATCGATCATAATTTTTGTTCCAAGGATTCAGAGCTAATGGTGGTTGTTTTGTAAAGTAATTTTTATAATTAAAAAAAAAACCTAACATGTGACAAACTTCTAAGAATCTTGACGCAAAAAAGACAGAAATCTGAAGAAGTCATCTAGCTAATCAGGTCTGTAAATGTTTCTTCCTAATGATGATTTACATGAATATTGTTTTTGTTTTTCTTAAGAAAAATGTGGGCCAGTCAGGGGGTATCCCAGGACTAGATCTCAATGTGGAGGATGCCTGGGCACAGGGCTTCACTGGAAAAGGCATCACAACGGCCATCATGGACGACGGTAAGGATAGACCAATCCACACTTTGCAAATGTGGGGATAGAGTTGTTTCTTGTCAATTCAAAGGTCAAAAGGAAAAACAACTTTCTCCATAAAAAAACGTACCCTATAAATTGGGTACGTTTTCTCCTGGGTACGTTTTCTCCTGATACCAATAAACGCTAGATGGCGTGCAAAGAGGTATCATGAGAAATCGTACCCTGGAGAAAACGCAACCCGGAAAAAACGTACACACAAATTAGAGTGCATTTTCTCCGAGAGAAAACGTACCTTGGAGAAATCGTAAAAAGAATTGAAATACTTATAAAAACTGTTCTAATGCAAGCAATAAATAACTTATTCAATAAACAATTATATCATTTTTGCTTGTATCATTGTTTACATAATCACGTACATTAATTGATTACACAATACAGGCACGTAACATCATTTTTGAAAGGGGGGCGCATCCTAAAAACCTTGACAAGCAAAAAAAAAAAAGATTAAATCGTAAATCTTGAAAATCCTCATCCGTTGGGGGGGGGGGGGGGGGGGGGGGGGGGGGGGGTTAGAGAGGAGTGTGGATTTACCTATAACTTCATCTATATTTTCACTGCTACATGTAATATCATTATTTTCGCTTTCAGTTTTTATATGCTCCAAAAAAAGTTGGGGCCAACTCCTTGATAATTCTGTTTTTCATATGTAAATCTAGGAAAAATGTTTGCTGCGAGAAAAAGTGGGAGGGGGCAGCCCCAACCCCCGCCCTGCTTCTCCCCCCCCCCCCTCCCTGCAACGTGCCTGCAATAATTGTGTTTACACACGAACAAGCGTCGCCTTAGCAATTAAACTATCAATAAAAAATATAATAGTTTTGATTGCATTATAATTATGATTGGAGAATTAAAAGATTAATATAATGCTAAGAATAGTGTGATGGTTTTGTGTAAAATTGATTGTGTGTAATTATATATTTATCCATATTCATCCATACATGTTATGTCTATCTGTATATCTATTATGTCTATATGTACATGTATCCATATATATTAGGCGCGCCCGGGTCTATAGTACCCGCTCGGGATTTACATGTAGTAATATTATATATTATGTACATTTTCTTAATCAGCAGCAGTCAGTGATATTATT
>WFKH01006014.1:56446721-56480492 GCA_016163765.1 Magallana hongkongensis
ACCACCACTCCAACCCTGGCAAACCTAAATATCCCTCGGAACCCACCCCCTCCCCTTCCTGGGAAAAAAGTTCTGGATCCGGGCATGAAAACGTTCCTTTTAGTCAAGGGTACGTTTTCTCCAGGTTACGTTTTTTCCAGGGTACGATTTCTACTGATACCTCTCGGTGATCGTTTGTTTTGCATCGGTGTCTGTTGATTTTGCAATAGAGGCTGTTGGTTTTGTTTTAAGCTGGTCTGTTTCGTATTTTAGTATGTTTTTAAAAATTAGTCGTTCGTTTTGCATAAACAGTCTTTTTTACCCTTTCCGCCGCCCATAGTTGTCCTCTCAAATAAAAGAAATAAACATGGCTGATTCGCCATCAATCGCTTTTGAAATTTCTAGTAGTTGTTGTACATGAATCTCATACTGCTTTGTCTCATCATGCTTACTGTAATAGTTTTGATGTACTGTGTTTGAATTATAGTAAGTCGTTTATTCTAGTATCGAAATATCAGTTTTGTTGACATTTCCCGAGATAAGGTTGCCATTTCTCGAAACCAGTCTACGTAACGGAAAAGAGCCAGCAGATACACGCAGAACTTCCGCACAGAAAACCTCGCAGCGTTTTCAATACTTTGATTTCAAATTTGAGTAACGAAAAGTCAATATTAGGTAAACTTGCAAGCATTTGCTAATAGATAATTTAAACCAACTTAAAACACTGCAATTCGAGCAACATGTATTGTAAAATCCATTCCGAAACACTGGTGATAAAATGGTGAAAATGAACTGGGTGGGGTTTTATTTATTGATATTTCCTGGTATAAACGTAAATTAGTTTATAAAAGTAATTTTATCCCTTTAATTAACTAGTAATATTGATATTCCGCAATGCTGTAGTGAAAAATGATTCTTTGTTAATTAAGTATTGATTGATGGCAAATATTGCGCATCGGGGTATGAATTTAATGACATACATGCTATGTATATCTAAATTTAAGTTTTCCATCGTGTATTGATTCCGATGAACTCCTACTACCATATTAATATTAATCGTTGTTTTTCTTGTGTATTTGAACAAGACAATGGCGTTTTAATTCCATTACGTGCGGCATCGAGAAGAAACAGCACATATTCACATTTCAATATTTTGTATTTACCGGCATTTCGTAATATTTTCTGTTTCACTTTCTTTTTAGTGCTCAGTTTAATATGATTCCATAAATTTCCTTTTATTTTCATGACCTGAAAGATGACTAGTACTTGACTAAAGCAATATTGTAAGCCTTCTGACATAAAACAATATTAATATTTATTTAATGTTTATAACAATTATGAATATGTAATCTTTTAAAGTAAAGACGCAAATTTTCTGAGAATTTTCTCTTCTCTTTATACGAGTTGCATATGTTGGATATTGAACTTCGAGGATAGCATTTCGTGTGATGGCACCAAGTTCTAAATCATACTGAAGGTTCATTAATATTCTTCCGCATCGGGTAACTGAAATCTACAATAATATCCAATCTCTCCCTCCGTAAAGCATTCGTGACGATCTGAATTATCTCTGCAGAAGATTTCCTCAGCAGTACTCTGGAACAAATCAGGTTATCCGGTGCTTTTATCACATACCGGCCCATACCGAGAGTCCATTCCATCATTTATGGCTTCAAGGCTTCAAATATCCCCGTTTTCATGCATATTAAATACTAGTTTTATATCATTATCCACACAAAAATCGTTACTTTCATCAAGAATGGCATCACTTTGTTGACTAATTGTGCAATAAAGACTTAAAGATCGTTTTGAACCTGAGAATAGAAAGTTGGTGCATGTGGAAATTGAAGTCTTATAGTTGCTATATCCCGCAAACCTAAGAGAAAAACAACTCAACTAATTCAATGTATGATGATTAAGAATAGTCATGTACCTTGGAGCAAGGGAAGTTTCTTCCTGAATCTAGTAACTTTGAATAAATTATGCAAATAACCGATATCAAGAGAAAGAAACCGGAACAGAACAACAAAATGCCAACCCTTTCCGAACGTTATTCCTGCTTTATAATTTTATACAGACACATGGATGATAATCTAGAAATGATAATAATGAGATCTAAAAGACGAGGACGCTGCTTCTCACACAGTCCTCATATTTGGTTGACATTTGCATGTTTCCTTTTTGACAGTGTTTTAAATCATTGTGTAGAAGATGGTTTCACAATAATCAAGAAAGGTTTAGTAACTGCCAATATTTTTAGCGCTTTTCCAAACATTCTCCCAGCTTAAATTAATAAACAGATCTCCGTTTCACTCACATTCTATAGATATGAATTTAAAAAGCCATCAAGTGAAGGTTTACGTATTTCATTTGTAATAAAGCCATGTTCGCATTTATGTGAGAAGTCAATATCCAGTGTTATATCTTGTGTCATAAGTGTTAAGTCATGTTTCCTTTTTTGTTTTTTTTTTACAGGAATTGACTATTTACACGAAGATCTACGTCACAGTTACGTAAGTTTATTTTCCTTTTGTCTTACTGAAAAAAAAACTTCATGTTTTGAACGTTGGTATTTATGTATTAGATCTACTGTCTTCTCGAAATCTACAAATATCTCGGACTCCATCACGAAACGTGACTGGAAGATGATTCTGGGTTTATTTTTCAGAATGCAAAAGCCAGTTATGATTTTAGCAGCAATGATCCTTACCCTTATCCTCGCTACACAGACACCTGGTTCAATAGGTAAGTCGGAATCAAAAGATAACGAAAAGTTTATCCCACGTATAAGGTTTAATGTCGGCTGAACCTTCCCTTATATAGAGACGTGACTAGCTTCAGGTGAAATGCCACGAGTTTAGTCTCTATGGCATCGGAGAGATGAGGATAGACTTATTAGCTCTAACATCTGGATCTGTGGGATTTACCTGGAAAACACTTAAACTTTCAAGAACACTCGCTGTCTGTTCATTAATACTTTAGATTATCGTAAAAAATTAATTCGGTATTCGCGCGCGCAACCTCCTGCAATTACTATGTGTTAAGTGAGACATGAAAAAAGGGAATTTGCGCAAGAGTTAGAACAAGTAATACTCATCCCAGCCTTTTGATAATGCTTTGTAAGATAACCACCGAACTTGGAATAATGAATTCAAATAAATCAAGGACGATTCAAAATTCCTTTTTCACATGAAAGATAAATACTCTCTCTCTCTCTCCTCTCTCTCTCTCTCTCTCTCTCTCTCTCAGAGTGTTCAAAACAATAAACCGTTACAAAATAACAGATAACATAGAATAACAGGAATGCTGGACCCATTAACACATAAATCCAAAACCATTTAGTTATCCCGCCCCTCTAACAATCTTCATTAAGTTACAACTGATGGTATTGAAAATCTATCCTTTCAAACCCAGTATTTAATTAATTAATGGTACTTGATAATTATCCATTTGAGGATATCTTCATCATCAAATAGTCTCAAACGCCCCCAATTGTAAAACTGCCTTCAGGTGAAAGTTCTTCATATACTATATACATGTGCATATCTCTAGTGATTTAAAGCAAAACCATTGGACGGCTGACTAATTCAGTAGAAGATAATATCACTTCTGGAAGGAGCTGTGTCGCATGAGATTGCTGTAGTATACACTAATACGGGTGTTATTAAATTTGAATAGCAAATAACACACCGAGGAAATCGATAAAACGGGAGAACTATTTTTTTATTCATTTGTCTCAGAGGGTATTTTCATATTTCAAATTTGCTGTTCGCTTGGAATTCTTATTACTGTTCATTTTTCTAACACTCTCACATCGTATCCAGTAATCTTCACAGATAACCACTGCTAAAAATGATAATAATTATTTTTTTTTATAATTAACTATTATAATTACTTTAAAATATTTTTATTTTTTTATGAATTATATCTATCTTAGCGACTTAATTCAGGATCTGAATTTGACAATTGTTGAACTTGTTTACATTCCTTGTTCTCTTCAAAATAAACCTGATAAACCCATTAGTGGGGAGATGGTAAGCGATATTGACAAATCTGACAAATAGATTTATGAATTATTATTTCAGAAGATTTACGATTTCTGTTCCCTACAATCATATGTTGTGCGTGGGAATGTAGTTTTTAGGATGGAATTGCATTTAGCAATACAATATCTTTGGCATTTATGTTAGCAGACAATTTCACTTTGAAAATTAATAATAATGTAGACTTCGGGATAAACTAAAAGAAGTCGACAAACTTGATATCCTAAACCTTGTTTTAAGTTTTCACTTATTCTTTTTGTACATATTTCAATGTGCAATATCTGAATTAACATTTTAACATTATTCATATAAAAGTTAAATGTATATTCTTGCTAGAGACATCTTTTTTATATCCCATCTAAAAATAGTCTGTTGAACAAAGATGATTATACATTCTTGCAACTTTTGGAAGATAAAAATCGTATCGTAAAGGTATTTTTTTTATAAGTTTTTTATTCCAAAAAATCTTTTTTTCGGTTTCCTGAGTCGGAAGTTTATTTGTTTGATACGACTGCATTTCGACCAAAAAAGCACACAGAATAAACAGAATAAAGCGCCTATAGAATAAGTTTTCAATACAAATTTGCATATTTATTTATGATGTTTATATTTAGCTAGTAAAACACACTGAGTATGCCTTTTTTCCTTCAGCCATGGAACGCGGTGTGCTGGAGAGGTTTCCGCCGCTAGAGACAACAACATCTGCGGAGTGGGCGTGGCCTACAACTCTCAAGTAGCGGGTAAGATCACGTTCATACATGGACTGACTCATCCCATAATTGGATGGTCTGTCTTTAAGGGTCCTCCACACCCTCTGGCCTCCACACCCTCTGGAGATGTTTCGCAGTCCATTTTTTTTATATTTCTCAAAGATATGGAATTCAAGCATACATTCGACTTGAAAATGACAGAAAAAATTGAATGATTTTGGGGGAAAATCAACTTTTAAAAATGTACTGCTGTTTATAAAAACAAAAGTTCATGCTGTATTCAAACTCGGGACCTGTAAGTTTGTAGACTGAAGCTATGTTGATTGCGCTACAGAGATAGACAACAAATATTGGTGACATAGTCAGTTTCACAATGGGTTGAAATCGCCAAGTTGTGACGTATTGTCCTAAAAAGTAAATGTCACGGGGTGTCGAGGACCCATAAGGAGGCTGGATGGTCAACAGATTACCTCTCAGATCTGCCTTAACCTTGACATTTTTGCTATAAACTAATATTTAGTATAGAAAAAATCCAAATATTTTATCTTTTAATTTTGAACGTTTTCCTTTATCTTTATGCAGATGTAAATAATAGCCTAAAATGGCCACGACCATCCAACCCTTTTAAAATCAAGTGGGTTTTTTTTTTTTTAGAAATTTTAAAAATGTTTATTGAAAAAAAAATCCATTTTTAAGCTTTTCTTCTCTGTAATTTTTTCTTCTTCCAAAGAAGGTTCCGTATTTGGAATTTTTATTTCTTTTGAAACTCCTGAAAGAATATGCCTATTACATTTGTTTCCCAAGTTTAAATTTAAAACAAAAGGATTTGGAAACATTTAGCAATATGTTAAACTGTGTTTTATGCCAACTAAGGGATGTGTAATATTGAAAAAGTAAAGGTTATATTGAAAAAAAAAGTCTTGATTTGTTCGAGGAAACCCACTATGAACGGCAAGAATCCTCAAAACTCTCATTTGTGATCTATTTCTGAATGTGAAGAGTCATCACAAATGATTGCAATGGAATAACAAACAATTTGTTTGATGGATAATGTAATTCTGAGGTCTTTGCAAGTAGTTCAATTTCCTCTTGGGCTATTGATTTTGCAGGGAATTGCGTGTGAACCTCGTTTACCGATGACGATTTTCAAACTGTCCTGTCATTTTTTTAGTGTTAAATTACCTCCTTCTGTACAAACATTGATGTCATTTCAGCGAAGTGATGTGACATTTTCAATTCAGCCTAGTCTGATTTTAACTTTCGATCTAAACCCAGAACCGGGTTGCAAATTATACAATTTTGAGAGTTTTGAAATTGGTTGGAAAAAATATACGCCGAACACCAAGACTCGGCCAGCGAGTTTCTCTGAAATAATTGCGTTTGTTACTTATGAAAAAATGTAGCTGACGCAGGTTTATGTATAACTTGATTTTAAATTGAATTCCTTTAAAGAAAAAAAAAAATCAGTTGTTCAGTCTATTTTATGCCGAATTTTGATATAAAATATTTTTTATAATATATATCACGACTTATATGAATTTGTAAAGAGTGATAAGAAAAAAATTAAATGAAAAAAGCAAATATCAAAATGTTACATCCATTAGATTGTGAGAAAATGTTCAATAGAGATGGATTTTTCAAGTTAACACTTCTTTCAGGTTTACGTATGTTGGATCAGCCTTTTATGACCGACCTTATCGAGGCTAATGCTATGGGACACATGCCTAATGACATCGACATCTACAGCGCCAGCTGGGGGCCGACGGACGACGGCAAGACAGTGGACGGTCCTCGTAATATGACCATGAGAGCTATAGTCAAAGGAGTCAACGAGGTACTGACCACCACCCGTCTAAACAATATACTGCAGTTCTTCTACACGTCTTAGAACAGGAATCAAGTTTAACGTTAAAATTAAATGAGCGTTTTGGTGAATTTTTTACCCACAAAAAAACTCTTTGTAGAGACTACAATCTGTTCTTTGACCAAAAGGGTCGCCATGGGTGGGGCAACAATTATTTTGAACTTTATATTTACGGCTTTTTTGTGCGAAATTTTTTTCCCGACACTACATATCTCAATTTTGACCGTAGGGCCGACATGGGCGGGGCAACATCTACGTGTGGGCATCGGGCGACGGCGGCGCGGACGACGACTGCAACTGTGACGGATACGCCGCCAGTATGTGGACCATCTCCATCAACTCAGCCACCAACGACGGCCAGACGGCCGGGTATGACGAGTCCTGCTCCTCCACTCTCGCCTCCACCTTTAGCAACGGCAAAAGCACTCTCAGAGACGCGGGGGTGGTGAGTTCTTGTTTTGATAGGAATTCTGTCATCAAGCTTGCGGCTGGTGTTACGTGATAGAACTTGGTTGCTTTGATTCTTTTTTTTCTAGACTAAGCTTTTGATCTCTATTTATCTTCAGGCTACGACCGATTTGTACAACAACTGTACCACCACTCACTCGGGAACCTCAGCAGCCGCGCCGGAAGCGGCCGGTGTTTTCGCACTGGCTCTGGAAGCAAAGTAAGTCGAAGCCGCAACGCGGCTAGGAAAGCTAATGTTACGCCAATTTGTATGTAAGGAATACGAAAACATCATGCGACAAATGATTCACTGAAATGAAAGTTGACCTATCAAAGGAATTTATGATATCTCCGAGGGAAGCAAAGAGCCTGCGTGGGTTAAATCGATATCTGAGCCTACGTTGGGAATAGTCGTCTGGGATTGAAATCGACAAGCTTTGAGTTCAGATATTGGATGCAATGTAAATATTGCTGATGTCAGAATAGTCAACACAATTCCGATGAAGTGACCCCATTTATTTTTTATTTCGTTGCATGTGCTTTTCTTTTGATTAAATTGGAAATTTGATGCAAAATGCAATTCATTGCAATCAATACCAAATCACAGGTTATTTCCTTGCAGTAACAAAACTACTTGAAACAATGAATCTAAATGTTGTCATGTCAAAGTCTTTTGCATTTACACCCACTTACTATTTTTTAACAAATTACAATTTGACACTCTCATTAATGTGATATTTGATATTTACAATAATTTGACACTTTCAAACTTAGACTTGCTTTTAATCAACGTATCGACATTTTCCTACGCATTCATATCCTTTTAAGACGATGAGTATATCTTAGAAATATAACTCACTTTTAATATGCAAACATTCACCATTCAAAATATGTAAAAGGCTTATTTCTATCTTTTACAAAAGTTGTATGAAAACTAATTAAGTTTAACAAAAAAACTCAGCAAAAATCAAAGACATATACTTGTACATCGGATAGACGATGACATAACCCTTTCATTGCTCTTTCAGTCCCAATCTGACTTGGCGGGACATGCAGCACCTGACAGTATTAACCTCCAAGAGGAACAGCCTCTTTGACCCTTACCTGAAGCACCACTGGAAGTACAATGGGGCGGGGCTGGAGTTCAACCACTTGTTTGGTTACGGAGTACTAGATGCTGGCGCCATGGTTGATCTGGCACAGAAATGGAAGCCACTTCCTGAGCGATTCCACTGCACGGCCGGAAGTGTCAAGAAAGAGATGTAATTGCATTTCTTTTTCTATACTGTATATTCCTATCTAAACGCGAGAAATTGTTAATCGCGTAAAATCGCCAGAAGCACCCCTTGCATATTCTAATATCTCGCCACTATTTTTCTTACAGTTGTGAACTTTATGAAATAATAACAATAGTTCGACGCTTGCAATTTTATATTATTGCAATTTGATACAAAACCGTGGAATCGTTGAATTTTGAACTCACTTAAAAAAATAAGGAATGTACAGTGGTATCTGTTTTCTGTAATCTAAATTGTGAAATCAAAAATGCTCCAGTCTTCTGTTTTCAAAATTAAACGTATCAAAGGAGTCATGATTCGATTGAAATTCATTTCAGGAAATTCGGAACTGAACAACCGATTGAGTTGAAAATCGACACCGACGCATGCGTGGGAACCGAAAACGAAGTAAACTACCTAGAGCATGTGCAAGTTTTCGTCACATTGAAAGCCTCTTATAGAGGAAATGTCGTCATGTTTGTGACATCACCAATGAACACTACGTAAGTTTCCGAGAGAAATCTGAAATATTCCTCAGAACTAGAAAAACAACAGAGATTGAGCATCCTACATGTACTTAGTAACGAATATATATTAAAAAGTAAAGCATAAACTAAAGGCAGTTTTGAAAATTTTTATACAGTTTTTGTCATAATGGACCATGTTTGTTATTATGCAAGCAATTGCTTTCTTTTTAATCGCTGGTGTATTTTCTTTTTAGATATGAAAGTCAAATGTTTAACTTTTAAAATAACAAATGTATACTTATTTGATTTACAACATTAGATTTCTATTTTTGAGAAAATCCCATAACACGGTTTACCTTTGCTATATTTCTTCACAATGTTAGAATCTTTATGTTAAATTCACATTTGACTGTATCAAATGTATTTTCGCAAAGAAAGTGATATATCAAGCAAGCATTCGTTTATGTGGTATCTTTTAGTATAATACAAATGTGCAAGTTTAAACGATATGATGTTAAAACAAAATACAATTATAGTACCGCGAAAGCAGAATCGATATCGGAATTTTCTGTAGACTGGTAACCCTCGAGACGTTGTGGCTACAGTAATAATTGATAGTTCAGAGGCCCAACGTTCTGTTGCAGAGGGATTTCGACGTCTTCTTATGACATTAACCTTTTATGAGTTCCTTGCACGATATAAGGGCGTCATAGGAGACCTGGTTGTCACAGTCATGCAATGAACCAGTCTGCTTAAAGGAAAATCGGTGAAAACGCCCCCGTCTCACGTAAAACTCTTCAATGTGTTTATAATAGAATCAAATCTTGTCATACATCACGAAAACATTAGTGACAGCAAACGTTACTATACATATTAACTTACCGTAGCATTTTTTATTGTGCCAAAGACGCCCAGATCAGAAACATCCGTTTAATTAAGTTACAGAACACTCAGATACCTCATACAAGATTTCAGAAACGGAAAAATCACCAAGAGAATTCTAGTGAACCATTTATTTATCTAACGTCATTTCTTTTCCTCAGAACTATGGTCCTGAGTCAACGACCCAATGACGACGATCACAAGAACGGGTTCACCCGCTGGCCCTTTATGACCACCCACACCTGGGCGGAGAACCCACGTGGTCTTTGGAAGCTGCAGATATCTATGGCCCCGGGCAAGAACAATGCGATGGATACTGGGTCGTTTTTCGAGTGGACCTTGATTCTGCACGGAACAAAGGAGGCGCCATACGACAAGCAAGTGGTGGACGGGAATAAGCACACCAAGCTATACAAAGTCAAGAGGGTCCACGAAGCCATGAAAAAGGCGTAGAAAGAACTTTTCACGTTCTTCAATGCTGTTGTCAGTTAAAACAAAATTAGAAATTAAACAATCGCTCTGCACGGTGGTGTGCTTGTAAAACTTTTTATAACTGCATAGCTGAATTTTGGCCGTACTAAAAGAAAAAACGAAAATATCCCGAAAAACTAATTTAAAAACAAACACTTTACCTTTTATGTCGAGGCGCACAAAACTTGCATTTTGCGGGGCCAAGATTTCGAAGAAAGTTTTAAAGGATTAACTTAAGTTTGTAGAGTCACAGTCAAAGCCAGTATTGTTAAAGTTAGGATGATGTCATACAGATTATCAAATAGTTACGAAGATTGGAGGTTTTGTTGTTATTAATTGTTGTTAATGATGTTGTTAGCAAGAGTTCAATCATTTTTAGAAAAGTTGAAAGTAAATCCTTTAATTGTTCATATATATATAGTCTATATGAAAAATATCTCAGAATGATTGTTATAGTATGATAGCAACATGAAGTTGAATAAATATGTAAAATTATAATTAAAGTAAATGAACAATTTTTGCATTTCGTATGCAAGTTTAAATAATAAAGTTAAGACACAGCATTCATTGTAATCAACAACAATTGTTCTTGTTTTTTTAATATAGTAAAAATAAGTTTATTACAGATCATACACTTCTTATCACAACATTTGTATCAATTTTTTTATGGTTAAAGCTTTGATATGAAAAATAATATTAGAACAATTATGTAAATATTCAGAAGGTTCATTTCACAAAATATTTTAATATACTCATGAATATCATCAAAGAAAAAGAATGTAAAAGAAGTATCAACATAATGTTATTAAAAAATTTTGATTAAAAAATTCTTCAATTTTTATCATTTTCTTTTTTTCTTTCAAATAAAAAGTTACTGCAGCCCTGTATATATGACTTTACGCTTGGTGTTGTATAATTCAACTTCTAGTACACAATTAAATAAAAATCCATTTTGTGTAAAGATATACAACAAAAACAAATATCAAGTCAATCAAATTTCAGCTAAGGAAGCTGAATGGTTTACAAATTAACCATTTGATCCACCAATAGGTATTAAATTTATTTTGCTGGCCATAAACTATCAATTAGTGTTGAAATACTAAAAATTAAATGCAACATTTTAGTTTTTTATGATACATTTGTAGTTTTAAAAATCCCTCATTAACAAGGCAAAATCTAGCTGAAACTGTACCTTCTTCTTTCAGTTTTTAAATTTGACTATTCCCTATATTTTTTTAATACTGTAACAGTTCTTTTTTCCATGACGCAAGAATAATATGAAATTGACCATAACCATCCAGCCCCTTTTGAAAGTAGATTGATTTATATCACAGAGACCAGCACCAGTAGAAAATGTCCAGTAGAGATAATAAAGGGCATGTGCAAAATGCTGAAATTCTCTAAATTATTTTTATGCTTCCACATGCGTAATAATACAATAAAAGTTCAATTTAAGTACTGTTATTCATGATGGACAATATATAACTCTTACAATTACATTACACTTTATTCCTTTGTATAGGCAGTAGGATAAATGCACAAGTAATAACATTTTACAGGAAAACATTTGGAACGAGAAACGATAGGCAAGTGTAAAAATCACATTTTGCTATAACAAATTGAACCGACATTAATACGTACATTTACAGAATACATGACGTATTGCCGATCATTAATTCACTGCCAATACCCTACAAATCATTTTCTCAAGTTTTAACGATAAATGATATTTTCTCAACAATCCCCAAAGATTTTTTTTTTTGAAATCGAGAAAAAAAACCTCATACCCAACAAACACCCCATAAAAACCACCCCAATGGCATATTACTCACAATACAATCCAACCACATCATAGCCAAACAAATAAGTTTATGTCATAATCTAATATTACATGTATATGATAATGATCATATATTGATTATGTAATGGTGAAATGTGTACAATGGAAAAATTCGCTGTGTAAATTCGTTATGTAACACAAAGTTATAAAATTACAATATACATTTACGTATTGTGTAAAAATGCTGTTATACGAAATTGATTTGGCAAGCATCTGCGTGCAACGAAAAAAATATTTTAAAAAATATAATAGCATGGCGATCCCCGCTCTGGGAATGGAATGTAATTCCATTCTTTTCAAAACCAAAAAAGTAAGTATTAGAAAAATTCCAGTAAAAACAATGTAGAACTGCCTCTGCAGAATCTAATGTTTACGAATTTGGTCTTTCCTTAACCAAACCAATTTACGGAATTTCGAAAATATTCCATGTAGTCCTTCTCCAATTGGATAAATGATTGATCTCGTTACATTTTATACGATTGAAACATTAAAAGGAAATGCATGATGTAGTTATTAAAGAAATAATAAAGTAAATACGTTTTGAAAGAGAGAAATAAGGATTCAAAGGCAAGAATGACATGGCTTTTATATGAGGGTCACTGTTGTTTTATGTACATTGATATCAATCGCTCAATTATCTCCCAAAATGGCCAGTAACATGTTTTTACTGTCGCCAGGGAAATCTGCTTTCAACATGGCGGAAAGAGACTTTTGATTCCGTTTCTGGAATTCAACCTTGATGTCTCTCATATCAATCTGAAAATTCAGATAAAAATGAATTATCCGAGTGTTCCGATTCACAACAACTAATGTTTTCATATTATATAAGATTTTTCCATTTACTGATGAAGTCCATACCTCTGATCTGGAAATTATTATTCTAATAATGTTGTCTTCATTGGTGCCAATTCCGCCAAAGGAAGAAAATAACTTCTCAACATAAAATCTTACGGGGTCTTCTATGGCCTTAACTAAAACAAAGAAACTTTAAACTTTTATAAATGATAATAGTTTTAATCACAATATAAAGTATCAAGAATCACTCTAGACTAAACATATTGCTTGCGGATTTTGTAAAGAAACAATTCTAATATGAAATGTGATTACCTAATGAAATATATGCGTCCTCAGTTTCCCCCACTACTGTATCAGCTATAGACTGATAGATGTCACTTCCCGTCAACTAAAATGGTTAGAAGTTGTAAATTAAGTGATAAAAAAATAATGCATTAAATTAACATATTTTTTTTCATTATAAAGGCGCATTCCGTCCATACTTGTTCGAACTCCTCAAAAGTCCGCTTTACTTGGGCGTGGTTCTTCTTCAGTACGACATCCCGGAAAGCTTTGTCAACCACATCCACTCTGCCATTCTAAAACCAATCAAAAAACATGTCAGAGGCGATTAAACGAACACCAATATTAAAATAATTAAGAGAAACAATTCTAAACCATTCTAAAACAATTTAAAACGAGTTCATGGCGATTGAAAGTACACATTGATATCAAACACGTTGGGAACAAAAATAAGCAATTAATTCTCTTAACCATGGTCTAGATAAGCGAGTTACCTTGTTGATTTTCTCTGCGTCTTTCCTGGCCGTCTGAGCGTTCACTTCCTTACCCTGGTCCCTGTCACCTTGACAAAGTAAAGTCACAAACTCGGCCAAGTCAGGGTCTATGTGGGCCGTGAGCTCTTCCGTCAAATCTTTCTTATACTCTAAAACAATGCAAAACATTCATAAAAAATACTTATAATACTTAACATGAAATGTCATTTACAAATTGAGCAACTAACAGAATTTGGTTGAAACTTACAAAACTAACTTAAGGAATTTAATAAAGTTTTAGCGCACAACACAAATAATTCTAAAGATTCAATACGTAAACCGATCGAGGCCACATAACTAACTGTTTACCTTTCTTAAATATGTCTTTGATTTCCTTCATTTCCTACAAAAGAAATATTCTAAATAGGTTTATTTTGACATATATTCTACTTGCTGAAAACATTTTACAGTATTTACACGTTTGTAAACGTACTAGTTCGTATAAGTGAAAGTACATGTATTTCCCATGAATTACCGGTATTAACAACCAAAGAAGAATCCATCATTCATGTTAAAAAAATATCAGCCTGGGTAGTAGTAAGAGATATAACCTTAGCATCTCGTGTACAGAGAATTCCCACGAGGACTGGGTCTGACAGTCCCATCCCGTCCAGGGCTTCATGGAGGCAGTGGGCGTCGTACTCTGATGACGTCATCATCAGGCCCATTATCGTCTCGTCATAATCCACACTCAACTTTTCTTTCAGTCTACTTTCCAATGAATGCTAAAATACGATATATATCATAATTAAGATATATATTAGGTAACACTAGGACATCATAGAAATACCAGTGCGGCAACTTCTGTGCAATGTTAAAGGAGTTATCGCAGGTTACCAAATTACGGGACATTAAATCTTTTGATATTAAACGTATTGTTATTCTTACTTTCTTGTACTTTGATGACCATTTGTTCTTTAGTATCTGTCGCTGTCCGTTACTTCTTGTGGTCAGCACTTCTATAATGACGTCCTCATCAGGCTGGTCCTCCATTAGAGCATCGTGCAATCTCTCGCAGTCTGTAGATGGGTTAAAGTTGTTGGCGGGTTTAATTGTTCCACTTATATTTTTCTTCTGTCGCTCTTCTTCTCTTCGATGTTCTTTCTCCAATTGCTTGAGTTTTTCTTCTTCTCTCCTTTGTATTGACGTATCAGCTGCTACGCGCATGCTTGGTTGCCCAAGTGGATTGTGTTTGATATCCGGTGCTTTGGAGATGGGTTCGACTCTCTTGATGGGTGGTTTGGTCTGTTGGGGAACTGGGTTCGCTCCTTTCCATTTTTTCTGCGTTTGTGTCTTTGATAGATAAACGATATTTGCATTGTTTGAAGCATGAGTTTCATCAAAATCGACAATTAAAAACACGAGTGTTTTATTTAATGTATATTTCACTGACAAATGCAATGCTTTTATTTTAACTGACGAGCAAATATAACGTGAAATATTCAAAGATAGATTTAAGGTGGTGTATATCTATCGAAAGCAGCACACAGAAGATCAGATGCTGCTTTAGAGCAAGAGTTGTTTGGCTACGTAAGACAAATATGCCGAAAAGAAAGATAAACCCAGTAAATATGAAGCAAACAAGATTTTTCTTTGTCCGAGGAAAGCTCAAACTTTTGTATTAGTCTGGAAATGGAGAGCTAGATACACTAGTTAGTAACACCCAAGATTCTACGTTGGCCGATATCGGCCGTCACCCTACACTAACGTTTTATGTGTAGTGTGTACAATGTTTCACTGAAACCTTACTGACACATTACAGCAATAAGTAAAAGTGTTCAGTTTCATTGCAAAAGCTCATGTATACTCTACACTAGTGTTACGTGTGTAAAGTGTCAGGAAAAGTTTCATGTACACTCTACATCTAAAGGTGGTATCAAATAACAAAACAACAAAATATAACCACGTGGTTTTTTTGGGTTGCCCCCTTAAGGTGCCTTTTTGGGCGTTTTACAACAGACTTGGACATATGAAAATGCCGACAAGATCATTTGGTAAGTTAATGAATTAAATCAAAGCATTATCACTCTATTTTTAGATTTTAGGACATCTAATAGACAATTTTCTTCTTTTTTTTTTCAATGTCGCATAAATTTGGAAATATTATACATGTATTTATTAATCATATCACAACATTTAAAAATGTATAATTTACATGTTCCCCTTTAAGAGTTTTCTTCAGAATATTTAAGTTTGCCGCATACGCTATTGCACTTGCGTGTCTTGAAACTAAGACGAATAACGAACCAATTAAAATAGGAAAGGGGTACAAATGTAGGGGGAGGAAAAGGAAAAGAAAAAAATATTTCTTTCAATGTTGGTACTTTTCCTGACAATTTAAACACATAACGTTGGTGTAGAGTGTACATAGAATTTTGCAATGACACTGTACACTTTGTACACTTTTACTTTTAGGTGTAATGTGTCAGTGAGTTTCAGTGAAACGTTGTACACGCTACACACAAAACGTTAGTGTAAAGTGACGGCCGCTATCGGCCATCGTAAGATTCCGCTAGACCTACGTAAACACACCTGCTGGATTGTCATATGTTGTGATCCGTCGTTCGAAGATCGACGATACACCGTGCTAGGTAATCTTACCCTTTTATCCACAACCCTCTGATAAATGTAAATACAACAGAATCTCTTAAATATCAATCACCTAGCTACGGAAAAACATACGGGACTTCGTCCTTCGAGTACCTATTGCCTCAGTGGCATGTGTCTCATCTCAAAGGTACACATCGATGCTAAATTTGTATTATCAACTATATATAGAGAACTTCGTTTGTACTTTGTATTTTCGTTTAAAGAATATCACACGTTCCAAAAAAGGTTAACCGTGACCAAAAGTGTTACGAACTGAGATTCTTCATAAAAATTTAATATGAAAAAAACATTTAACTGAGATATTTCTATTATTCGCTTAAAAATGAAAGCAAATTCGGAAGCAAAACTAATTTTCAACGAAATAAAAATAAAGAAATTGAATGTACCTTGCTTTTGGGCCAGTTTGGGGGAGTCTTGTTGGCTATTTCTACCAATACTTTTGTTGTGGTGTGCTGACATTTATGCTTAATGTCATCCACAAGTTCGGCATCGAACTTCTTTTTGTAGGCTTTCCGCACTGCCGGCATGTCGATCTAAAATGGTAAGTATGTCCAAAGGAGAAACCTCAATATCATCTTCAAGGTCTAACAGCTATTTCAAGTGAATTTCTAATATAAAACCAATCTTTAAAATGTCAAATGCAAAATAAAACAAAAAAAGTTTATGGTACTAGGTACTGAATTTTATATAAAACAATATATACTAATTTTTAGTAATTTTTAGGCATGAAAAAAGAGAGAAAATACTCATACAACGTGACCCGGTAACACGAGAGAAATAAAACCTTTTTTTCAAGTGGGCACTTTACAATTGAGGTAAAATATCGATAACTCAGAAGTGCAGATTAAACGATCAGAAATCCTACCTCGGAACGAACCACCAATAGGTTCACGAATTCCGGGTTCGTGGGAGACATGGTCCGGAACAAACGCTCCGCAAAATGGTTTTCTGGACCATGGAGGGAGTTAACTAAAACAAATATAAAACCAGACCAATATTTGAACGTATGACTTTTTACACTGCTGAGACGTGCCTCATAAAGGTCCATTTCATTGTTATAAAACTGCATGTACTTTTATGTTTGAAAATACATTACAAGTGATGTATTTTTACTATTTACTTAGAGCTGTGAGGGCCTCGGCATAACTCCTCGAACACTCCCGCGCGATGTCCTCCGTCGCCTCCACTCCTTTGTTGTGGATCTTGTACAGATTGAGGACCACAGTGATGTGTTTGTTATTTCTGGTCCTCAGCAGATTCAGGAACTTGCCGGCATCACTTGACCACCTCCCATCACCTGACTGCCGATACAAACATGTTTTGAATTACGTTTTTTAATTAAATTCAATGATAAATTACACAAGCAACTATTTCTACCTCCTTTTGAAGAGTTCAAATTTAATTTACACTCTTCTGAATTTAGGACTTAAAAACAAACCTCATTAGAGTATCTAATGATAAGTATTGAACTACATGATATGATCATGCGAAAAGCATTTTAAAATGATGGTTTAAATAATTCAAAAGAAATTACTAAGTGGTTTTTTTTCATATGCAGAAAGGAGAAAAAAACATATCTTCAGTTAACGATAATTATTTGTTCAACGTAAAATCAATCAGTTTGTTTTATTCCCATGCTAACATATTTTGCATATTTCTCAACACATCTCCAATCCATACCGGTATATGACAACAAATTTCAAATGTTTGTGATTTTCCCCCTTAGATAAATTAAATAAGTGTGTTGCATTGAACGTTTTCTAACCTATAAGGCAACATTTTCTTTATTACTGAAATGAATTTGGATAATCTTACAGCTATGACATGGAAATTGTGGAATAATTTTTATTGATGCGGGTCATTGTACGTTTACTGGTTCGTATGGACGTAATTTTGTAGGAAAGTAATTTCCATAATAACCACGATCACTGAGAACCTAAATAAGGTATATTCAAAAGACTAAATAAATAACCACTCATACGACATCGATGAGTTCTGGCATACAAACAAAATGCAAACATGATTGTTATATTACAATTGTATTACAACCTCATACAAGTCCTCGGCATCAGTCTCAGCAGTACTTTCATCAACTTTGTTGGATTCGTCTCTGTCTCCCTGAAATATTAGCGAAATAGCAGTATTATATATACATGTATGATATACATATATAGGTAGTAACCATTTACCACTTGTACATTACAAGGCAACCCCACAAAGGGTATTATAGGACTCTAAAAGGTATGTATTGCGGTTTTATTTTTAATCATCAATATATCAAATTCTTTTACTTTATTTCACCATTTAAGATAAAACTTTCCTGGAAATTATTACACATTTGAAGCCAATCGCGTAATACAAAGGCATCGTGTCCCGGTTTAAATATTTGTGACTCGCTAAAAAATACAGCAACTGTGAACAAGTCCAATTGAAATTTGGCGCGAGATTCTATTTTTGAACGATTTTGGACAAAAACATGTTTTGCGCTGGATAAAAAAAAGAAGTTAAACGACCGAAAAAATTAAGGAATAAGGAATCATTCTTTGAGTATTATGAGGTGATCAAATACAGTAAGGTCGGGTTTGATCGAATCCAATAAAGCCCGAAGGCCTTTTTAATAGATTTGATCACGTCCGACCGTATTTGATCATCTCATAATATTCAAAAAATGATTTCTTATTACTTATACATTGTGTTTATAGAATTTTTAGCAGTTGTACAATTAGATATTAAAATAGTCATTGATGAAATGTATTGGACTATACATTACAAAATCGATTAATACCAAATTGTGAAATGTAAAAACACCTGTACACTAGCTTTTCATGCGCAGTTGTGCTAAAAATTGTCGCATTCAAATACACAAGAAAACAACGATTAATGTTGCTAAATGGCTACGGTAGCTTGCGTTTATCAGATTCCACATTTTTTATCATATTAATTTGAGTGCATATAAAATTCATATGATAAAAAAATTAGTCTAGATACGCCACATACCGGTATGCCGAGTGAAACGTAAAGAACCGCTCGTTTATGTAAAAAATCAAAATTGTTAGAACCATAGACTATGGATGACAGTTTTGCATGAAGGGAATACACCAATCAAAAAGTTATGACTCGATTTAACTGTATATAGCACCTTGGCGAGTGTGGCGAGCAGGCTTCGTTCTGGGTCCTCAGTTTTCTCGTTAATGGTCGTATCAATGCTCTGGGAGTATTCTGAAAATAAAGCATTTATTACATAATATTCTTAAGTATGTTATTTTACTGTCTCTCTAAACCCGACGCGGATTAATTTTAATGACTACTTATCTGCACGTCAGACACTGTAACAGCAATACCTTGCCTATAGGATCCTCGTAGATCGGCGAGGTCCGTGTTCTTACAGGTGAATAATATTTCTACAGCCATCGGGTAGTCTCCTTCCTGCGAGGATCAATTTGAAAGATATCAAATACACGTAAAATATATATGCTTGCGTTATATTTTAATTACCATAGGGTTAAATAAAGGCATATGAAACACCAATGATCATGCATAACAGATTAAAAACGAACGTCATGCCATAAAATTTGCTTTGTTTGTTTTAAGCTGTCAGACTCACAGGCACCTGGCGTTATATATTTTTCTCATGTTAAAAATATATACCCTCTACCTAATAATACACCATATTATTAATATTTCAATACGTCTCTAAATATGTATGACAAGATTGGTCTACCTCTAATGCGTCGTGAAGTAACTTGGCCGACCCTGTGGCCTTGCTCTTTAATAAAGCATCTATGACACAATACCAGTCCTTTCCAAGACCGGAACGAAGTTCGGACGCCAAATCCTAAAAAAACAAGGAAGAAATTTGTCTAAATTGTCAACTTCTCTACCTCTGTTAACTTTTTACCTCTGCTAACGGTGCTTTAGTTATGATTTTTTTTTAAAATTATATTTAATGTAACTTTAAAAAAATATATATATAGTACATGTATTTGAAAGCGAAACATGAATACTAAATATAGAACAATCACTAAAGAAGTTTTAATGAATTGTTCTTACCAGACTATACATTTCCTGAAATCTTTCAGATATCTTTTTTCTTTGGGCTGGTGTTCTTCGAACTAAGTTTCTAATAAAGACATCCTCAGGTTGGGCTACAAAAGTAAGCAAGATTTATAAATATCTACTATATACCGTCTAAGAGAGATAATAAGAATTAATTCAAATAAAAAATATTGATATCTTAAAAGTGTATGCAAGGACGATGCATTATGGAAGAGAAAAGGTTCATAAAGATATAGAGGCAAACAATCGTAAAATGGAGTCCAAAGATGGTAGTGGTAATTTGAGTATCAGATATGATTGCTTTATCTCATTTTAGTATTAATTAACGACTCGTCACTTTACAAGGTGAGTTACATCAAATGAGCATTGTCTTAATGTTTTCTTATAACGGTTCCATTAATGCTCCCATTTTGTTAACAAAGAAATAGGCCTCATCTCGAAACAAGCATTCTGACGACATTACATCGCTGTTACAGACACCACAGAGATCTGCCTAAAAGGATGGAGCTATTAATTTGATTTTGCTATATTAACTTTAAAAGAACCCAGGCTTACCGAGATCTTTGGCGACTTTGAACAATGCCTTGGCGTCGTTGTCAACCTGGGAACTAAAATGGGACTTGTCCATAGTACTACCATCATCCGACTAGAAGAAAAGCATAGTGGTAAGTATGAACTTATTATTAAGAAGAGGGAGAGAGAAGGGGAAATATGGAGATAGAAGACAGAGAGACACATGGAAGGAGAGGTAGTTTATTATACAATCATTGAATGAAATATTTCGTTCTACAAATTGAATTTAGTTTATAGTCTTACATTTTACTGTTCCTTTTTGCTAACACTTACTCTAATCCTATGCATTAAAATTGTAAATGTAATCATTTCATGCTTTATTGTTACAAATATCACATTATAGATTATACTTTAATCGGAAATGACGTTCAATTTGCTACTTTTTCACACACCTTTAAGCTTGTATGTTGACGTATGAACTTTAATATTACGATTTAAGACGTTTTCACAATATTAATGCAAGATCCAATGTTTTGCCACGTTAGAACAATGCCATAGAAAGTTATTACCTAGCTTTATTCTTTCTTTTTTCGCACGTCAAAACATTATTTGCTAATATTTAAAATTGAAGTGATGCATTGCTCATATCATTTTCAATTATAAGTTTTCTAGAGTGTAGAAATTAATCTACTTCTAAGCATTTCCTATCTGTTTAGTTTGGCGATAAACAAGTATATTTGTTGTTTACATCTCTTGCAGATATTCAAAAAGGATCTTAGAAATAACATAGATCTATTAAATTTTATATCTGCTATCGATTCACATTTCAGTATATTCAAACTTTTTACATTGTTTCTTAAGTGAAAAGAAAAA
The DNA here is from genome assembly GCA_016163765.1 of Magallana hongkongensis. Taxonomy (NCBI): domain Eukaryota; kingdom Metazoa; phylum Mollusca; class Bivalvia; order Ostreida; family Ostreidae; genus Magallana; species Magallana hongkongensis. The sequence continues at coordinate 56,468,364 of WFKH01006014.1, forward strand.
TCATCTCTGTCTGTCTGTCTGTCTGTCTGTCTCTCTCTCTCTCTCTCTCTCTCTCTCTCTCTCTCTCTCTCTCTCTCTCTCTCTCTCTGATTATGATGTCTATGATTGTCATTTTATATAACGTTTCAACTTGAAGTCTTATTTCTAACGTAGGAGAATTACCTCAAAATTGGTGTTTTTTTTTCATTCCAGAATCTAGCTACAAAGTCTTCACACAACTACTACAACTAACTACAAACATAGAATTTAATCATTTTCAGTTACTTTTACTCTATTTTTGTTAATCAATATTGCATTTAGGTATTGCTTGTAACATAATAAATCTTGACCCCTTCCTTGTCATGAAGACATAAACTGAAGGTTGCTTTCAAATCCCACCTCAACTCCCAGTGAAACTTAATGAAAATAAATCATCTTGCAGAGAATTAACCCACGTTTAAATTATATACCGTAATACAGTCCATACGGAAAACATTTTCTCAGAAGCAATCACGCACATTTCATTTCATTAATTTTTCACCAATGTCAATCCCTGTTTTTCTGTCATGAAACTTGCCGTAAGTGATTTTCGAAGTCATAAAGTGTTTTTCTTGCTTCGGAAAATGCTTCTATGAAGTTAAATTGAAATTTTAAGGTTGTTATACTCCTACCATAATATTTTTCTCTCGTTGTATTTAAAGTGGAATGCTACATCAACAATTCAATTTATAGATCGGTAAAGCATTATTTCTGAAACATGATTTCGGTGTTCAAAGAAGGATATAAGCTTTTCATTATTTTATAAGATTTTTTTTGTATTTTTCATGAGAAAGTGGAAAATCTGTTTTAGTTGCAAGTACGACACCATAGAGTTTCAAAATTTGGTGTGAATAAATGCATGATATTGATATATAATAAATCATGTCCAGTAATGTCAGTAAGACTTTTTTAACTGAAAAATTATACATGAGAATTAAAAAAAAACCATATTTTGTTCATATTTTTCAAACATATGGATAAAATCTTGAAAAAGACGTTTTCAAATAGCAAAGAAATGTCAGGCAATCATTTTTAAAAGAAAATTTTGAATCAAAATGGCGAAATTTTAAAAATATTTCTAAATTAAACATATTTTTGAAATTAATCGAATGATAGAGTAACAGAAGTTGTTAAATCCATATTTTGACGAAATTTTTTCAGTGCTTTTGCAAATTTTAAAATAATTCAATTCTGGATAAAAACAACTCCTATTGACCAAGAAATATAAGGACAGTTTTGGATAAGAATAGAAAACTAAATTAATAAAAGTTCTAAATTGCTAATTAAATTCAAGACCCACAACCAATTATGAATTATATAATGCTTGTTAACGGTAACTATATAGAATGAAATTATCTGAGGTTTCTAAGCGTTTGCCATGAATAAAAAATAAGTGTACTTTAGTGTGTATGCAAGTTATGTTACTTACCTTTTGTCTAAGTTCAGAAACATAACAAGTTCGATGTTTACACATAAAACAGTCCTGGAGGTTGTGTTTGTATAAGTGTTTGTTTGTGTGAGGTACACCCTCAATAGTTTAATTAAACTTAAAACTGTATAAGAGTACAATTCCATTGCCATTTCAAGTCAATAATAACCATTTTATGAATTTGTTTCTTGTAAATCCAGACGTAAATCAGTCTTATGTTGTAAATATGTATATATAATATTTCTGTTGTACACAATTGATATGAAACAAAAAATAAAACGAACTGCGCTGCTTCAGCAACGTGGAGAGTCTAATTTCTCCAGGTACTAAATAACCTGTGTTGCATTATAGATAATATAACTTGCACCATTAATCATCAATCAAATAATATTCATAAATGTAGATTAAATGATACATAAAATAACAATCTAACATACTTGAGTATTATGTAAATATATGTATTTTATTTTATAACAAGTTTTGAAAAGCCTTTAAATTTTAAGAATGAGTAATGACATTGCTATAGTTAGTTACATACAAAATAAAACAAAAAAAAAAACCAGATACAGACGTTTTTAACAACAAAAACAAAAATGTTGAGCTTCCACACACACACATTTGGTCGTGGTATTGAATTCGTGAGTAATCAGTGGTATATGAGTAATATACCAGTAATACTGAGTATGTATGACTGTATTTTCATTGCTTCTAATTTCTCTGCAGATATTTATTGGCAAGGATGCGTAAACAAATCATTAGTTTAGAATAACACAATCGAAGCATTGCAGAAATGTCTGTCTTCCTTTTGCAATTAACGAAGAAATAAAATCTTTCCGAGGACATTGATAACACAACCTATAGCCATTCAACCACGTGTTTTTGTTCAATTTTCTTTCCATTTCTGTTCACCGATAAGAAATATCGATAACTGTATCGAAAACTCCCGGGAGCAGGTTATCATTATTGACAAAATTCCTCAGAATTTTGTACCATATTTCGATCAGGAGAGAGTTTCTTGATAAAAACCGACTCCATTATTCTCTTTTTTAAACAGGGACAATTAATCAAATTACTTATATGTCGCAATGCTACATATTTGTTTGCTGAAATTTACAGGCTGGTGGCTTGGTACTACTTGTAAAAATAAATGATTTCAGACATAGTTATATATTATGTATAATGTGGATAACATTTTTCCGTGCGTGAATTTGAACAAGGCAACGTGTGTGTTTTTTGTGGTCTTTGTGATCGTTACCTGTAAAGAGTCGGCGGATTTGGGACGTCGGCCATAGTACATTTGATAGAGATTTCTCATTTTTCTCTTCAAAGTGAATAGTATGCATTAATAACAAGATACTATGCAAATATACAATACAAAACTTCCCGAAGCACTTGCATACAAACAAAAGAGTTTCTACAAAAAATAGAGGAAAATACATAAACAGCTGAGTACAACCTAGAGTTGTAATCCCACAGAAATTCAAATCTATGCCGTCAGCCGCGGGCTTTTCAAGCAAAGGAAACTACAAGTACCTCTAGTATAACTGACACACGGAGAGGCAAGTACAAGCAAATTACAAATGTTAAATATTTATCACTTTTCATTTGCAATTCATGAACAGAGTCCAATATTTTCATAAAGGGTAAAAAAAATAAATTCCACGGGAATCTTCTTTGAGTTCAATCGCCAACGCCTTCAAATCCAGTCCCTTCATCGCCATCTACATACTCTTGTCTATATATCCAAAAGCCTAGCGGGAATTTTGGATTGTTTCTAGAAATAATTGGATTGTGTTATGATTAATGAATTAGTAAATCAGCAGAGGCGCGTGTCTGGTTAAAAATTATTCAATATGAAAAGTAATAAATAACAATTTTAATACCCGAAAACTGTTATAAACAAAAATATTATTTGACAAATTTTCCAAAAACAAAAGAAAATGTTATTTCAAACCGCTTAAATACCAAATATGAAAGACGTATATAAACAAAAAGTTAATAAAAACACAAAACTCTATGGCAGCAACAAACAAGCAGTTGAAGCGAAAGCTGTGAAGCACAAGCCAAACCTGGGGAAGGTAAAGCAGTGTATTTACCTTGCGTTCTTTGTCTCCATTGTCGCTCCTGGTTGATCTGTACGTGTCAGCGTTGTATCGAATTGTCTAAAGGGAAATGCAAAAAAAAAAAATGTGCTCACTGCCTGGTTTCTGTGAGGTGAATATATATGCAGGAATAATGAAGCACTTTAAGAAGCTTTATAATCTGGTGGGGTGTATATTATAACATATGAAGTGATACGTTGTAATTTTTAAATGTAATGATTTCTATAGATACTGTTTAATCTGGCCTGGTTTTGATTCATATAGAACATCATGAAACCAGATCAGACAGGCCTTAAGCAATAACTACTGTAATTTGCTTTACAATATGATTTAGTGTGCCTGCTGATGCTGCAAAAAAAGATGCCTTAAAACTGACTAGTTGCGACATAAATTAAAAAAATGAAGTTAAAAAATCAAATACAAATGATTTAGTATGTACACTGCTTTTAAATTGATCAATATCATTTAGCAGTTTGTATGAATTAATAAAAAGCTGTCAGAGACTGAATTATTGCACAAAATAAATCAAGCACGTCAATACTGTGTTAAAATTTAAAAAAAAAAAAAAGATGCACAAAACCAACTAAAGGCAAAATGCATTTTTTGGCATTTTCGTTCTTTACACGTTTTGACTCCAAATATTATGCGGATTATGAAATCAACCATTCGTACACTGCATGTAGTAGGGCATTATTAAATTCAAATTTGGTGGGTTTTTTTTTTTAAGTAGATAATTTTACTTGTGGCAATTCTAGAGTTTGTTTAATTGCGTCTATGCTTCCTGAATTGTTGACAGACGGGCAATATTTCAAGGTTATCGCCAGACTGTGGTCGGGAATTGATTTTTCAATAAAGGGTTATTTTAAATATACAACATGCATTTACTGAAACTGATAATATTTTGCAAAACTGTATTGGTTATTATATCTTTTCTAAACAAAAAAAAATTAATTAATATAGGAGACAATATTGTTAGCTCAAATTGATCAAATGGATTTAATGGCATTTGCCAAATGGCATTTACCAAAGTAGTTCATGCATCCTGCATATTGTTTTACATTTTGGAAGGTTTCTTGCTTACTTGTTGATTGCAAAAAATTGTATATTTACTCTATTGTAATTTGTGAAATGTTTTCATAGAAATCTATATATTTGGTGATGTGGATTTTTATTATAATTTTACATGATTCTTAACCACAAAATGTGTTAATGATTTATATGATATTCAAAAAGTCGTTTAAAGGCATCTTGTCAATTCCTAATTGGAATCTCAATAATTTAAAGAAAAAAACCCATCACAACAGCCAAATCTCAAAACTTCAAAAAGCCCATAAAGAAATTTTCATAGAAAGATGTTATTTATAATTCATAAACTCTTATCAATCTCTTATCAATAATACAGAGAGATGTATGGCAGTGGATTCAATGAATGATTTCAAAGCGAACAAAGCACAAAAAGCACTTGAAAAAAAAAGAAAACAATTTTCATATACCTGGGATTCTGAAGATTTTTTCTGTAAAGAATGTTTGACATGCATACACACACTGAGCAATGAGCATAAAAACAATGTGTATAGAATTCTTAATGGTAATTTTGTATGGTTTCATCAAGTACAGCTGGAAACACGTCAAACTTGATTGTGTATTTTAATTGGAAGTGTAAGCTAGCGTAGTAATGCACTAAGAAACGATAAAGGAAACAAAGAGAGGACAAAATTCAACTAAATTTAAATAATTAAAGTTTACAAGCTATCTATAATCTATTCAGACCATCTTTTAGTGTGTTTTACACAATGAGTCCGTTGATACAAACAGTAAATGAGGTGATCTTAAGATGAACATAATACAGATGGAGGTTTCAAACAGTAAACGAGGTAATCGCTAATGGAAGACCCAAGTAGATAGGACAACATATAAACAATAAATAAATAAACTGAAAGTTTATAAATAGAATGAAATTCTTAATTAATAATATCTCAAAGTAATAATTATGAATACTATAGGTCGAATAGATATTTCAATTTAAGGGTCTTGAGATATGAACAATCAATGGTGGGGATTAGCAGTGAATAACGAGTGTTTAAATAAACATACAATGGGTGGTAGAGATTCCTTTTTGTCATCTTCTCCATTAGCGGCCTTCTCTTCCCTTTCTTTGGCCAGTTCAGCCTCCTTCATTTTCTACAAATCAGACATATAGCAATGATATATTTTCCTTACGCAACTGTAAGACTACATTTCAATATTTCTTCCACACAGTTGTACATTCCGATTCATTATAGATAAAGTAAACAATTATTATAACACCAAAACCCAAAACAGTTACATGTATTTTACAAATAGGAAAAGATGTCAAAATTGATGCAAAACGATTTTCCTGTACAGTAAAGATTGACTTGTACCCTGAGCTGTCTGTAACGCTGGTGTCTGGGGATGACCATATCGTAATCTTTAGAATTCTCATTCCACAGCATCTGCAGGTATTTTTTCTGTTGGTATTCTTCCTCCTATAAAAAGACATATTCAACCAAATAGCAAGCGCCTTATCTAACAATGAAATACAATGTATGAAAAGGGACATCAAAATCAAGTTGTGTTGTATTCATACGTGAAAAAAAAATAAACCCAGAATATTTTGAAAATGTTAATCAAAAATTCACATGGTTTCCCAGTTGAGAAGGAAGAGTCTGTTATTTTGACTTGTTCACTTCTATTTGGCGCTGAAGATACGGTGTTATTTTATGTCATAAAGTGCTTATTCGATACATGAAGTGTGTTATTGAGATTTTCTATATTGTCCCCTCTAATTTACCAACTCCTCGGTCCGGATTACGGGCCTGGTGTGTTCTAAACGCTTAGCCAGTCCTATGTTTTCCATCTGAATTTCCCGAAGCTGTTTTTCTCGCTGTGGAAGGTTGAGACTGGAGAGAGAGAAAGAAAAATACCAAATTAAATCTCTCTTTCTCTTATACAAAATAAAAAGGTTTCTATAAAGCAGCAATTATCTTTATTTTTTTTTGGAAGATTTTTTTATATTGGTATGTCGAGCTTTTTTGTGTGTGTGTGTGTGCTATTAACTGAATATATAGCTCTGCTCAGATTTATTCAAAATGCAATTACACATTTTTATCTTTAGTCATTATTTTTTTAATAGTTTGCGAGCGACAGTTTCGCCAATGTCTCTGACAATGCAGTCTCAAATAAAATGTCAATTAACAACTTCAGGGGGTCATCAGTCGGTCAATATCAAATAAACTTAATATAGAAGTATATTGATTAAATATGAAAGCTGTCAAAGATACAATGAACATTTCTATGTCCAATTGTATGTCTAGTGTTCTAATTAATTGCCTACACGCTCCGACAGGTCATTTGATTGATTTCTTATTTCGCCCCACGCCTGAAAACTGGACAACAAACATTTCAGAAGAAACAGGCACGTGTAGAATGTACCCAACTAAAGATATTGTTTGAAAATCAAAGCTAATAATCAATACACGAACGTGTGTATGTTGCGATAAATATTTTGAAATCAAGTTTACCTAACCAATACGGAACTATGGAGTTTCAAGTTACTACGACATTGTCGTAGCAGAACAGATATATTTGATAGTCTTTTAGAATTATTAAAGAGATTGTTGCGTTCATCAATTATGTTTTCCAAAGCAGAATAAAAGGGAACCATTATTTGATACATATTGATTTTGTACAAATATTAAGGCCATATATATTTTTCTCGATACAATCCATTTAATCTCAGTTTAGATTTTAAATTTTTAATAATATCCTGCTAATGATACTACATAGTTTCAAACCCTTTTGCATAGTATTGATCTTTTTTGAGTAAGATTTTTGGGTCATTAGCAGGACCACTCATCATCTCTACTGTACAACAGACAAACAATTAGTCTGATGGGATAGACATAAATCTCGGTAAAATTTGATGATGAAACGAAATGCTTTGTGAACAAGTATAATAGAATTTTGCAATATATTGTAATTTATTGATGAAATTAAAAAAAATTGCGAAAGCTTTCAAAAGAATCATGAAATAGGGAATTATTATTAATGTATTAAAAAGCCTGTTTCACTGTGGAGATATGGAACAAAAGTCTAAAAGGCAAAATCAATTGAAAAGAATGCTACAAATACTATGGTTCAGTTTTATCACAACGTAAAATGATACAATGAACTGATAACAACCTTTTCGTATGATATTCATTCCAGGAATCCACCAAAGCTGGCTCCTTCATGATTTTTGACATTTTCTGTAGAAGCAGACGATTTTCATGATCCACCTCTGCCTGTCTTTCTTCTTCTAACTGTAGAATATCAACAGAACATTTAAAGTAATAACTGGAGAGAAAATGATATAGTTCTGCCCCCCCCCCCCCCCCCCCCAACAACACAACTAGTTTTTCTACAGATAACCGAGAATGCATACATGGATGCAAAACTGTTAATTACATGTATTTCTTAAGTTTGATACAGATATAAAAACTCTTTAAATGATTGCACAGTGCATGCAACTTACATGCAACTTAAGAATTTTCAATACATCTTAATTTTGATGACATACAACTTCATCATATTGGCATCCAACTATATACTATTTGTTATTCTGACATTCAACTAAAGCACACTTAATGATATTGATATCTAACTAATTATTTGTTGAACTATAATTTAATCTTGTTAACATAACACTTGACCTTGTTGACAAAAAATATATATGGTCTGATATAACTTAACTATACTGACATACAACTTAAACATACTGATATAAAACTTTAATATTCTGACATAAAACTTTAATATGCTTACTTATAAATAATTTTGCAAATGATTTTGACATACAACTAATTCTGGTAGCATGCAGAAATACAACTAAAACTTGTTGACATACATTTTAATGATATTGATATACAACGGTGTGTTATATGTGCGTGTAAAATTTATACCAAAATGTCTATGGACATTTGTATGTATTGACATGCTTCTCATTCATGCTTATTAATCAACATACGTCTGAGGCAAGAAATTATGTAATTTTTATTAGAATTTTTATAACTACAGTGTAAGTTGCATGTTGGTTGAATTATTTTTTTGGTGTCAATATTTTATGTTTCACTTGGAATTTAATGTAACGTTTGGGCAGTGATAGATTATTCATGAGAAATTTATTTTTTCTCTCTAAATTATGAAATAGCTTCATTGATTTTCTGTAAAACGTACTTTACTTTCCACACAAAAAAATAACACCTTTTGAATGTAGAAAAACAATATTTTAGAGTTTTTGTGAAGATATCTGAATAACCCACCTGTATTTTTTTCAGCTGAAGAATTAGGTGAGGATACTTTTTAGGTTGCTTATTTTTGACCGTTGGTCTGGAGGCATTGACCTATAATTGAAAATTAAATCGTTATTAATGAAAGAATTATTCTTAAATGACTATGTACAGCTAATTTTTAATCCCACCTGCTCTCTTTAAAAAGAAATCAGTATTATGATAACAGTAGAAAAAAATGTACGATATTTTTCACATGCCGCCAGTACTATAAGCTCTTCCCTCTTGTCAATTTGATACTTTAAACACTAATAAATCAGATGCACATTAAACAACATTAACATGTACAGAAACGTGTACGTGAAGAAGAAATGCATTATCCTTTTAGAGGCTAATAAAATGTGTATATATTACATAAAATTGTGCATCATACATGTATAAAGGCCTCGTGAGTCGAGTTCTTATAGAATTAAGACATACTGAAAACAGCATTCGCATCCTTTCATATTACAAGATAGATTAAACTGGGGATGATCAATTCTTTCTTAAATTTTAACTTTAGAGTTAAAACTACAGCATTTTTAGTAATTTGTATGACAATAAAATTTGATGTGTCATCAACTCTTTGCAGAGGAATTCCAAATTAATGATATTTTATAATAAATATTACGTGTAAAGACCTGCACCTGTTTTCAAAATAAGAATTAAATTGACATTAAGCTGCCCCCTTCCGAGGGTGTCATGAGAAAAGGTATATACTAGAATTGTAAAGATGTAGGTGTCAATAAAAAGAAAATTGGATGAAATGAAAAGGATTTCCAGTAGTTTAAATGACTTTCTGCTTCGCTAGACACAACACAAGATGAACATCTAAAGGCCCTGACTAAATGTACAAATTGTTTTTCTTACTGATCTAGAGTTACCTGTACGTCGTCTTGGACACTTTTATTCATTCCTTTGTGATCTAGCTATTTATTCTGGAGTTAAGATTCAGTCGTCTTAACGAGTTTAAAACCCTAAATTTTTGTTCAATTACAAATATCATTTTGCAGGAGCTTTTTTCATAAATACATTGAACTTTCTGCAAATGTTGTGTGATTATGAACTTAAGGTGTTTGATTTCTAGTCAAATAGTAACAAAAGAAAAAAGACAACTTAATTACCCTTTTCTGTGATTTTTTTCACAAAGTAAATGGTTTTTGCCTTACAAAGCCACTATACGTTTGAATTTCATTGATTTTGGAAATAAAGAGCCAACTTCGTGTACTTTAAGCGGAGAGCACATACTCTAATAAGAATTTACACTACTCAAAACCTCTATAGAACGAATTTTTTGGCATTAATAACATTTTCACAGTCTTCAACAAGTTGCAGATTTTTCCAACATAGCAAAAGACAGATACTAATGGGTGAATGAATAACACTTGAAAGAAAGCTATAACCTCTTCCCACTACCCCGCCCTCACCCCACCCCTCACCTTCTGCCTGTGGAGACGATAGGCTCGGTCCTGCTCATATTTATACAGGATTTTGTTGGCCACTGGAAAACCCGGCCCTGGCATGGTTTTGTCTGTTATATTGAGTCCGTGTTCTTCTTCAGAGACTGACTATGAATAATGCATGATTTAATCCTGCAATCACAGAGAGAGAAAAATAGAAAATTAAATATTCAAAGACAGTGGATGGAGGCCAGTTTTAAAATGCATGTTCAATGTTTTAATTACTTTATAACAATGGAAGAATATAATTCTTTTCAGTGGGGATACACCTGATAAATTAGGAATTCATGAAGCCTCTGTATATACATAGTTGTTTTTTTAATTGACTACATGCCCGGATCCATAAAATTTTTCCAGTGGGGTCCGAGGGATATCATTGTTTGCCAGGAATGGGGGGAGGGGGGTCCGAGGCCTATTTTCGATTTTACTGTGTGAATTTAAGAAATTCGAATTTTTAAAGGGGGGGGGGTTGTTTCAAGACCCTACCGACCCCTCCCCCCTTTAAGGTCCGCGCATGGGCTTAACTTTCGTATTATTATTGAATACCCACAAACAACCAGTTTTTGATTTTGTTAACTAGTATTTTTAAAAAGCTGTTAAAATAAACTTTGATTCGTGCATGTAAAACAGTTTTATGTTGATTACAAAATGGATATCACTTAATTCATGACCTACCCCCCCCCCTCTCTCTCTCACTCACGAATTAACAAACAGTAAGATTTGACTTTTGGGTGAATCAAATACAACAAATGAGGCACATGTTGAACTGTAGCACCTACTAAACACTACAATTATCAGATTCTTAGGCGATATACTAGCACCTATTAGAACTTAATCTCTAACATATAAAACTATTCAAAATCCAAAAGAAGTCATCGGAATATGAAATGATAATTGTATCAGAATGGTTTCTTGATTGTGTCCCAGTCGATCTTGGCCAACGGTCCAAGATTAGTTTCTTAATGTTTAGATTTAAATGTGCTTATATAATTGTTTACAAATAATAAGAAACATGTTATCTATATAAACGTATCTTATCTTTCTGATCATCGAATAGCAGTTTAAACCGACAGAAAATTCATGTCTAAAATGGTTCACCATATACGTATGTAGATAGCGTTGTATATAGCCATAGGTGAAAATCTCAGACTCTGAACCTCATCAAATTATAGATTATGTAACGCTAATTTCTGCGGATGACATGTAACAAAAACATTACCTATAGATAGAAAGAGAACTTGCTACGTTACCTGTTACAGAGCTATATACAATCACATCTACCACTTCAAAACACAGCAAGCGGATGTCACTTCAAACTTAAATGTCTCGATTGATCGCAAACATGAAAACACCGAACGGTTCCAAAAAGAGATTAAATTTAATCTGTCACATATATATTTCTACCTGTGCTAACGGTAAACGGCCCAGCGCCATAGAGACGGGTCATTACACAGTTTGAAGTCAGACGAGCTACAAATTGATCTCCGGCCATTTAACTGGCTCTCTCACCTGGTGACAATTTCCTTCCTTGCATCTTTTCCAGCCTCTTTATTTTTATTATTCAGTTTATCAGGTGGATCAAGACTGTTTCCCTTATTAAGTCGTTTGTTTAGTTTGCACTATGAATGGATTATAGTACACCATCGACCCGTTAAACAAATATGCTGAATTCGAAGACGAAAATGTGCAGTAATTGAATTAAAAGCCTCCGTGGACTCATCGACTTAGTAATCCAAGGATTAGCGTAGCTGAACTCTCTCAGAATGAAAAGACACCATCTCTCTCTCTCTCTC
>WFKH01006014.1:56485492-56501378 GCA_016163765.1 Magallana hongkongensis
CTTAAATCCATCCAAGAGTTACCTTTCTTTGGGTACCTGCAAAATAGATATTCCGGAACACAGTATCCGTTTACTTCAAGTTTTAATCATTGACGTCTGCTCGTTACGTCATAAAATGGCGGGTGCATCTGAAAAATTTTCCGAGGAATTTATGATTTCATCATTATTTACACAACCTATATATGCATTAATAGTGTGGATAGGTAATACTTATCTTATTTAGCCATGGCTAGCATGCATCAAAATTTATAATCGCTGATAAACTATTTTACCAGTGTCGTTTGACCAGTTCCGAATAGGGTACAGGTTCGGTGTTTAGTGTTAATGTACCCGGTTGTTATTTTGAAAGAAAACATGTCTATCAAAACCAAATACTCTTGATGTTGATATAATGTCGTTGTTAATTAATTACAAATAATTATACCAGTTACAGCGAATAAGCTGATGGGTTCCGAATATTGGTTTCTACACAAATCAACTGTGAAAAGGATCAGCGCTAGCAGCTGGCTAGTACACCACTGATTCATTAAACCTGTTAGATAACAGTTTAACATAACTTCCATAACATATCATAACTTCCAGTTATTGTTTTAACCTATATATATATAGAGAGAGAGAGAGTATGATCTTCACAGAAATGACACATTACCTATAAAGTTTCAAACATCCTGCTGGTGCATGATGCCACCCATTGTGATAATGATATATACATGTAAATTAGACTTGAACAGACATTAAAGAGTTTCATAGGTAGTTAATATTATTTTCCAACACTAATTTTATCCCTAATCAACTTCTGGAATTCTAAATTGACAAAAACATTCTGAAATCTACTTGTGGTGTTTTAATTATATGTTGTTTTAATTATGTCATTTCCCACAAGCTTCTGGATGTGTAATAGAATACTACTTTAAATTGAAAAGTGAAAAATGCATCTATAAGCGATTTTATTACATATAAGTTGTTGCAATGCCCAGGGTTATAATCATAGTTGCATAATGAAAGGTTGACTTATCTAAGACTGAATTGAACACAAATTAATCACAAAAAATGAAAATATTGCAGAATTAAAACGCATTAATAAATGGTCATACAATAAGTTTTAATGTATTTCTTTATCTATACCTTTATTTATTATTTGCTATTTAATATATGATCACTATTAAGAACTGGTAAATATTCAAACTGGTCAAACAACATGTTGTAGGTAAACCACTTATATATATATGTATCATGCTTTTATTATAAAAAGTATGACCTTACAAGTATTTTATGATTCTGTCTCTCACTTGTATACATATATGTACATTATATGTTGTTTTGCTGTTGCTCCCTTTGGGAAAGTTGCTTCGCCTAGGGAAATAGTTGCAGTGAAGGGGAACGTAAACTTGCTTATACTCATAGCCGGTAAACATTTAAACAATAAAATGTTTTCTTTGATGATTATGCAGGTATGAAGGTAGTGAGCATTGCAGAAAAATATACATAAATCACATTAGGGTGTTTTGTAAATTTTTTTGGCAATAAACATCAATGATAGCATTTTATTGTTTATAAATTTACATCTATCTTTTTAAAAAATATTGAATTAATCATAAAAATTAAGTAAAAGTAATGAAATTATTGTTATGTACATCAATCATTACGTTAGATAGAAGAAGTGGCCAACTACGGTATTCTTACATGGGAATTTGAGTATAACATCATCATGCATGATTATTTCGTGATTTTTTTTTTGGTTGCTGAGGGTTTTGACCAATCAATTAAGTGGTTAGAACTGGATCGTATAAATTTCAGCCCTGTCATGCAGTTTCTATAGAGCTTATAAATGAATCACAATTGTTTTGCTTAAAAATTAAGAAATAGAGGAGAAAATACTCAGTGGATGTAAATATATATCAATAAATCACTTTATTTATTCACCCTTAGTCTTTACTTTAAGGTTATATTAGTAAATATTAGTAAAAAAAAATACAAACGGGGATATTTTTAAGAATATCGTTTATGAACATATTTTATAGGATTACATGTACATTGAACCATTATGATCTTGAATGCATCAGGATCATATAAAAGTATATGGTGTCTCAGACACTTGTTGATCTCATTCTGTTTTATTTGTACTAGAACCAGAGTCAATCAAATTACTGATATTGCATCCTTTAGCTGAAACAGGCAAACTTTCTCTCGGTTAATAACTATCAACTCTTTGTATAACTCCAGCAACTTAATTATATTGATAGTTATCAGGCATGCAATATATTTTCTGTTGGTGGTCACCTCATGTGTATTGACTCTCCAAACCTAAAAGAAAATTGAATTACTTTTCATGTTTCCACTCTAGTTTTTAAGGAAAATAATTATAAAATATTATTTTTTAGTAATTGATTTTCTTAATGAACCATTCTGTACTTTCAATATATCATGAAATTTCTGAGCTTGCATGGTTTTCAGTTAATTAATACTGTACCGGTACTTTAATTTGTATTTTCTAAGATTTATTGATGTTGTTGCTAGTTTGTGATATATACCGGAGAACAAATAGCAGCCATGTTATACTAGGATTTCATGCTTGAAATTCCATTGTAGATCGACGCAATGAGGGTTCAGAGTTATGACAAGATGAAAGTAACTACTGCACTAATTGTGAACAACACACACCAAGGTAGAGTTTGTTATATATGCCTTAAACTTTTAAAGTTACATATTTAGCATGCTGGTCAAAGGGGTTGCAACTTGTACATACCTGGTATATATTTTTGCACTCTTAATTTACATACAATAGAATATAATATTTCATCTATATATATAGAATAATGTTAATGAAAAAATGTAAAGTTTCAATATGTACATGAATTGAGATTTGAAGATTTTATGGCTCCTGGGTCACCCAGTTGACCTTTTGCGATATGTGTTTGTCTGTCATCATCCATTAATTAACATTTGTCAGATTTAAATCAAACCTTCACAAGCTCCTTTTTTATTTTGATTGTTGTTTAAAAATATAAAAAAAAATCTAAAAAGGAGCCGGTAAAGTTTTGATTTTAATAAATCTGTCTACCATTTGATATAACATTTGTACATTTTCAACTTCTCAAATGCTACTAAATTAACTAATCTTGACCAGATTTGATGTGGACATGTACGGTAACATCTGTAGCTCAGTGTAGGGTAAGGGAAACATTTCATGACACCACTAATCATTTTTTTTTTATATTTACATTTTCCAGTGTCTTTGTCTGTGATAACTTGTAACATAATATCGTCCAATACATTTCATCAGTGACCCAAATGACCTTTACTGTGGGGTGCACGGGGGTGACGTTACATAATTATACAAAATGAAAATATTGTAAAAATGTCAATTGAACAATTGGTGAAAATTATATAAATATATAAGTAATAAGGAATTATTCTTTGAATATTATGAGGTGATCAATTACTGTTGGGTGTGATCAAATCCAATAAAGCCCAAATGGTTAATGATAGATTTGATCATCCCGACCATATTTGATCACCTCATAATACTCAAAGAATGATTCCTTATTCCTTAATTAATTGTGATCCACATCCTTGTATATATTTCATATATTTCATCTTGGTGCTTATGTCAGGATGCATTGTGTATTTAACTTTTATGTCAGGTGACTGCTAAGGTCCATGGACCTTTTCTTTGAAATATTTTTGCCAATCACTGCATATGTTGCTTTTCCTCTGATTGGTCAATTATACTCAGAATCAACAAATTTCACTTCATGTTTTGCCTTATGTATCCTTTGATCAGTTACAATCAGAATTAACAAATTTCTAGACCAAAGATGTACATTAGAGCAGCTAGAGATTTTGCTGGATAATTCAAAGAGAAGTCTCATCAGCCAAGTTTTTATGGAATAATGGTAAGGTTTCCTTGGAGTTTCTTTCATTATATATTTGTCCTAACTATCTCATGCAACAGATTATGTATTCACAAGTATAATCGATGGAATTACAGACTACAAATTATGCTGATCTGTTTGAACTTCTATAAGGTGCAGCTGGTACTGGTACATTCCAGTTAAAACTAGTAGTTTGTGTTTTCTAAGTGACTGTAATCAATTATTGAATAATATTTAAATCTAAAGTGTTACCTTATTTCCCGTTCAACTTTAAAATAGCTCTCGTCTTTCTTTTTCTTGTTTAATTTCAAAATCAATTAATTCAATATATATACCAGGAATTTTGCAGTACAGTTTTCATTAAATAGTGTCAGGTAACTATTGATGAGTGAAGTTATTAATTATAAACTGGTGTTTAGGGTATACAAGACAGTGTATATATATCAAATGAAAATCCAGAATTCCAAATTTAGATATTGTGTGTGATGAGATCAAAAGATATAAGTGTTTAATGGGTAAAGGTTTGCTAAGAAGTATTTATTTAACTAAAGATTAGTTTTTTTATTGTGCTAGTTTAAAAATAAACAATCTGTGAATGTTTGGAAGATTGAAGGTTATAATTTGCATTATCTGCATGCAATGAGCCATATTGTCAACGCAACAGAAAAAAAGACCATGAAGGTGTAATTTCATAAGTTTTTGTAATAATTTTTATATGAAGGATACGTATGACTTATGAACATGAAACTGTAATCACAATGTTTATTATATAAGGTTGAAATTTCATGAATTTGCGTTAAATTATGTATTTGTGAACGATACCGCTCACAAAGATGATGGATACTTCAGTTTGATATGTACCAGCATTGTTGTATTTTTACCATTAAAATTTGATTTTGGGGTGTAATGCTAAACCTCAGACTGTAATAACATTCATGCATACTCTGTTATTGCAAAGCTTATGAGAGATACGGGACACCTAGCCCCATTTTGTGACATCCATTTAATCAACAATACATCACATAAATTTTTCTATCAGTTTTAATGTCATGTTATTGTAGCATATTAAAGTATATGCTACTGAACTGCTAGTCATGAGTTCAAAACACATTGAGGATTTTACATTTTTATCTTTTTAAGAGTTTTTGAAATGCATTAATTTTTTGATAAACTATATATTGTACAATTTTAAAATCATAAAATGGGGATTGTATTTAAATTTTGATGTACACATCCACATCAACACTAATATCTTAAGGTGTCCCATACCACCCTAGGGAAGAAACTGAAAAGTAAATCGTGGTTTAATTTTTTAATATTTGCACATGTTATGAAATATGTTAAAATCTAAGTAAGGAGAGTCAAATTTTTTCAGCAGTTTATTTATATAAAGAATTTATATGAACAGATTTATTTTAAGTACCTGCGTTTTATATAATTTGTGGCATTTTGAATTTCACAATCTTAATAATTCACCCTTTAATTAACCAGAGATTTGCCTTTATACAAGAAAATCAAATGTGTATGATGCCAAAGTTTGTTACTTATTAGTATTTACAAATATGCAGTGAATTTGCATGTGTATGGCTTCCCTTAAAACAAAGCTTTAGAGCTAATGAGTTTAGATGCTTTGTCAGGATTACACAACTGCCTTTAGACACCCTTCTGTCAACTTTGATGTTGAATTCTTCTGTTGACTGAATCATTGTTTTCTCTATGTCTCCTGCTGATTTTACAAGTACTTTGTAATTAGGTGGCTTACCTTTTTATACTGATTTTCATTTTTCTAGTGGCACAAGTATTTAAGACCACATGGGGTTTGTTTATTCAATTAGGCAGAGATTTTAAATCTTCTGAATTGACCAAATTATGCAGTGAACAGTTTAAGAAGTATAGAATTCCAAATATACCTATACTTTCTCTTAATCTGTTGATGTGAATCAGATATACATTAAACCCTTCATTGAAAATCAAAGATTGTATGTAAACTTGCTAATTATCCCAATTTTTTACATGGGTATCTTATTAAGCTCATTCACAGTCAACAGGGGGACATCAACAGAAATGTAGAAATGACTTTAAATGAATTTGTCATTGCTGTCTTTTGCAGACACAATGCTTTGTGATATGTGTGTTGATCATGCTTTCATTCTTCAATAGAATTCATCAGCCTTGAAAACTATTTAATATCCTCTTAGTTCAGTTTTTTAACTGATTGTATTTTTAGTGAAAGGTTATATTCATATGACCCATACTTTCATACATATGGATTTGCTGCTTTTTAATTCCACGGCCAAATAGTGAATATGTAGTGACAACAAAACCTTTTAATAATATGATCGCAAAGTAATAGATTGACGTCACCTATTAAGCGCGATTTCAGACCACAGGACTGTTAAGCAAACTTGAATTTCTTTTACTTGTTTCACTATTGCCGCTATTCAATTTGTGGACAATTCTAATAGGAAATTTAAACACTTCCACTTCGATCTTAGCAGGGCTTTCAGTAATGACAAGTAATAAGGACATCTTTATGCTTACCATTGTGTGAAACAACCCTGCTGGTACTTTGTAAACTGAAATAGTACCAGGTGTAGTTGGCATGGTGACTATTGCAAAATGCTTCTGCTGTTGGAATACATTTAAAGTCACAGTTGAATGGTACGGAAAAAAAAGCAAGGTCTAGAGGTGGAATTAATTGGCTTGTGGGAGGTATGTCTTCATTGATCAGTGAGAGTTGAAATATTATACAACCCTTCATTTAGAAGAATGTCAGAGTACAAAAAAAAATCCCTTGGATGTTTTATTTTAATGGAGCTCTTGGAATACATATAAATTAGCAAATGAAGTTTTAATGATAGCTTTAAAATTTATTGTTCCTATAAATAAAATTTTTAAAGTATTAAAATTCATTGACCATGGCTCAATGAATTAATTTATTTTTTCTGACTTAACTTATTAAAATAAAATTATCTTTTACTACAAATTAATAATTTTTGCCAAATATGATTGAATGGATATCAATATATATAATGAAGGACATTATTCAGTTAAAAGTAGATAAAATATTACTTGGTATAAATGCACTTAATGTCATCAAAAAAAGAAATAAAGAGAACCTTGGGTACTATGACAATTATATTGTGAACGAAGAAGAATGTTATGCTTAACATGGAAAGTTTCCCATGCAAACATGATAATTTGTTACTTGTAGATATAAAAACAAATTTCATTCATTTGAGGTGAAAATGGATGTTTGACCTGTTAATGGATTTTGTAAAGAACTTTAAACATTGTGCTTTGAGGCAGAGGATTAGATAGTGAAGGGTCTTCATTAGCAGTTTGCAATGATATTTGAAAGGGTTGCAATGTTAAACGAGCTTAATAAGTTAACAAAATATTTATTGGAATGATTACATTCTCTAGGTATATTGAAATTCTAATATGTATTTGATTTGAGAGAAGGATATCAATTTAAATCTGTGGGGGACTACAAATATAAATTGTATGCCAGCTAGCTGGTTGAGATGAGGTTACCATTGAGTACTAGTATTTCTAAATTTAAATTCTATTTGAGACAGCTATTTTATTTAAAGAATTTAAGTGTCTCACTGGGCTTATTGTCTTAAGGAGGACAGACCAAATTCACTTTGCACGTAATATTGCATAAGTTATTTAATCTGGATTTTATCCTAATCACCATTTAAATAGGTATCTATCATATAAAGCTCTTAGTCTTAAAACTAATTAATTCAATAACTACCTGTTATCATAAATCAACATGTAAAAACTTAGCAGTCTTTCTTTTTGATTCTGCACAGTATTCTTCACAGATATTTTAAAGGATATTTGACTAAACTGAACTTTGATGTACATGCCCCCTAAAGGTATTGCCTTTTTTTAAATAAATAAGAATCAAATAATCTTCAAAATTGAAATTGTTTTCTTTTGCAAAATTTGCAAAATGTGTTTTCTTCCAAAACAAAAAATGGGTTCGCCATCATTTACAATTTTTTGTTCAATACATGTGAACACTACATCTCAGATTTGTTTTAATGGTGTTCTGCTTTTCTGATTATGAAATCAATACCCTTTCTAGCGGCAGCATGTTTTATAGCGATTCATAATACTGTGACTGCCACATAACTTTAAAATGATACAATCTTTCAATTAAGTTCTTTTTCTATGATAAAAAGAACAGGACATTTAATTATTTAACATTGTGGAATAATCCTTAAGTAGAGACCCAAATGCTAACACGTTATAGTTCTTTATAACATTATCTGTCAACATTTTTGTTGTGACACATACAAAGCTGCATGAAACTGCTTTCATGTTACCTTTCAAGTTTTACACCCAAGTACATGTACATAAAATTGAATGAAGAAGGGAGACAACTTTGATTTTGAGATTTATTGTGATGTCAATCTTTTGTATCTTTAAATAGAAGCAGTAGAGCATAAAAATTAAAGACCAGTAGATTTTAGAGACATATCACTTTGTCTTTTATATAAATTAAATGTATATATAATATATGTATGCATAAGTTCATTACTTTTCATGGTAACTCGTGCATATTTTAAAATGATTGTAGAATTGTTTGTTTGATTTTACCATCTTTTTTCTATCCTTTCCAAAAATATACAAACAATTAAATACTTTGGGTAATTAAGTTCTGCATCTTTTAGTGCCATCAATCAATGTATCACTTAAAGACTTATGAGGACATTTTAGAACCACACTTTGTTTCCGAACCCATTTTACTTTAATGGTGGATACCTCCACATGTATTGCCCACTCTGTCTGTGATGGTTCAGTTTTTTATTGCTGTCAATACTTAGGAGACCTTTAGCTGAAAATGAATTTAATGACATAAAAACAAGAATATAAATATACATTCATTGTACTGATGCCTGGCAAGCTCACAAGGCATTGGTCTATCATTTCTTCTGTTTTAATGTTTCTCTTTACCGACCTGGTAAGTTAGACTGGAGGGAGTAAAGGTGGTGTTTTTTATTATACGTCTTATGATATATGAATTAAACATTTAAACTGAAATTGAAAGAAAAAAAAATAAATTCTTGATACATGTAATTGGAATGTGATGGTTAAATTGCAAATTATGATGAACAATGACATTTTTTGCAATGATAAATTGTTAGTAAACTACTCAAGCATTAATTTATTCTTAATACATTGTACCTTAATCCATTTTTTACCATGTCATTGTGTCGCAAAATTTGCAAAAAAATGGGGTAAATTTTAATCTGTATCAAAATATTGCACTAGTCATTTTTTGTAATTTGAAGAATTTCAAATACCATACAATACTGACTCAATTTTTGCATTATATATAAAGCATATTGTATTTTTTTGCATTGTGAAATTGAAAAAAGATGAAAAATGAATCATTGGGAAAATAAGCAGACGTATGGTGTGCTGTGTTTCTGTAACTAAGAGTCATGTGAAGTTTCGATAAGATTTGATTGACCTAAAGCTTTAATCATTATTTGTAATAAAAGTTATTGCGCAAGCTAGTTCATGAAATAATAACATTTTCATTGTTCCTTTTAACAAACTCTGCTTGTATAAATAATCATTAATGAACTCAATTCAAACTTGATACTACATTTAGCTGGTATTTAGCAAGCACAATTAATGTATGTCTAAATAAACTGAAATAGACATGTACAATGACTGTAAACTTGGATTTGTAGTCAGCTGTAGCCATCAAATTAGCCTAATAATTGTTTTTATACATATAAGGGTTTTTTTCCCCAAAATATATTTAAACTAGAGTCCTGAAACATTCTAAATGTATATGTAATTTGGGACAATTTTGTATTTTTTTCAAAAATATTTTAAAATTTGACAGATTCTTTTCAGACTACCAGTTGATGTAGTAATTGATTCCCAAATCACGTCTGAGTCTTGCAGACTGAGAGATCAATTGCCTTCTCATTACAGAACTATTGGGTTTTTAAAGTATTGCAAGAGGTGACATAGAGTGATCGACCTATATCTTTAAAAATGATAAATTCTTATTTAAAGTTTGTCTTTCTTTTAATTCATACTGAAAATGATTTACTCCCTGTGCTTCTAATTTTACTGCTCCTGATTTTTTTGCCTGTTTTTATATGAATAGAAGATCTAACTTGGTTTCAATGCTCTATGTTAGGTTTTTGAACTTTAGAGATTTTGCCTAAAGGTTTCCCCTCTTCATCAAGAAGTGAAGAAAAAAAAGATAATTAGAGAGATGAGGATCAGTCTTAGTTATTGAGAGCAGCAAGAAGTAGCAGGAATGATGACAGGCTGCAGGCTAATAGATATGAGAAAACCATAATTTTGGTTGAGTAAAGGTCTTTTTCATGTGCTTGACCATCAATGCATGTTAGGGTATGAACATATCGTGAATAGTAATTAGAAATCAGAAGAACAGGCAGTACTTTGCAATTAAAGCTGACATTAATTAATAAAAGTATTAAGTTGCCATATTATATTATTTTCAATCATTTCTCAATAAAACTGAATTGAACTTTATTTTACAATGATTGATAAACATATTCTACAAATTATAAAAAAATCTCTCATTGGCACTAATGTTAGCCCGAGGGGGTCATTGATGTGGGAGGAAGCCCACCTCAATTGCTACATGGGTACATGCATACATACTGATATTTCTGATCAAGGCATCCACATTGCAGGGACTTATTAATACATGCACTATACTTTGTATGAATAGATTTGAAAAAAAAAAACTTCAAAGAATAAAAAAAACTATGCTTGATAGAATTTTTTTGGCATGAATTGCCTCGATGTCCTAATTAAATATTGCGGAAAGGGTCACCTTACTTTATGTGTACATCAAATGCTTGTGCAGTTCCTACAGAGTGAAATTGGTTTACATTATATTTTAGACCAGTGCACTTTTTCTAATACAGTAAATAATACTAACAATAGGTGGTCATTTTTATCAGGTTTTTTTTTTTTCAACTAGACACCCTATTTACAAAAGTCCATACTGCAAGATCTACTGTATAGTTTTGTACATAACAAGTAAAAGGGAAACAAAATTCTGTATTGAAGATTTTTAGAAATGATTGTATGCCTAAATTTCAGTCTGGTATTTTGTTTGGCATTTTATTGGAAAATAAGAAATCACTTATATGGCGGAAGTCTAAGTTGAAAGGGTAATAATGCATCTTTACAAATTCCTTCTCCAGGTAGTTATCTGTCAAAGAAAAAAAAATATTATATGGATAATCAATTTGATCTTGTGTCAGGGCTGTCTGTCAAAGTTATATTTAGATACAGTTGAACTTCGATATCTCGAACACTGATATCTCGAATACAATGGATATGTCGAAGTGATTTGTAAGTCCCAACCACTTATTTTTAAACTATTTTACCCTCAATATCTCGAATACTCGGATATCTCGAAGTTTTTAAACAGTCCCACCTAGTTCGAGATAACGAAGTTTGACTGTATGTAATATCAATTCAAGTGTCATAAAGAAACATATTTAATAACCCCACTATTTTGAGATTGTTTTGATTATAGATTTGAAGCTTTTATTAAAGAACTTTTTTCAGCTGATCCATTAAATGCTTCTGTCAAGTGCTTTCCAATATTTGTTGTGAAGCTGGTTACTACATATACGTTGAAGTGAAAACAGTCAGATGGCAACTATCCTTCTACAATAAGTCCTGATAAGTGTTGTTCTTATATTTTTATCCCCATATTTTTAAGTCTCAATTCTTGAATTGTTGAATTTACCCACAGATAGGCATGTGCATTTAAAGCTGTACTTGCCCTGGGCTTGTTTTCAAAGCTTTGGCCTAAAACATGTTTTTTTCAGCAGTTTCATTGCATATGTTTACATTATGTGAAATACCTAAATAGACCATGTATTGTATAAACATGTGCATGACTTCTGGCACATTATAGTGCATGCTTAAGCTGTGGCAACAAACTTCACAGTGGTTAAGTAGATCTAGAAGGAACACTACTGCTGTTGAAATACTGTACATGGTATTAGATTCGGACATTTAAAACTGATTGATAAAATGGTTAACCAGCGATTTAAAACTCAACAGTAAAGGTTTTGAAAGTTTGTTTAACATTGTAAGATATTGAATTTCGACATGATGTGCAAAGCTAGGTGGACAATTACTCCAACCTCTCATCTCTGGCTGGGTGGTTACTCTTTGCAGGGAATCTGTCAATACTACAGAATAGATGGTTCCCAAAATAAATCAGGATTACATTGTAATTATCTAAAGAATATGTTTTCAATAAATACACACTGCTAGTGTTAAATGGGTTCTATCTGGTTTAGGAAATAGATGTATTGCCTGTCAGATTTTTTGTAAATGCCTACAACTGTTAATTACTGTAATCATTTGAGTACTGCAACATATATTTCACATTAATAAATCATAATAAGACAATTTAAGTGTTCTTTTCTAATGTATATTACTCCTTTATATAGTGTAGAAATTAGTTTATTCTATCCTGGTTATTAAATATGTCACTCACAGCTATGCAAACAGTTAATTCATGTATGGTGATTCAATTGAGCATTTTTAAATATATCATCAAGTTTGGCGAGTAGTGTGTGACACACTTATTTCCCTCAGCTTAAATATTAATATCTTAAACAGTATCTGAGAAATAATGCTATATGTGTAAAAAGCACAGGGGAGTCAAGGTCATAGGGAAGGTCAAGGTCAAAATATGGATATAAACATATGGTATCTTTATTAAAGATTTTGATGGAAAAATCTTCAACATTTTCTAAGAAACAGCTAAATGCAAAATAAGAAAAAGCAAAGTCAAGGTCATAGAGAATGTCAAGGTCAGAAATTAATATTACAGCTGAATTGCTCTCATCCACATGTATCTTTGCAGTTTATAAAAAATATTTCTAACAGTGTCCTTGTTTCTAACTAGAAAGTAAGCTATACACTGAGCTGAATACAGAGTGTGAGTAAAGAACAGAAGGACTGCAGACATTCAAGGACTGTATGGCCTGTGGGGTATAATAACAGCACTGTTTGTATGTCTGGGTGCCAGCTGTACATGTAATTGGAAATTTTACCAACGATTTTCTCAAACCAATATAGTACATGTTCTGTTGACCTTGTATTATACCTCATTATTATTGATAAAATTTGCTAGCAACCTCTGCCTATGAGTATTTATCATTGCACACCACTAAATTAAGGCAAATAAACAAAATGATTTATTGCTTGTTGAAATTGATTAAAGAGGATTACAATTGCAAATAAGAAATAATGCAAAAAATACTTGGTTAATAGTTAATGAAACAGAAATGAATCTATTTTATGTTGCATACTAGGTCTTCATGTGAGCAATAAAAAAAATAATTGATATTTTTGGTCTTTTATCAAAAAACATGCAATACAGTGTATATATATGAAATTCAGTTTCTGTATGCTCAAGTAGAAGCAATCTGACTAAAGCACAGACCTCTATTACGATATGCGATAGTGTAATAGAGGTCTGTGCTTTAGTCAGATTGAAGTAGAATTAATATATATGCAAGTGCAGGTTGAAAAAAAATCAGTAGGTTAATCCATGAGTATAACAATGATAATCAAAAGAGCATTATCATGTACTAGGTCTTCATGCAGGCATGTAATGATCCTAATGATCAAAAGTGCATTTACTTGTATTAGGTTTTCTTGCAAGTACTAAAAAAAAGGCTGTCAGTATTAAATTGAAGTAAATTAAATCTGGAATGGATTTTTGCTTTAATCGTAATCCTAAGTCTGTTACATTTATATTGTAGATACTTTCATCAAGTTTTGCCAATGAACAATAGGGATCAGAGTGGTCTTGGCCCATGCTGTGGACGGAGTAGTCAATGAACCGTGTACGCCAGAGCCAGCAACAGGTGGGGAACAAGTCTGTGTTACTGTTCTTACTCTATTTGTTGATTGCAACCTAGGTGTATCGTGCTGTACTGGGGTTGAGACTGGGAAATCACTGCCAAACTCCTCTTAATCACAATTAATCTGACTTGTTCACATGTACTGAAAGCTTTTATTTATATGATTTTTACCCTTTGTTCGAAGTAAGTTAATACTCTGAGGCTTTCTTTATGTAACAAATGAAGCAAGATAAAATGTACTCTGAACATTGTGCCTGCAGTAAATTGGTAATTTGTGGTCTTCTGCTATGTTAACCTTATATATGGCCTATTTTTGTTCAGGCTAAAGGTCTAAGAAAGTAATTCATTTAATTTTCACAAATAAGGTAATGCATGCTAAAATTATATAATATATACATTCCAAACTTCTGCATGCCTTGTATTTTAGTAGCGTAGGTGAAAGGAAATTTGCATGCAGTATCAGAAGATTAGAACATTTTGTTGACATTCAAAACTTAATGGATTATTTGTAAACGATGCCAGACATGTGATTTTAATATATACATGTGATGAAAACAAAATTTCTTTAAGAATGGATTCTTTAAAATCGGTCAGTTAAATAAAAGACTTGAAAAGTTTATGACAGTGATATAATTAAGCAAAATAATTTTACCTGTGATCATTTTAAAAGAAGACATAGATTTATTTGTTGCTGTCATAAATCGAGGGCAAAGTCACAATTCAATACCTGCTAGATTAAGTGGGCAGTTTGAGGTGATTTCAGGCCATTGATCACACTACCACCAATCACTCTTGTATTCTTTTATGTGAGCTTCTTTGCAAATCTCATCAAATATGTATTATCTATTTCTGTAGTACAGGTCCTGAACATGTTTGACTGATATAGGCAAAGGTAGATACAATGTAGTAGACTTTCTTTTGTTCGAATCGAAACCTGTCTGTTATTTTCGTCAAACTTTAATTTGGAGATTAATGATGCAACTAAAGAGAATCCCATAATACTTTGTTTCATTTGGAAAATGATTGAGGCACACAAGTCTTGGATTTCTTCCATTGGCATTTCAGGATTTAATTTTCTTTTGTGATGTTCAACATGAAGTGAATTTGATTAATTTAGGAAAATGTTTGGGAAAAAATGTCATATACATTGTTGATGATTAATTATTTCAGTACATGGAGACTGCTGTGGAATAATCTGCATTATTAATGCATCAAAAATACTGTTACACATTGATTGCCAATCTGTTTAATGGTACGTGATATATCTCCCTGGAATTAGATAATTTGGGTTTCTTTTATTTCTAGTGGATCATTGAAATAAAGCCTGTGTCTTGAATTTTCCAAGCTGGAAAATGAAAGGCCACCTATTCCTAGTTATACAAAGCATACTATAGGATACTAATCAAAGCTTTGTAAAATTGAAAAATCAGAATATTGAGTACCGGCATAGAGAGGGAATAGATCATCTGAAAAGTTTGTCTTTTTACATACATGCTAACTTGTTTGCAAAATGTTGAATTTTTATAGCAATTTGATTTTTTTCCAAGAGAGTCTGAGTCATTAATTTTAGATTTGGGTTTTTTTTTATTTAAGATTTAAACTTTAAGAAAGGTACTGCTTACTGCAAAGTTGCATGAACGTCATGGTATTATCTCCTTTACTCTCAGAAGCTTTTCAGTACCAGGACATGTACTGGTAAATATATACATGTATCTTATTCAGAAATACAACATTATGGCATGGTAAAAGTTGGTGATATAAAAAAAAAAATCAGAATTGTGGGTGTCGACTAATTCATTAAATCAACACAAATATTAATAACATATACAACAATGGCCATGAATGATTTGCATACATTTCACTCATCAAAATATCCTTTCAACAATACTAGTACATCATGATAGGGGTATAATAAAAAATTGAGTAAAACATATCTATGCTGATATACTTTCAACAGTTTTGGAGGTTTGATATTTTTTTGAATTCCTCTTGCTATATATAGTTTAAAATGTTTATGGGTTTAAGTTCCTATGAATAGTAAAATTCATTTATTTTTCAGAGTTATTCAGAAAATTTTCTTTCTAACAAAATGAC
>WFKH01006014.1:56511228-56567163 GCA_016163765.1 Magallana hongkongensis
AAAAACAAAGGGGTATTCTGTAACCATTTAAATGATCATGTAAATGGCTCAATTATATCTGACAATACTCCTTACAGCAGTTGTTCACTCCAACACAAGGACAGGCTTCTTCTTTATAATTATGATCGGAATATTTAAAGGTTAAATTGGTCTTCTTTAATTTAATATTATAGATTCATCATGCCTGATTGGTTCTCTGTACAATGCCTTTGCACAGGAAATCTATTTGATCTCTTACGTAGTCTCCTTACATCTGATAAGATTATCTAATTGCCCGAAGACTGATCTAGCTTAGAGCCTGATACACTGTGCACTGTTGGTGGGAGCATCTAGCAGTGCTTATGGAAATTATCACAGTATTCAATGGGAGCTCACAGAGAATTGTTTTATTTTATTTTACACAGTGGTGATATATGTCAGAAGATGAAGTAAACACTTGGGTTTTGGAGAGGGATTTTCTGTATTGAAAGCTTTTTACCATAGATACACATATATATAGGTAGCATGTTTGCTCGCTCAGCAGTGATCTTTGTTGCTCCTGTGTAATTTGCCTTCACCTTCACGGGACTGAAAAGGAGTTTTCTCTCAAGGAACTTTTACACTGCAGTCAATTGATTTTCAACTTTCCAGAGAGAGTGGTATTTGTTTCCTTTAACTCCCCAACTTTTTTCAAGTCAAGCGAAGTTCAGTCAACATGGTGTATGAATTGAAAACGGAATATGGTGACAGGGGATATGTCGTGGAGTATCTGTCTTCAAATGAATCGGAGTACTGTAAAAGCTGGCTTCTTCTTCCCGCAGAGAATCTGTGGCCAGAATGGGTCCGGGGCATTCTCTACTTGATTTGTATGCTCTACTTCTTCCTTGGTGTAGCCATCTCTTCTGATATATTCATGAACAGTATTGAAGTTTTGACCAGCAAGAAAAGGACAGTAAAACAATGGGATGCAGAGAAAAATGAAATGAAAGAGGTGGAAGTATTTATATGGAATGAAACTGTTGCAAATCTCACCCTTATGGCTCTAGGAAGTAGTGCTCCAGAAATTCTTCTAGCAACCTTTGAATCTATTGGATCTCTTGGAGTAGACAATTCAGACAAAGACTCTTTAGGAACATTTACCATCATTGGAAGTGCTGCATTTAACCTTTTGATTATAACATCAGTATGTGTGGTTAGTGTTAAAGGAGAAGAAGCAAAATACATTAAGGAGTTTGGGGTCTTTTTGTTGACTGCAGCTTGGTCACTGTGGGCTTACATTTGGTTGCTGCTAGTTGTTCAGTATATCTCCCCGGGGGAAGTTGAACCTTGGGAGGCTTGGGTCACCTTTTTATACATGCCAGTTTTTGTCTTCCTGGCCTATGCCACAGACAATGGATGGTGGAGGGATAAATGTAGCAAAAAAAATGAAGTTGATGCTCAGGAACCAAAGCAAATGGTAAGTCATAATATTAAGCCAATCAGACAGATGTATGGAAAGGAACTAGAGGAAATAATTCAATAACTGGATAATCAGTACAATTCAATTATAAGAAGATGGAAGTGTATTTGCCATCAGTTGTGTGTTAGGAGCTGAAATTGTGTTTCCCATTAATAATATTAGATTTCATTTTTCTTGGTTTTCTTTATTTTCAATGTATGCTTGTTTTATGAGCAATTTAATTGAATTTTGCAGGATTTTGTACAATGTATATTTCTGATGGTGTTTGAGAATAATAGGCTGTTACAGAAGTATCAGTATTTAAAAAAAATGTGTCAAAATTTTAAAGAAATTTTTCATCTTGGAGCATAATGTGTTGTTACATTATTTCAGTAAAAATAAAAATATTCCATCTTAAGATTGAATTTTCAGTAAAAATTACATGCTATGCAAGGCAAGACTCCAATTGAGAAACTAGATGGTATATTTAATGCATTCAAAATCAAAGAAATAGTGCATACAGGGCATTCAAATAATTTTTTCAATATGACTAAATAATGAGTTTTGGCATTTAAGTTTTGGAAAGGTTCTAGTGCTTGACACGGTGTACAATAGCACACGATGGGGTCAATTACTCTGTTGAATAGCAGTATTTCACAAATGAATTCATCAGAACAGTTTTGAGGATTTCTGATAAGAATGAATTGATCTTCATGCGCTAGAAGTTAGACCCATTTAGTAAGAATCATTGAGGGTATACTTATCAAAGTGCTGTGTTCATCATGGTCTTGTTTCTTTATTGAAAGCAACCGTTTCTAATACGAGTTGTGGGGAAAGTAGAACTGATGTTGCTCAAATATATTGTTGAATCAAAATATATTTATTACAGTAAAGATTGTTATTTTATTCTACAACACTCCTTTAATTAAAATGATAAGTGAGGTGTTCATTTGTTTATTTGCAATTTATTAAATCTTAGAATTTTCTGTAAAAATTATTCTAGGACAAAGGTGTGTATAAAAATATTGATATTTTGTAAAATTGGGAATGTTACGAAATATGAAATAACCATGTGAGACTTATTTAAACACATATCGACATCTGTGATGAATTCATTAAGACTGTAATCATAAATAAAATATGAGACAGGATCATGTTTTAATCATGATTTTTTTAGATTGTAGTGATTGATTTAGACTTGACAAAAGCAATTCTTTATAATGTTATGTATAAATGCTACAGTTTTTACATATACTGGTACATGTATATATAAACAAGAGATGTAATACAATATTGAAATAAAATTAATTTCTATTAGTGGAACACATCATTTTATTATCATACATTATCACAATTACCTATATATCAATACATATGCTTAGATATAGCCTAGATTATTAGTTGCTTTCAGCATTTTATTGAACAAGCTTTCCTTATTCTAATATCATGTACACGAAGATATGTTAATTAAGCCATCATTCTAAAACTTACCGGTAATTCACACTCAAAACTTGACATACCATATTCTACTATACTTAATTTAATGCCTAACTTTATAATTATTATAAATTTTTGATCTTGATATAAATTACTGGTATACATTTGGAATAATATAGATGGTCCATCGGCCCCCTGTTACCACTGTACATAATAATATATCATCAAAGTTGTGTATTGTATGAGTACAATCTGATCTGTTTTTGGTAGGATCACATCAGGATCATGACCCACCAGCAGAGAAGGGGCTCCTTTGCTGGACATGCCACGGCAGGAAAAGAACTTCATATGCTGGAAATTGAAAAACAACAGAAATTAAGGTAATTCAGTTTCATGGTTGGCTTGAATAATTCATTATTTTGCCAATCGCCCTGCAAATTAAAATAACATCACCCTCCAATCAGTCCAGAACATCATCTGAAATAGAATCATTTATTGCCTAAAAATCACCTATTTGTCATAAATATTAAGTTTTGCTTGTTTGCACACATGCTTACAAAAAATTATCAGTGAGATCAAAATTGATGCGGTCAATAACACTTAAGTTATCTTTGGTTTTCAAGATCCCCAGCATGGGCTGGTGATGATGAGTTTGATGGATCTCAACAACTCAAATTTGATTTGTGTATCTTGCAAACCTGCGTAAGAAGTGTACATCTTTTATAGCCACCTGAGACACACCATCTGCAGCATTTATCTGAAACAAGACCCGTTTTTGTAACCTGTACCATGTTTTTATTTATTTCTTTTTCAAAGACGCCACACCATCATCTTCACTTAATTAATGAGTTGACTTATCTTTTGACTGTGTGGTGTTATCAGTGATCACACCTTCTCTTTCTTGATACATTAGCAAACTGCCAATATCTTTATGACTACTGAAATCGGAGCTAGGCTGCATATTTTATAAAGCATCAAAAATTGCAGTCAAATTTTTAAAAAAAAATCATATATGTAGTTTTTATTCATAAAAATAAAGACAAAAAATACCAAGAGAGAAATAGAACTGCTGGGTGGTTTTTTAATGTACTAAAATCATTGTGATGGGCTGGATATGATGTAATATTTTTATTTCAGTGTGCTCAGCCTGAATTCTCTTGATAAAAAATCAAGGTAAGACAGAAATATACCTTCCTCTGTAGCAGTTCAGGCCAAGTAACAGGCGATGGCTTCATTTGGCACTTTGTTAATTTTCAAATCCAGTGTAGAGTCTATTTAACAGCAACCCATTAACTGATTTTAATTACACACCTTGTATCACTTGAAACCTCAATGATGTTCTTGTAAGTGCTTGGGCTCTCTTTCATATTTATCCTCTAAATTTCACCATTTGCATGAACACAGAGTGGCAGAAATGTGTGCTGAAAAATGTTTACACATTCTATTGTCTTTGTTACCTACTGGTGTTTACATGAGAAAAAGGCAGTTAGACATGATTTATGCTTATATTTTTTGTACCCTTGTAGATTCCCCTTATTGAATGTATTGTGGTTTTTTTTTACTTGTTCCTTTTTAAACCTTTTTTTACATGCTTAAAAGATCATTAGTGTCTGTCTTTATTTGTTGCCAAATTCGTTTGAAGGACCCAGAATAGTTATGTTCCAGAACATTGTCTTTATATCACACTGAGACTTGATTTTTGTGTGATATATAATGTTGCAATGTCCTAGCATAATTTGAGTTTTAAAGTATTTTTTGGTGTGTAAACATTTGTGATTTTGTGAAATCAAGTACAGTTTTGGTTGTGTTAGTGGCATATGCATACAAGTCAATGACAGAATGTTCTGTCATTCATTTCCCCCAGAGAAGTTAGCTTCTCCTAACAGTACTGTAAACAGTAATCAGGGAGAGATTAACTTGATATGGCCAGGAGTAAGTTCTGGCCAATTTTTCTCTTGACTAACATGGAAGTGATGCTTGCTTTATAAATCAGGGTATTAGCATAGCTTTACTGTTATAACTGTCTCCTATATATGCCCTAGTTGTCTACTAAGGCAGTATCTCTATAGTTCATCTGAACTCTGCAGTCGGTGGGGATCCTCTGGACTCTGGCAGGGAGCTGGGGGATCCTGTATCATCTTATCATAGTGTACCTATCTGCCTGCTCCCTCTCAGTAGCTCCTGCTGTGTGCGGGAGCATGATCTATGGCACTTTGATATGTTGCCCCTGTAAGACAGTTCTATTTG
Organism: Magallana hongkongensis; assembly: GCA_016163765.1. Lineage (NCBI taxonomy): Eukaryota > Metazoa > Mollusca > Bivalvia > Ostreida > Ostreidae > Magallana > Magallana hongkongensis. Next base: position 56,516,330 of record WFKH01006014.1, read on the forward strand.
CATGGATACTGCTCTTTGCACTTACTCTGTCGTAACTGCCTATTGCTATAGCTGCTTTTGTATTTGATACACCTACATATATTCCGATACTGTGCATGACAAGGCAACTCTATAGGGTGAATCAATAGATCTGGATCTGTCATTGTTTTCTACTGTGAATTGTTTTCAGAACTATTTATTTATACTTGTAAATAAGAATATATATTCATGATTCACTGAAAGCTTGATCCAGATGAAGTTATTGCTTCTATCAGTACATATTCTAATTTCCCGAATAGGAAATACCTTATCTTGTCATCTTTAATTGCATTTTAGTTTGCTAGGTCAGTTCTTTATTAGACAAGGAGTGGAGGGGGAGGGGTTAATTTTTGATCACTGATTTTTGGTTTACAGTATTTTGGTGAAATGTACAGAATATAATGTGCATACCTGTTAATGACATCAAAGTTAAAGTATTGGATTTGGAGTATTGTTTTCATCACACTACAGTTACGACTAGTGTTTACTTATTGTTTCACCTGGATACTTCAAAAATATTGACTAAACTATAGCAATCAATGGGTAGCACCTCGAGCTGTTTACTCTCGGTGGCTGTTCAAACTACTGGACCATGTTACGAACATTTTAAATTCAATATTTTAAATAAAACTTTTCTTTTCATTGATTGTAAGGATTATTATTAAGTGTTTTGCAATTTCTTTTACATAAGCTTGAGAAAATCCAGATTTCTTTTTTGGGGTTAATGTGATATGAATATTAAATATATTTAGGAGAATGTACACAGTGAAACTTGTGTACGTCAATTGATCACGATGGGGAAAAGAAATCAATTCAAAGAGAATAGATTGAATAATAGTATTATGGAGTTTTCTTAAGATTAAATAATTTCTTTGATATTTAAGTGTTAAATATAAGCAGAAATGTATTCTTGTGTGTTACTCATTGTATGAATGCTTATACAGCCATTGTACTGACTGATCCCTGTATTGTCTGCATTATGATGAAAATTCATAACCATTGTGTGAGAATTTTGACAGTATCCATACATAAAGCTTTCACCCTTCTGTTTCTAGACTTCATGGCAAGCCATCTGCTTTGCATCATTTAGATTAAATTAATTTCCAGAACATGGCAGCAATTAAATTTTGAGCCTTTGACAGTGTGTATTTTATAGATGGGTATTTTGAAGGTATTGTGATGCTTTTAACTGTATGCATCTCAGGGAAATGTAAGCACTAATCTCTGCATGCAGCTTCCTTGAAAATTTAATGGTAACAAATTATACTGCATTGTTTTTCAAGATCAGATGATCATCTTCATCCTTATGGCAATGACCGTCGACATTCTATATCTCCTGGTTTGAAATCCGCCAAAGACATCAATGTGTCTATAGACAGCGACAGGGACAGGTAACGTCTGCCTCTGATCCAATTAGCCAGAGCCTGATAATATATGACACTGCTACTCATTAGCCTACTATTCCTTCGACACTTGCTGCATAATTCAGTAACTCTTTTGTGTGTGAGTTGTCTATATCTACTAGTTTCAATACGGGTGAGAATATTTTAACTTGCGCAAAGACAGCTACATAACTGATAGGTAGCAGTCACCAGCTTTTGCAGGTTGCTAGGGCTTCTCTCAGAACCAGGGATCTCTTAGGTAGTTTGAATATAAAAGTCAGTGAGTTAAGGAAAGGAAACCCAGTAGATGGCTGACTAGACTGTGTCAAATATCACAGTGTTTTCAGAGTGTCTTTTATCAGTGTCTGTATATAAAGATGCATTGTTTGTGTTGTGTAGACACAAATCACAACTCTAGCAACCATGAATTTTTGCACCTTTTTTTGATTTGAAGATTTATTTGAATCTACATGTCATCCCTCTTTCATAATATTTTTATCCAGTTCATTTTATTTTATGTTAAAAGTTTTTTTTCAGTTTTGCTTGTTTTATTTCTGTCTCTGTGATATACTTAATTTTGAAGATATATGCTTTTAATTGACAGATTTTACAACTCTTGCTTATTTTCAATGTGTAGATGGAGGATAATTTTCAGCTTGATTTGGTTTCTTGTTCTCTGATATATAATAATAGTACATTTACATATAATTTTCTTATTATTGCTTGGTTTCTTGTATGAACAAATTTGGAATTAATTATGAATTTACCTTTTCGCAAATCTTTTAATGTCAGAACAAAACAAAAAAAATTACCGTAAATAACTTTTTCTTTGCTTCAAATGACTTCTTTAATTTAAACTAAAAATCTTCATTTGATTTTTGATACATTTGTATGTGATAAGATATTAGGATATCTTGGTGACTGTTTTATATCATTACAACATACCTCTTCTTGTGTATTAATCAGTATGAAGCATGATATACTTTTTTAAATATAGTGTAAGGCACGCTGAAAATAATAGTATAAATTCAGCAGGCATGCATTGTTCTAATTTATCACCTAACGGGATAAAATCAAAGTAAAATTTGTGTGGATAAACATTATTTTTATGCACTCAATATTTAAGAATTACTGGTGTTAAATGTATATAGTTTTGTGGTCATGATGCAGTTTCATATTAGAAACATATTGAATCAAATATGAAATTTTTAAGAGTTTTGAGATACAAATTTCGAAAGAGAATTATATCGCTTAAATGCTTTGTTTCAATGGCTTGAAACCACCCAGAAATTTAAAGTACAGTCAAAATCAGATGCTCTGTAGAGCAATTACCCCATAAAAATCATTTAGTTTCCTATTATCTCATTAAAATCTATGTCATCCATTGAAAACCATACATTTGTGACGTCGGACCATGTTGCAAATCTTGTTATAGAATGTTCAAAACGTTGATAAGCAACGGGGCCGATTAAAGACCAAAGTAGCAGTAGATTTTGCATTTCAAGCAAGACAATGACCCTGGCCTCCAATATGTGCAGAACAAACGCCATCTCTTTAATATGGACATTAATTCCAACAATATTTAGGACACCGGGTCTTTGTCTTATGATTTAATTGATATACTTTACAAGAGGTAATTATCCTGCTGTCTTCAGTATTACTGAAGCATAAGAAGACCACTGTGTCCTTTGATAAGTTGGCAAGGTTTTGTTTTTAGATACAAATGACCTGAATGCTGCATGATTACATTACACACAGATATCATCAGATATTGGTATACACAGGGATTTTGAAATCTCTTATAAAAGAAATTGGAATCTGGTATCCACCAACATGGTTACCAGATCTGTTTATTAATGTACAGTCATAAATATTGATAAAAAGTACACAGACCCAACAATTTAGTATATTGCATGATTTTTGATGTGAAATTAATTTCGAACTCAGTTTCTTAAATATATGTCGTTTGATTTTTCAGGTATTATTTGTTAAAGATTAAACTGTAAAATTTGTTATGCATTTTGTTTCATATAAGGTGTTTGAAAGTGATGTGATGCACACATGTAAATAAATACCTGGTATTGAATTTGTCTTGAACAGCATCACCCATACCTGCTCAGGAACCCCTGCTCCATAGTTAACAGATTTCCTTCAAGGAATATTATAAAAAGTAAATATTTATTCAGATGTATGTTTCTACTTGCAGTCATGAAAAAGAGCATGACCAAACCAATGCTGAGGATCGGCTTGTCAAGATGGACAAGGGGAAAGACCAGCAGCAGACTTTTGCTCGAGCCAGGTAAAGATTTGTGGTGGCCCTTAGACACTGTATTAACTGTGTAGGGAAACATACATGTAACCAAGGGGTTATCACATTGTCAAAAAACCTACAGCCAGTCTTGCATATAGCAATTTGAAACTGGCCGTGGGTTTCTAATGATGAGGGTTATCATGGCAGTTATTCATTCCTTATCCAATCATTCATCTTGAGGAATGTTGTATTGCATGAATTGGCTGATTTAGTTGGGAGGCCCTTGTCCAGTGATAATTTTGTTCAATGTTTGTAGTACATGTATTGCAGAATAAAGATTGCTTTATCTAATGTGTTATATTACAAGTAGCAACTAACTCAATAAGACATATATGCCTCAACTATTAAATTAGTAGATAAATGTACTATGAAACATTAAACCACCCATTCTCAGCTCTGCAAACAAAATAACTGATTTAAGTTAGGATGAATAGGGAGTGAAATTCCCACTGTGCTTGTAGTAAATGTTGGAGCCAGAGCATGAACTTAGATAACATAATTACATGCTCTATTTCCTTATTTCATCAGTGACTTACAGTTATTTCACTTAAAAATTATTAAAGAACCGACCACTTAGATTATTACAGGTTAGTCAATTGCAACATAAAGCGAAATATCCTAAGTGAAATACTATATCAAGTGATCCCATCCTTATGCATATAATATAAGTAGATTTTCTGTAACAGCTCAAGGAAGTCTTATGTAAGGTAAATCATATAGAGCAGTCCCTTGATCTATATCTGCCCATTGATGAAATCAGTGTTGCATGTGCTGATGACTTACTTTGAATTCAAAACATTCATGAATTTTATTTCAACTGTAGACGAAATGCACATTTCCAACTTTTTTCACAGCTTTTTAAATACAGTTTAAAAATACCATTCCAGATCTCAAGAGATTAACTAACCTATGTATGTAATGCACTTCTAACACTAATTTAATGTGAATAACATGCTTATAACAGGATTTGCTACTATAGAGCTTGGTAATCTTAGATTAATGAGGTGTTAATACTTGGGTCAGGAACCCCTTCCTATAGTCCAGTCTTATAGTACATTACCTCAATGAAATTGCACTATATATACTGCAAATTAGTAATTTATGCTAGATTGTAAATTAGGAAATGTAGTCTCTCTACATTTGAATCGTGTATGAATTTGTCAATGTAATTTGTTTCAACCTTAGTTATTTTGTTAAAGCATGATTTACTTAAGATTTCATTTTGAATGTAATTCATGTAATTAAAGCTCAATGTATGAATTGACTAACTGTCTTGGAGGTGTGCCTAATTTCTTCTGTTTTTATTTCATAAGAAATAATTCTTAATCAGTGTAGAAAATCCAGATCATCAGTCCTTGTTATCATTTAACTGTCTTATAATTTTGTCTTTACCAATTTGTTGTTTTATGGTGTAGAAATCATAAAAAAATCAACACCAGTATAATGAACAAGGCTAGGTATGTAAAACTCTACGGCAAATGCATCATAGCACTTGCTGCTAGGAGAGTTCTGTAGCACTTCACTGTGCTAGCAGAGTGCATGACACTTTTCTCTAGCTAGCTGTAGTTTGTTTCCACCTTTCCTTACGTTCCTGTTGTGATTTGTAGCTGTGATTTTTTTTTTCTTGCATCTTTTCTGTATTTGAACTTTTAATTAAAGATGAATTATATTTTGATTTATTTAAATTACATACATGTTTTGTTGATTTGAATTATTTGTTAAGGAAACAATTTGGCAAGGTTTAACCAATTTATCATCTTATAAGATTTATTACTATAACTAATATTTACCTTATTTTGAAGTATTTGATGTTACAAACATAATGTATCTTATTGGTTGTTAAATATATTACCAGTAATCAGACATCTCTGTCTATCATAATTAATTAAAATGCAAAAACACCCCAAAATCAAGTTTTTAGGGGAAGTTTCACAAGTTCTTATACATATTTATATATCATATACTCATAGAAAATATAAAATTTATTATACACCCCTTTCCGGCAATCTTCAGTTATTATCACTCACCCCTATCCATTATCATCGGCTATTATGACGTAGAATTTGGTATGCGTTGTTCATTTCCGATGGCCGAGTACGACGTCAAATGTATAAATCGATGTCAACTTAATATACAAACAGTTGGCGCAAATTGACAGGAAAGTTTATAAGAGACAAGTACATTTTTTGACAATAATCATTCACCAAATGATTATTTTTATTGTTTTGATATTTTCTATAAGTATATGATATAAAAATCATGACATGGCATTTTTATATTGCATCCCATATTAGATGTGATATAAAAAATCCCATGTAATAATCTATATACTATGTCCATGAATTGTGCCTCACTTTACCTTATATATACTATTGTGTATTATTGTTACTTATATATTTACATCTGTAATATACAATCTACAATAAGAAATAATATCATGCAGATAGAAAGGTTGGCCAAAATTAATTCTACATATTTATTTATGTTTGCAGTATATTAGGTTAGCCTTCTTTGAAATATTCTGGCTGGGATGTAAAATTCAAATGCAGTATCCCAGATATTATGTACTTGTGAATATACTTAATTCCAATATCTTGCAATGGATAAAAATCACTAGTTTCTTGCAATATTTACCAAGATATATATATTTACCGCTATTTACAATACAATGGAACAACATATATATTGTTGTTCCAATCTTCCAAGTGTCAGTTTGTATTTTGACTATTAGGCTGTATAAAGCCTGAATTTATGTGAACTAGCTAGAAAAGAATGTGGAATCCAATAGATTGGATCAGTCTGATTAGCAACTGAAATTGGTATTCACAGCATTGTGATGCGTAAAGTCACACCATTAGCTGTTGTCATTAAATAGCACTTAGGAAATGGTCACTAGAATAGATTTGTAACATTGCTTCTTGTATGTTATAATCTAGAGGCAATAGTTTCCTGCTTTAATGATGAATTGCACAAGAACTTGTAAAGATGATCTTGTATTTTTATATAACCAGGAACTGTAATAATTTAAACTGTATTGTTTTACAATTAGAATTTCAAATATTTCAAACAGTGATTATAGATTAATTATTATATTCCCTGTTCTCTTTTTTTGCCATAATTGTTTGAATATTGCTACTGATTTGACAGTATTTTTACATCAGTTTATATACATGTGTACTTTCTAACAAAGAAATACAAATTTGACACCAAAGAATTCACTGTTTACTAATACCAGCTAGTTGGTAGATGAGATATTTTTATAGATGATGTGTGACATTTGCAGTACTATTATTATAGGTTTAGGCATGCAGTGGTCAGTGCTATGACAGGTACCAAGAAGAGGGTAGGAAGTGGCCACAAATCTGCCAGGTTTGCAGAGTTAGTCAAACAGGTTCAGAGCATCAACCAGGCCAGCAGAGAGGGCAAAATGCCCGCAGGTCAGTGTGGGCCAGTTTTCTGGGCAAATGATAAAATCAAAGAACTTTTGTCACATTTCCTGACTCTCTAAAAAAAATTTACAAATTTCCCACACTATTGCACTGTGTCAAAAATTGTTCCATTTATTCAAGATCAATTCTATGTAAGAATCAAAAATTCGGTGGCCACGCATTGACACGGATTTTCTTCATACTTTACAGTTTGATAGACTTTGATGAGTTAAAAAGCCTAACACCATGTATTTGTTGCTATGTGGTCTCGTTGCCATGGTAACAGGGTAAAGATGTAAAAATGACATTTTAATGCTTATTTGAGAATATATTGTGAGTAATGGCAACAACTTGGGGTTTCCAGGGTAGATTATATAATGGATAAAAAATTGTCATTTTTCAAGAGAAAGAAAAACAATTATGGAGAAACACATATTTTTAAAGAGTGTCCATGGTAACTAAAAAGAAATTTCAAAATATGATTTCTTCATTTAATTTGAATTAAAAATGCAAATCTTGAATTTTTTTGTACACACTATTATAATTATGCAATTAAGAATTTGAAAATGAAAATTGAGAACTGTTGCTATGGTAACAAGCTGAAAAATAAGGTAAATTCTAATTTAAAAATATGAACAAAAGATAAATTGTCTTTGTGCTGATTTCTTGAAAAGAGTTCGTTTGTAGCAACTACATCTGCTCTTAAGATTTAATTTTAATGCAATTTGAGTTTCAACTAGTAGAGAAATGATATTCTTTAATTTTGTTACTTCATGTTTTGCTGTTACAGTTGAACTTCGATATCTCGAACACTGATATCTCAAATGCAATGGATATGTCGAAGTGATTTGTAAGTCCCAATCACTTATTTTTTAAGTATTTTACCCTCGATATCTCGAATAATCGGATATCTCGAAGTTTTTAAACAGTCCCATCTTGTTCGAGATAACAAAGTTTGACTGTATATACCAACATACACTTGAGGTTTTGATTTTCATAGACATAATATACATATATATATTGAATTAATATTTTTCTCCATTTCATACAAAATTCTTTATTTCTTGTACATATATTTATCATTATATTTGATAGACTTCATGTGGTAAAAAACGAATGGAATTTAAAAGATGACATATAATATGTTAGTATACCAACTGAATATTTTTTGTTTACTGCTGTGCAATAAGAAAATTCTTGAAGTGAAAGTACATTTTTTTGTTACAGGTGATTTGTATGGCAAATTCACATTTGCATCGGACAGATATGCTGTTCTTGAAAGTGCCGGAAACTTGATTATAGATGTTCTCTTTCACAGAAATATGCCGTAAGTGCCTGTTTTTGACCTCTCTGCTTGCTCGTCTTTGTAATTATCAAAGACTGCTAGAGACAACTTTAGTCGCTAACATCTTGTTTCTTCATTGCTTCCCTTCAAGGACATGTTCCTACATTTCCCTTACCTCTAGAATTAAAGTATCACTGACACTGAGCCAACATCTATGGGTTCTATGTCTCTCAAAAGTAAATTGGTTGTTTGGGAGACAGAGTATGTTTTTCTACCTCTGTTTCTGTGTTACTTCACTTGTCAAAACTGTAAAATCTTGTATTGGACATAAAAATTGCATTATGAAAATTGGAGCACTTTTAATTATGAGGTTGAAGGTCTTGATAAGAATGGTATTCGAGATGTGTAAAATGTTTTTTGAAGAGATGTAAATTTTTTAATCAGAATGTGGATCTTATATGATGATTGAAGAAAAATTGATATATATTGCAAGCATTAGAGTGTCTGTTCAATGTATCAAAAATTATTTTTGTTTTTAGGAAAGCTGGCATGAAAGCCCAAGTTATGGTAAGGAAGAATTCTATTGCATTGGCATTATGTTGAAGACAATATTTACTGTAGATTTCTAGTTTAAATTTATGCAAGTACATGCAATGTAATTCTGTGAATCTGCTGCTTTGTATCAAATCTTGAGAATATAAAATTGCAAACGCCAAACTTATGCTATAATTTCAACTGTCAGAAAAAAAAAAATAATAGCTAGATTTTAAAATATTCAAGGAATGCTTCTCACGATTTTATGCAGATATTAATTCATTAGGTATCTACAGTATCCTTTAACAGCATACAACCTTTTGTCAATAAGCATAAGAATTAGATTATATTTTCTACAGAATGGAGACACAATGACTTTCAAAAATGGTTCCACCCAAGTGACTTCGATCCCTGCCACTGCCAACCCTGCGAACAAGCACAACATGGAGCAGGTTTTTGAGGGAACAGTCAGTGTGGAGTTTGAGACCAGGGAGGGGTCAGGCAAAGCTGGCAAGGACTTCAAGTACCAGACCGGTGTGCTGGTTAGTGTTGTCATGTAAAATGAGAGTTAAATAGTTAGGATTTGTGTAAAATGTAACTATAATCTTTCTTTTATTAATGAGTATAATTGGCTTATTTTTCAGACTTTCAAAGACACAGAGTACAGACAGACTATAACTCTTGACATCATCAATGACAATCAGTTTGAGAATGATTGCGATTTCTATGTCATTCTGAAGAATGCCACCAATGGCACATCATTGGGTGACCCCAGTGTCACAAGGATCACTGTTGTAGATGATGATGGTAAAATACTGTCTATATGCATTTAAACTGAGCAAATTTTGGAAGAATTTATTATTCACATTGAGTTTCAATATGTGGAAGAATTTCTTTTGAAACAGTGTACTAGGTGCTACCGGTAAACATATTCATGTAAAACTGCAGTAATTAACAAATTATCATTTATGGCCCAAAATATTGAACTCCAACTTAAATAAGTTTTGCTACAGATGAGATGATTGATGGTGACTGCTAGTACCTGAGGTTCTGTGTTGTCTTTCAGAACCTGGAGAGTTCCAGTTTGATACTCCACATGCCTATGCTGACCTGTCCTCGGGGAAGGTCAAGGTGACCGTATTGAGAGAGTATGGAGTGGACGGCAAGGTGACCATGGAGTATTCCACCATGTAAGTTCATTCAATTCTCTCTAAAGCAATAAACTAAATTTTTCAGTGAACATGGTATGAACTCATAATTCCATGATCACTTGAAAATGTTGATTTTGACTGATGTTTGCGTGTTACAAATTATGTTTATGAAGTTTGAGAAGAATAGTTTTTGATATTAGATAAAATTTAGCATATACCTACTTTATATGCATATGTGAGGAAGTGATTAGTTTGGGTTCATGAGCACATGAAAGGTCATTTCATGAGCAAACATTACTTTATTTATATTACAAGGTCAGGGAAAATTTTGAAAATTGACAGTGTTGTATCAAAATGAGGAAAATTAACATTTGTAAAACTTGTTTCATTTTAATGTTTAACACATTAGTTTGTTAACTAGTAAGTATGTAGTTAGGTACACAAATGAAAAGTTCCATGATATATATCTGAATAAACAGTGAGATGTATTTGATGTTTGTAGTGATGGCACAGCAGTAGGGGGTGCAAGTCTGTCCAAAGATGTGGACTATATTCAGACATCGGGAACGCTGGAGTTCAAACATCAGGAGACCAGTAAAACTATTGAAATCAAAATCAATAAGGAGGCCAAGGTAGGAAGCCAACAGTGCCTTCTAAATATCCAACTGGATGTGATGTAACATATATATTGGTTTTGGAGGCTGCTAATATTTAGTTACAGCTAGTGTAAATATGCAAATGAAAAATACCATGATAAAAGTTAAAGATGAAATTTGGTGTGTAATATTTATTGCGTAAAGTTTTCTCTATTTTGAATAAGCATACATCACGTTGGAGTGCAAAGTGTAAAAAAAAATAAAAATACAAACAATGATGTAATGTTCACCCATTATGATACAGGATTGATTTGCATTATTGTAGTACTTGCCCAGTATGGTAATTATTTCCATCTGTTGTTTTCAAAGTTCAGTTATTTGTTGCCAGAAGACATATGGAGAAAGCCTATTAACAGTCATTTGATTTTAATTTTCATGTCAGTTTGATGTTTACAGGAGCACTTGCCTGTGTAATTTACCATTTCTATAATATATTCTGTTAAATTCCTATTTCAAATGACCCCTTAGTGTTCACATTTACACCCAAGAAGCAATGTTCAAATATAAGGTACTGATCAAGCAAGTAGATTTAGTCAATAATTTACATCTAAGTTTAATTGGTGTCCTCACATCTGTATATATAGGTCATCACATAGGTAGATCAGATATTGTACTTTCATTTAAAATTTTTGTAAGTTCACTTTGATGGTGATCATGATTATTAAACAACTCAGAAATTGAACAAATGGATTTATAGTAGACTCAAATTTGAAGGAAACATTGTTAAGATAATATGTCTTGCAAAGTATGGTAAAGTTGTTGTATGTAGTGAAAATCTTTTAATATTTTATTTGGGTTAAATGGAAGAATCTTGAGGGCATAAATAAAGCAAATAATGTACAGGTTGACTGGAATCATTTATATTCAGAGGGATCAATATTTGTGGATTGCTAGATTTTTGCACGTATGCATTAAGATTTATATACCGGTAATTTCACGGGTTCTAAAATGTATAAAAAAAATACTGTGTTATGTTTTTTGATATGTAAGTTTGAGTTAGAGAGAGAGTGGAATGGTATACCCATAAAATCCACAAAAATTGAAAATGCTATGAATTCTAATGATGCCACTTAATCTATAACCTTTAGCACATGTATATTTCAACTGAAGACTGTTTTTTTACACAGGGATCAAAAAATTTTGTTGTTGCTCTGAAAAATCCAAGTTTGGGTGCCAAGATAGGCAGTAGAAGTGCTGTAGTCTGCCACATAAACAAAGGTAAACTATTTTTGTTCATTTTTGTTTAATCTAAAATAAAACCAGAAGATGATTTCTCATTATTGCATGTATTTATATATACCCAGTTCAGTGCATTGATTTCAAATTTTGTAACGTACACAAATTTGTTGATTTTCTTGTTATGTTGTAACATAATCAATCTGGTAGAAATACATATACATGTAACTAAAAATACTGATAGTTTGATTGATTTCATTGAGGCTGTCTTCTCCTTTCAGAATCGATAGAGGATCGTATTGCTGAAGTGATCAAGGAGGAAGAGGAGGATGAACCTGTCACATGGCCAGGGCAGTTCAGGAAGTCAGTACAACAAACAATTTATATTAAGAAGGCGGGATGGTCTTGGCCATTTTTAGACTATGTCAATCTCCTTAGAAAGAAGAGCATTGTATAAAGATATAAAAAAATATTCAAATTTTAAAGCTAAAGATTTTGATTGTTTTAAGTAATAGTTTATGGCTAGAGAAATCTTCTCTAAAATTTTAAGGTAGATCTGATGGGTAATTTGTTGACCACCCGGCCTCCTTAATTATAATCTTACAATAAGCTTAGTCTTTTGTGTGTCTCCAAGATCAACAATTATTGTGTGTATCGATCATTAGGTTGTGGTCTTGATGAAGGTCAAGTCTTTTATTTTAACATCTTTTGTTTTTACTTTTCACTAATTACTTATCTCAGTTTAAATATAATGGCTAGAAGCTCTGAATTAAAAAAAAATATGTGTTACCGGGTGGGTTGATTTTTGCTTGTTACAGTGCCATGTCTATAGAAGGTGGTCAGGATGAGGATGGGAATGATGTTCCTCCTACATTCTCTGATTATCTACTTCACTTTCTTACCTTCCTTTGGAAAATTATTGGAGCAATGGTGCCACCAACGTAAGTTTGGACATGGTTTGTTGAATTATATGATAGCATTCAGCTTTTGGGTGTTATTTTAGATTCTACTCTTACAACTTCAATCAGAGTGTATGGAAAAGAAATTTATACTATCTAATTTTCAATGTACCTGTACACAACAAGTTTAGCAATTAAAAAATATTGATGAAAATGGAAAATACAATGAAAAAAAAGCTATGAAACAACATTGTGACAAGTTAACAATTATGTATTGTAGGACAATATTAGGTGCTTGGCCAGCATTTCTGTTTTCCCTAGTATACATTGCATTGCTTACATTGGTTATAGAACAGGTGAGTCACAGTTGATGTTAATGTTGTCTGTAATTACAATAAAAGAGAAAATAAAATATATGAAAAAATTGTTTTTTAATATGCTATTTCATTTTCTCTCTATATCTGTAACAGCTTGGTCATTTGCTGGGATGTGTGGTTGGTTTGAAAACAAGTGTAACTGGTATAACAATTATTGCTTTGGGAACCAGTTTACCAGATACATTTGCCAGTCGGACGGCAGCCATACAGGATGAACATGCTGATGCAGCTATTGGAAACGTTACAGGTATATACTTTTTTTAAGGAAAAACTGATATAACTCTACTATTTTTTTTGATATGCTATACATATATTACATTGTTTTTTTAGGGAGTAACAGTGTCAACGTATTTCTTGGTCTTGGTTTGCCATGGGTTTTGAGTTCTATGTATGGTTTTGCCAATGGCAAACCGTACAAAGTACCCTCAGGAAATTTGACCCAAAGTGTCATCATTTTCTCCACTTTAGGAGCTTTGTGCATCATTATTCTGGTGCTTAGGCGGAAGGTATGACAAAGATGTTACAGGTTTCTCAATCATGTATTACGTGGATTTAAGTGAATTAAGATGATTTTTTTCACTATCTCATGTGTTTACTTTCAAAATGCAATCTTGTTTCATCCTAAAGCCTATGGTTGATCTGCATTATTGAAATAACTTTTCCTTGAGCAATCCATATAAATAAATGCATATGTGTTTAACATAGCAAGCATCAGTTTCAACAGTGTTTCACACTTTGTTTTCTTTTTCACAGTTTGTCGGGGGAGAATTAGGAGGTAAAAATCCTTTCATCAAGTGGGGTAGCAGTATTGTCTTGTTTCTCATGTGGACCATCTACATTGTCTTGGCCAGTTTGAAGGCCTATGAAATCTTGGACTGGGAAGTGTGAAAGGCTGAACAATGATAACAGCAGAAGTAATTTGTTAAAGGGAGTGCCAAAATTGAGCAGGTGGACCTTGACCATAACCTGCACTGAAAAAGTTCCTTGACATTGTCCATTTGGTTTTAATTATTACACAGTTGTGGGATTTTTCAGCAAACGTATTGGGAATAGAATAGAAACTTTATGAGACAAGATTTTGTACTGCTCCCACAATAAGGATACTGGGACATTTTCAGTGTTCCTGTGTAGTTTTGTAACTTATGGAATTAAGGCCCCTTAGAAACAATGTATATTGTACAAAGTTACTTTTGAACATTATGGCATTTTTTTTTTTTTGTTTTATGCATTTTTACTATTATCTTAACACCTGTAAGTATTACATTAGAAATCTTGTATGATATTGTTACATCTCCACATAGTGCTATATTCTACACTTAGTGGAAACTTTTTATTATGAAGTAAATCCCCCAGAACTGTGATAACCTATTTATTGTTTTTATTTTTGTAATTTAATGTGAGTTTATGTACATTCCTCTATCAAAATGTAAATACAAAACCATGAGAGAAGTGCTGACTTAGGAGTATATATACTGTTGTTAGAGATTCATTCATTGTTCATTGATTATTATTACCTCATTTACTGTAGAAATTGTCCTTGTGTGGTAGAATGTGAGTGAGTGTTCAACACGAACCATATTTAACTTGTCCATCTGTCTGTTGGTGTGTCTCTTTACATTGTTATGCATGTTTGGTACAAATGCAAAGTGATATCTTACAGTATTGAATTTATTTTGTTGATTTTTATTTTGCTTGTGTGACACATTTTAATTATTTTTCTTGTTTCATAGCAATCACAACCCGAGTCTGATGTTATCATTTTTTACTTTTTAGATGTTTTATTGAAACACCAAATACTCAGTGATATAGAGAGAACAGTGAAGTCTTGTATTCCTGAATATGGGGTCTTGATTTTCCTTGGTACTTATGTACGAGAATGGCACAAAAGCCAACAATTCAAACCCGTTATGATATAGAATCCCATTGCATACAAAATAGAAGAAAACAATGATGTAATAGACAATGAATTGATAAAATGGGTATACATCAATTCCTTACAATTTCATTGTTTGGAGCTGAATGCTGTCACTGGGAGCAAGAGTCGTTCAGATGTATTTCTCTGTACAAGGTTGCACATTAACCACCGACTATGTTGTGAGATTTTTTTCTCTTATTTGTGTAGTTAATTTAGCGAGTTTCTCCTACAGATCTTGATGCATTTAACTGTTGTGTATTGTTCGTTGACTGATGAATTTCTACTGCTGATTTACATCCTTTAGGAGGTACATGTCTTTGTGATCGCCTTCAGTATTATTTATATGATTGTCAGCAGTTGTTACAAGATAACTTTCAATCTGGTGTGTTTTTATTAACGATTCTGAGGCAGGTATATGTAGATGTTTTGTGATTTCATGGCTTGATCTGATCTAACAATTTCCAAATTTCTTTTTTAAAAATAGGTATTGTCTACAAAAATTGTTCAAGTGAGTTTCAAAAATTGATAATAAAGTTTGATATTATCCGTTTTGTTTTGTTGAGGGTTTTTTTCTTTCAAGATGTGATATCCTGCTGAGAATGAATTAGCCTGCTGCATCCCTTATCAACAGGGTGTACCTCGGAAAGATTGCATCAATTGTTGATTTACAGAATGAACGAGAATTATCTGTTGTGATATATTGTTATGTATCTGACGAGAAACAGAAAAAAGCACCTGAAATCGATGTCTAGGGTGTCTTTTGACAATGAACTTTGTCCAAAGCTGCCAATAGGGACGATGACCTGATAGTGGCATAGAGTGGCAATTACTTAAATAAAACTACCGGTATACATGTATGTTGTGCCAAGAAATGATTGTAATATGCAACCAATGTTGGGGAAGGGAGTGCATTCAAACTTTGTGTTTGGGGTGTTATTGTCACCCAAAACGACTTGTGATGTGACAGTGACTGGACCACTTATAGGGAATGATTGAACACGATTTTTATCAGCTGTCGACTGATAATTGGACGAGTTCCGTCATACTACAGTTGGAATGGGGACAGTTTCGTGTTGAATTGCTACAATATATGATGTAGTCTAGATAATCTATGCCCTTAAATTTGCATTGCGTAATCATCCGATTGTTACAAATATATTAAATTTACAAATGAAGTATTTAAAACACAAGGCAGATAATAAGTAGGGGATCAGAATGCTTTGAAACTGACTTTAGCTGTGACCCGAGAGGATAAGGTGGAGGGGGTCTCGTCATATATCATACAGACCATCTCAGGATCTATTACGTGGACATGTACTAACGAAACGCACTTCTAAATATAACGATATTGAGGTGTACTTTTTAGTGGCTGTGTTAATTTTGATTGACAATATTAATGAAGACGTAATCCGTAAATTATTTGACTTTGATATAAAACGTAATACATGTACTATAATGTGTTAATTTGGAGACAATCTTCTTTTCAACAAGGAAACGTTCCCCATATGAGTTTGGGGGAGGGATATGTGTAACACGTACCTTCTAAGACGCTCACATTAGCTGTACATTGCCGCATGCACAGTAAAATGCAGTAAATGTCAAAGTAGTTAACGCTATTCATTTGCATGAAAGGGGGGATGTTGCCCTAGTCTTTAAGGAACACAGATAAAGTGATAGGAGAGATAACTCTTAACAGAGAGAGACTTATTGCCAAATCTGTCACAGTTAGTCCCGACAACTTTATTTTAAGAGAGACGAACAATACAAGCTCCGACCTATCTAAAGAAAGATAACTCAAGTCATTCCCTAGACTTCAAGCATTTAAAACTTTTAACAAGTCGAGTCGGTTACGTAATTCGTCAAAATTCCAATTAGCTGCACTCGGCTGGATACACTGAGAGCACTCGAGCATACGACTGCACCGATTGTTTTAGAAGAGACATCTGTTTTATCGGCTGTGAGCAGTATAAAAACAAGGTAAGTCTGTTGAACTGAAAAATCTGTGTTTTGTGGTCAGAAAACGGGAATTTATAAATATTAATGTTAATAATCACGTTCTTTGCATTGTCCTCGCTGATATTCTCTTTAATACTGCGATCCTTGTTTTCAATTGAATCTTAATTTTCTTGTCAACCATGTGGCCTTAGGAATGTGTAAAATTGTATAGAATTATCATCCACTCCACTTGAAAACACAGCCCAGGTAAATATGACAGTAGGATGGGCATCAATAACAAAAATAGTGGTATAAGTAAATAGTTTAAATATTAGGCAGTGTTGAAAACTTGAAAGGGCGGGTGGTGAGGGGTTGGCTTTTATATAGATCTTCCCTTTATCTTCCTCAATATATTTTCTAGCACGCTTGTTTGTTTTTAATGGGTTTTTTGTTGGCTTGTGAGACTTTTTAAAAATCTTTGGTTAACCCCCCCCCCCCCCCCCCCAAAAAAAAAATATCAGTGAAAGGTAATGGATACATGTTACAAGATTCTGAATCATAATTACAGTATCAAATATGTGATCCATGTTTCCCTGGGTCTATACGATTACTTTGTGGGGAGGTGTCGAGTATGTATATGTATTCGTCGACAGATCGGGTAAGACAGGTTGATGGAGCCCCTACACAGCAGTCCCATTATACACCGAGTCTACTGCATTCTGACTCATCAGTCAGTATATACAACGGGAGGGGGAAGGTGAACTTATTATTCATTCACTCCTCACTGAAAAAAGGATTCTCTCTCTCTCTCTCTCTCTCTCTCTCTCTCTCTCTCTCTCTTCAAGCTTATTGCTTTTTGTCAGAATGCAGTGGTGTTTTTTTAGGGGTTTTTTTTTTTTTGGTGAATTTGCTATTTCCCTGTGTATTTGAAGATTCAGCAATCTTGTAGCCGTGAAATCCCAGGACACGGTAATCAATAAGCCAATTTTACTATCTGCCGGCAAAACATAGCCCAAATGTGCAGTATAGTTATTTATAATAAAAATACACATTGCGTGCTAACCGAGCATTAGTTTCGATGTTAATATTGTGTAGCAGAAGTAAAGAGGCAATAGGACTACCTAATCAAACGTTATTTTGATATTTCTTTATAGATAAAGATTGTATTTTTAAGACATAAATGAGCTCCTTTTCTTTTGTTGGGGATAAAAAAAGAGGTCTGTAAATTCGAATTGCAATACCCAATTAGTTGCCGCATTTGGTTCGTGTGCGAGATTTCTTTTTAAAAAGGAGCTGAATTTTGTTAAATAGCTCTCACGGATTTGTGTCAAACTAACTTAAGATATGAACACGTCTATATTTTGTACAGATTAACAATACCTGTGTAATAACCTATATTTAATCACCTTCTTCTGATGAATTAGTTCCGCGACTTAAATCTTACGTGATTTTACAGCGTACTTTTTTTCTCTCTCGGCAGACGACATACTGCAATGGAACATAACACATGACCAAGACGAGCGAGAGAAATGATGAGGCAGCTTCTTCCATTGATTTTCGCCGTATCAGGAAGTTGGGGATTTGGGGGAACGGGCGATTCGTCAGAAATAAGTGGTTCAGGGGTAGACAGTCCTGGGTCCCGAGGAGAGGGGAGATAATCCGACCGGTAAGGTAAGACACACAGCAATAGATGATTATATACTAAAGCACACACTTTGTTCTGAATTCATAAACATATGTTTTAGAATAATCTTGAATTGCGAAAATGCGATTAGACTTGTCGACACGGAGGTGTAACCTTTCTGGACTGACAATAATGCCGCAATTGGTCGTCTTAGCGCGATTTGTTGGATTTGAAGGTTCAAAAAGTAACACCTTATCCGAGGTTTAGTTAAGCGGTGCTTATCTAGGGTACCCTTGTCCAACGTGTATCCGATTTCTTGTTGCAATATCTTTAAAGTCTATCTTCTCTGTTTTATTTACGGTTTATTTAATCCTTGGATTGTAAATTTGATGCAAACCTGATATGCTTATTAGTTTTGCCGTTTTTTATATACCGTTGATATGTCTGTGTTTATTAGTTTTGAATTCTAATCGTGAAGTTATTTTTCGTGACAAATACGATTGTGTCTAGGCCGGAGTTGTTCCGGAGAGAGAGAGAGAGAGAGAGAGAGAGAGAGAGAGAGAGAGATTTTTAAAAAGCTGTTAGAGTAGATATACTGTTTGCCTCATTAATAGTTTATGTACAATTCAGACTGCGGTAATGAGATGACACATGGGGTAATTCGATCCATACTCAAAGAATCGAACGCTCTCAGAGTGCATTCCGCTAGCAGAGTAGACAAGACAGTTTTGAGTATACAGTTACAAATTAGTTTATGCTTATGGCTTTAGTCAAGTTGTTTACCAAATTTTTATTTTTTTTATTAGTTCAAATTGTCTTAAAATTTGCTGAGAAAATTTATATATGGTTATTTTAAATAAGCTTTGTTACTGTAAGCATGTATATTTTTCTGGCCGCTATTTTATGTTGTAAGCTAAGAGATTTGACAAGAGATGCATTTCATTTCCAATACACGTAGATCAAACATCACGGACAAACATACAATTAATGTAACATGGTCTTGTTTTATATCTAAAAAAAAAATCTGAATCTTACACTAAAGTCAATGGCTACTCCGCAATATTGATTTCTTTCTATTATACAGCAAGCCAATATGCAGACAAACTGCATATCTTTTGCAATTTTCCCCGTTTCATATATTTCTCCTAGCCGTTGCATAAGTTTGGGCCCTGTAGGTTTCCTTAATTAGGTTAGATATTTCACCCATAAATCACTCCTTACATCGATTGAAAGTAACAAGCTTAGATGAAATAGCACCACGACATTAGTTGCGTCATTTGTCATGATGTCCGTACACATCCGCCCGTATTAATACATGGAAAGATCGGTTCAAACTCAATATATTTGACATTATCGCCGCCAAACAATTATTTTAACATTATGGAATTTTTGTCCCAAACTGAGGACAGCACTGTACCGTATTTTTTTTAACATTATGGAATTTTTGTTCCAATTAAACTTAAGACAGCACTATACGGTATTTTTTCCCCCAAATTGGAGGACAGTGACTACCTTTACCCTGTATATGATTTTGATTGACAATTATCGAAATCTTTGTAAATAATACATCCTGTAGTACAAATCGGAAAAAAATCCATTTGCCAATCCCTTCATTAATGTTTTTATTTCTTTAATTTAATTAAAAGGTATTGTTTTTTTTATTTTTCAGATTTTAAATTGTCTTTCTTTCCTATTCCAGACCGCTCCCAGACATGTAAGGTTATCGCTTGACATAATCGTCAAGATTAGCATGACCGGTCAAACCAGCACCTGTATGAGAAAAATGGTGCGACACGTCATACAGAACATGGAGGACTTTCAGCATAACTTGGATTCAATGGTTCAGGATCTACAACGTCTCATCCAGGACATAGACACGGTGACCACAGAAATTCAAGAGAGATTTGACCGGAAGTCCACAAAACGCTGTAATCACCAAAACGGTACCGAATGTCCACGTCGCGAAGATGCTTTACAAAAACTGTTAGATAGTGTGCGTACAGTTGACGAATCTCCTGACCTTGACCTTTCCTATCTTGACATTTCAACCTCCTATCAGCGGCCAAGATGGGGGAGATCTCTATCTTTCCCAGTGTCCTCATTTAAACTGTCTTCATTGGTTAATCCTAAAGAAGAGTTCAGGGAAGAATACAACGCGACTAGTTTTGTTTGTGATGAATTTAATTCTGAAGATCAAAGAAAACGAGATTCTAAAGTAAGAACTACACGTTGCACTGCACAACTTAAAGAATCTGCAAAAATTGCAACAATCGTTCCTGAATTCAAAAGTTCAGTATCTACCATAGATAGACATAGCTCTTCTTCCAATTCAAGTGGAACGTATAAAGAAATAAATTCCATTAAAAGAACCACCTCCAGTTTTGAAAATACTCAGCATGCAATAGTGGAAGCAACAACACAGACCAGTTTTACACTTGACTCGTCGTCTGATATCGACGGCGATGTGTTTAGGAACGATGTGCCTGAACTCATCTATACAGGATCGTATGAGCGGGAAATGGAATTGGAACTCGAAAATCGAATCGAATCGTACAGACAGACACGTGACCCCGATGATTGGCTGATGGAAACCGGAAGTTCTACCAGGATTGGTTCCAGTGATGAAGAGGCCGAGTTGGCACAGGAACTAAACACCTGGATGTCGTTCACTCTGCCTAACACAGCGCCCCCTTCTGAGAGTTCTGAGAGTAGCTTCTCGGCCTCCGAGTCTGACATCGTAAATCACAATACTCACGCTACCACCGTGTACGGCAATCTGATATTCTCCGATAACCTAGTCATCATGCCGAGTAGATCACGTAAAGTTGTCGAACGTTTTGATGTTTGACACGATAATATATTATATATATTGTTACATTTATGCATAATGATATCTTCTTTTTTTAGACAATATTATACCGGTACTTTGCTCCGATTTAAACAGCGAAATATAATGGACCAATGTTGGACTGTATTAGATTGCATAAAATGCATTTATTACAATACTGCAATTTGTCTTTTTAATTACTAGTAACAATATCTGAATCTGTCCATTCTTCTATTATAAGGAACGACACATTGGTTTTGTTTGTGTTCTAAGTCATTGCACTGGTCATTAGAAACTCTTGCCCAAAGGTATTAAAACTTTACCGCTTGATTGGCAGTAAATTTGAGATACAGCGCACTTAGTATACGATTCCGCCTACAATATAGCGCTTTTGCGAACATCAGATATACTCAATATCTTACAATATTTAGTTAAATATGTTTAAAGAAACGTAAATATCAAAATTACCAGGTTAAAAGAGTCTAATTAGAAGTTAGTTATCTTACACGACATCATTAAAATCTTCAGGTTTTGTTAGGGATATATAGGAAAATAGATAGTAGACAATAAAAAGTTATGTATTTGAGTATTTGAACCACTTTAAACCCAAGAAATCAGATCAAAATTATGTTCTACAGGTATTTTACAACATGTTTACATTGAATTAGTTTTGGTTTAACGTGGCCTTCGTACTGAAAATTAGACAAATATTTCTTTATATTTTTAAATATTTCTATTTAGGGACTTTTCTAAAACATTCATGTATATTTAAACTCGGTGTATATTTCCCCTTATGTTAGCATTGGAATTCTGTGACGGTCAATTTTCAATAATATACAACGTATATACGTCGTATGAGCACAAGTAAACGTCATCACGCGTTTTGAATAGATTTTTTATAGTACGATTAAATAAAACTTACAAAACCATTTTGATATGTACTTTTGAAAAATAATCGTTAAATCATATATTTCGAACTCAGAAAAGGAGTTTTCCCGGCAAAGTTTCTGGCACTATATTTTTAGCCGCGGAAGCGCACTAAATAACGTTTAGTGGCTGTTCCATCAATTATTCATATCCCTGACAAAGAGCGTATATATATATATTGGTTTTAAAGCGATGATACAAAAATGTTCATACAAATAAACATCAAAATCAATATGAATATAAGTATTGAATGCTTAATTTTGGATATCGTCGGTCCTATAACACACCAGGCCGTGCAGACAAATTATCATAGTATTACCCCGCTAACGCGCGGTATTCAATTTGTCTGCACGGCTTGGTGTGTTATAGGACCGACGATTTCCATAAATAAGCATTCAATGATTAAATATATTCATATATATATTGAAAAGACGTACACAATTGTGTATGCGTGGCCTAGTGGTAACGCGTTGCAGTTTTATGATTTTGTGGTCGCTGGATCGATTCCTCATTAGTAAACGTATTTTTTTCTTTTCTCTTAAAGCATGATAAGAATAGAAAGTTTGAATTACATGTATCTAATCTGCTGGGTTTTTTTAAAATTCTGTTGTACAATTCTGAGTATGAGCACATAATATAAATATAAAGAGATCTCTTCAATAAGGATACACATCGTTTACACTAACATTCAATTTAATTGTATTTTTCTGGAAGTAATCACAGTTCAGAATATCATACAGAGTTCTATATATTTATCGATGAAGGTAACCTTAATTAATGACAAATCAGTGGTTATAGACATCATTATAAAATCGGTAACTTGGTAAAAAATCTCCTGTATCTATTTTTAGTGAAAGGTATTTTCCGTTCTAACACGGAATGGGAAAAGGCGCTATACCTCTTTCCTACATGATTGTATTGTAGTTTGCATAATTAGCCGAGACTTGTCCCGTGTTTCCAATTGCTGTCAGTGTATGCGAGATTGGCGATTGGTTTCCAACAGCAGTTAGCGTAGAAGGAAACTGGCGTTTGATTTCAAATAGCAGTTAGCGTACAAGAAACTGGAAATTGGGTTTTCGACAGTGAAGTCGACGTTGCAATGTACGGGGTTGTTGCTAACAGTAGGCTATACACTGCGCAGTGACCCTTCGTCTGAAGAGTATGTTCAAATTTTGAGGGTTTTTATCATGCAAATTTTAAAGAAATTAAACCCTAAACACGACTCTTAAAATGTAAATTTAAGTAAATGGTCATTCAGAGTAAATTTAGTTTCAAGTGAGCACCAAAATCTCAAATTCAAATACAGGTTGGATTCTAAAATGCGACACCTCGTCAATTCTTGTTCTGTCTGTCCTCCCGATGATATGGACAAGCTTATGATAAGCTACAATGTACTGAAAAATGTATATAAATACATTGTGCAAAATTTCGGTTTAAGTCTCGTTTGACCAAGTCTCGTTCAACTACGCAAAGCTTCGAACGTTTTTAACGTCAAAACGAGGTTAACCAAAGTTTGCCCGAACGGAACAAATCTCTACAATTTTTTTCAAGTATATGATAAACCGGCAGAAAACAACTGAAAGATTTCTCAAAGTTATAGTAGCTGGAAAGGAATTATTATCGATGGGTCATTAAGTAACCAGAAGATCGTCGATTCGAATCCGACCTTGACTTTTTTAAAAATTAGTCCTTGGGGAAAATCAAAATATAATACTTTATCAGTATGTTCTAGTTCATCAACTGTTGGTAGGTACAGTTCACATTGAACCAATGGGCTTTGTAGGGTCGAAGAAGGCTACATTGCAACAAAATTTTATAAACGTTGATAAGTAGGTAAAGGGCTTAAAATAAGATGAAAACAATTTTGACAAGTAATGTATGTATATGCATAAAATGAATTGATAAGCAATCAGTGTTACAGACATTAAATACTTATAATCAGTGAAAACGACAACTTGTTTTTTGTATGTCGATCAGGCGCTCTCTGGAACGATAACAAAGTAAATACAGACACACAACTGTAATAACCCACTTCGATAGCTTTATATGGGCTTTGACACATTTTTGTTTCATATTAATTACACATTGAAATGTTTATGTGTGTAATGTAACATGCGAAAGTATCCTTCTAAGTTCTGATGATAGTCGGACAAAATGATTTTTTGAGTCTTTCATCTTTGCTTTAAATATAATTCTCAGAAGCTAGAACATCATTACCTATCTTCATCCAACTTATATTCGTTTTAGTTTGATGTGGTATTCTAAAACAGAAAAATGCGTGCTATTCTAGTACAGTAAAATGCGTGCTAAAGGGAATGGTCAAGGTCATTCGACGCCAGATTACTAATGGTGCATGTCATTGTATATGTCAGATCAAATGTCAAGGTCAAACGACATTAATTGTAGGGTCAGGGTGGAAAACAACTTTACCCCCCTCCCCCTGCGCGCACACACACATCAAAATGTTTTATTTCAAATAACACTCAAAACGATGATTGAATAATGCAAAGAAATGAAATTCAATGAAACTGTTTTCATTTCTTGTAAATAATGTTTTGGGCCAGATGCAGTTTCCACATATATGATTTACAGATTATATATGTTTCCCCTCTTTTTAAGAAAACCAAACTAAAATCAAACAAGATATAACGAATTAATATAGAAGTTCCCTTGACCAAAACAATTTTTTTTTAAAGATTGTTTTGTTTTAACGATAGTGAAGCTTGGACAAGTATAAGTACCACTGAAATAAATAAGCACTTTATATGGAGTTACGCCTGAGAAGGAGTTTATTGTATAGAAGATTGAGTAGGACAACTAGTATATCATATATTGGATACGGATCATCCGCCTTCTTGATATGTCAAAAAGATTTACAATAGGAAAACAAAGATGCTAAATTTTTTGAATTTGAATATTTTTAAGAGTGTGTAGTAGTAGTTGTGTTGCATAAATGGGGGAAGGGTGGTATAGATTTTGCGTGAATCAGATACGGCAATAGTGAAATTAATTTTTATAAAATGAATTAAGAAAATACCTATACATAACACTTCAAGAAAACTACGGTTTAATAAAATTATTTCATAATTAATTTTCTCACAACCTCTGAATGGGCTCTATACAGGAGCAGATAAGGGGGCCTACATAGGTGTAAAGAAACTCGGCACCGAGCGGTTCCAACTGGGACCTTCACCTGAACGAGACACAGTGACCATCGGAGGGAGAGAGAGCGCGGTCTGTTGAAACAGCCGCTGTCCTACCGATATCAAGGACCTAGAGATAGGGACCCCGGTATCTCCACGTATCGTGCTGATCAAATTCTCATCCCTTGATGTGCTAGCTTATTGATAGTATCTGATTAGTGTGCACCAGGGGGTCCCATTCAGTCAACTTTTCTGATGTGGAAATTACAAATTTTCGTGTGTGTCGTGGCAGCAGCGTCATTGAGCTGTGCTGAATCAGGTAGGATTTTCATCATATAAAAAATCGCCGGGGGGGGGGGGGGGGTTGGTTTTTTTTTATTAACAAATCGCTAAATATATAGTTTTCTGAATTGATCAAGTTTTTTATAAAAAGTATTGAATAGATTTTTAATTTTAATGATTATATAAAGGATTTTGCCATGGTTATTATTCATTAGAGCGAGAAAGCCAGTCGATTTAAGTTTTTTTCTTCTTTGTTTTTTGTTTTTGTATGTTTGTTATAATCTCAAATTGTTTTCTTTGACACAATTATCCGAGAAAAATAAACATTAATCGTACGAGTTAATTTGTACCTAAAAATTCCTTGTTATCGGGAATAAATGCGATAACACCATACACTTATGAATTGAGTTACTATTGAGTTGTAAATTTTTATCTGAACGTGACCTTTGGCCAAGTTAATGTTGGCATGAATGACCAGTGAAGTTTTATTCTGTATTTATCATGAAATAAGGATCATTCGGACATTTTGGACAACACAGTCAACTTTTTTTTTTTTTCAATTGAAGACAGATATTTACTACCGCAATTTCTCAAATAAACTCACTTTATTTGATAGTTTTTAGTTTCATTTTGAATTTGTTGTAATTTGAATTTTTGATACCGAGTATTTAAAGGTTTTGAAAAAAATCTAATAATGTCATTATTTTGAAAGAATTCATTGAAAGGGGGGGGGGGGGGGGGATATATTTAAACGTTTTTGGTCAACAGATAAATTAGTTAATGTATTATTAAACATTATTTTGATTTAGCCAATACACATTCATGAGTATCATGATTGTAAAAGTGGATATGTTTGCGTTTTTTATGTGTTATTTAGTTTAATTTGTAAATAATGAGCTGTGGTTATGATCTCATAATAGGGGCACGCTTTTTTAAGAAAACGAAAATGTTGGCATTAAGATACTTTCTTCTCGCGAAAAATAACACTCGAAAAATAATATTTTTTTGTGCTTCAAAATGTCATTTAGGAAAGGACATCAAACTAAGGTGATATATGTAACAATTGTTTTCTTGTTTTCTTGTGTATTATTCCGAGTAGCTAATCAATACTAGGATATCTGTATCAAAGCGTTAATATTATTTTAAAATAATTTTTAAAATTTTAAATATTTATTTTAAATGAACATCTTTGATTAAGAATTTTCAATCTAATATTTGATATTTGGTAGTTTTTCATACGTCGTAACCTCAATGTACGTGTATGTTTACATTTTGTAAATAGACGTCGTGATAAACAGCATCCTTGCATTACTCCACTGATCAATCTTCTTGACCTAACCCTTATGGTGAAGAAATAATCGTTAATTCTATATGTACAAGTGCATGTATTCAAAAGTAAGTCTAGGTACAAGGTTAGTTTATCATGCGATATTGCACAAGATTCCGTGAATGAACTGTCAAACTCTCATGTTCATTCATCTTGTGTCCTTGAAAGGGTAGTGATAATTTAAATCTAGCTCATGTCTTCTTCGTCAAAGGTGATCAAGATCATACTAAAGTTCAGAGTACGGATGAATGTAATGTAGAAACTGTATGATTGATGTCGGTTCAATTCATTTTATTAAAAAAGTTAACTTCATCAGAATAGTTCAAGGACATTTCAACTTCGCTACTGCATCAGCTACTGTATTACTTGGGATCGTATTTAAGTTAATACTGGTTAAGTGTGTATAAAGATGTTACGGTCTTTGACGTGACCTTGAGGATAAGTTTGTCATATGCTGGAAGGGGGATGGGACATGTTGAGGCGTTATTGCAGTGGTTGGGTTGACGTTGTATTGGGGTGGAAAGAGTTGGCAGTCAGTGGGGGCGAGATTGCTGGATGAGTTGACAACGATACGAGGTTTTTTTTTTTCAATTAGTTGAATTCAGCTTAAATCATTTTTCAAACAATTGCACTGATGTACTTTGTATTTAACAGACAAGGATTGATTGCTTGGGAACGAGCCTTGACGTCATTAAAAAAAGTTTTAGATCACTTATTATTCGTTTTTTTTAATCGTCTCAAAGAAAAATCAAAGAGTTCAGCACCATTACGATTTTGATTTTACCTTATCTTTGCCTCTATCAATTTAAGCTTTACCGCCATCGTGTACATTTGACAATGGATGGTGTCAGTGGCGACCCCTCAATAACTCGCGAGGATTTTCGTGGCACTTAGGGAGTGGTTCTACACGGGATAGACTCTCAGGACCAGACGGAGACCATACAACAAAGTGTAATTTATATAACCACCATTCCACATATTTTCCTGCATTCATAAACACAGAACATATTATCACGATCGAATATTAAAAATACAGATTCAGTTTTATTAAATTGCAATAATTATTGGTATTTTGTCACAGATGGAAATGGAAAATACATTTTCATCAGAGGCCGAGAGGGCCGACACTCCTCAATCGCAGTCGTTGAATCTAACGTTGACGTAACTTCCGGTAAAGTATGCAATATCATGAAAAATAATAAATCTAAAGGTTGACTTAAGTACATCCATATATGCATTTACTATATTTTCTATTCAGGCCTACAAATATCATTCTGGTATTATATGAATGGAGTTGGCATTGGAAAATTGACATTGGGCAAAGTTGAAAATGGGAAGAAAACGGTGCTCTGGGAAAAAGAGGGACGACAAGGGCCCTCATGGATTCAAGCTTCGGTCAATATGCCCCGGGGGAGCTACGTGGTAATATCTTTATTCTATATATTAAACTTTAAGTAAGAACAACCATTTTTTAAATTTGTTATAATGATTAAATTAGTTCGTTACATACTGTACATGTTTCTGTAGATCAGCTTCAGTGCCACTGCCCGATTGATTTATGGGGGAGATTTAGCCGTCGATGACGTAGAAATTGGTAAATAGCTGTCGAGAAGTCTACTGGTCTGATAAAGCCCGATTTTTTCGCAATAATATGTTACTGAGTTCTTATTTCTTTTGAGAAAAAAATGTTATTTATAATTAATATAATTCAGCTCCAATTACCACGACAACACACGCCCCAACATCGACTCTACCGCCATCTAGGAAACTTCCCTTCGCCTGCAACTTTGACCTAGGATCAGGAGCATGTGGCATGGATCTCGTTCCATCCATAGGAAACAATGTTGGTTGGAACATAACATCTAAGACCTTTACACACCTTGGCTATACATATATACCTGGTGATTCCTCGGGACAAAAAGGTATGTTCTTTGATGAATCTATCAGTTGATCACTCACCAATCAGAAACAAACTAAACTCATTAGCTCTCGAAATGTCATAGTTCTTTTACTCTTTCACCAAATCCATCTCCTTGGCAAAACCAGCATGTTCTTCATGGTTTGTTTTTATTTTCTTCAGGTAATTACCTTCTTTTAAACAACTGGAATCTAGGTGAGAATGGTGATGCTGCACAAATCGTTTCACCTGTCCTACAAAATGCCGGTGTTGCGTGTCTGAGTTTTAAGCTTTATTTGGCGAAAATTTCTAGTGGCACGCTGTCTGTGTACCAGAGGCTGCTTCCCTCTATGGAACTGGTGCTTCTAAGCGAGGAGGCGAAAAAATCCTCCACGACGCCCTCAGAATGGAAAACAGTGATGATTACCTTGAGAAATTCGAAATACTTTCAGGTTGGCAAATTATCCTCATATTATTTTATGAATATATACAATGCAATGTCTAGTTATGTCTCCATGCATTCAAATAGACTACGGCGTTTACCTCTACTAAAGATTGTTGTGCTGTTTTTCCCTGAATCTGAATTGCATTGTGACCAATTTCAATACCTATGGATGTACATGTACTTTTGTGGTGTGCAACATGTCATTTGATAGATGCATATTTCTTAATCTAATCACAGATTGTAATGGAAGGCTCCTACACGGGGTATCTTGGTTCAGTAATCGGTGTCGACGACATAAAAATAGAAAACGGCGATTGTAAGTCGATATTCATTAAAATTTTTTTAAAGGTATATGTGGCGTATTTTTAGTGAATAACAATAATAAGATCTGATTATTTGCTTCATTTCTTTACTTAAAGATAGGACTTTCACACAACTTACGCTTTATAAGTCAATCGCATAACAAAGATACAAGAAATCAAAAAAATATTTCTTATTTTTTACCGGCACGGTAAAAAAATACAAAAGATTTGAATAGCCTCGCCTTAAATGGGTCACGTGACATCCATCTCGGTCTATCAACAACAATGGCGGCGACGAGAAAGATAGTATACCGTCAGAGACGTATATAACATAATATATGTTATATATGTCTCTGATACCGTTAAGTAAAGTTTGACAGATTTGGCAATGAAAGAAAAAAGAGACAGACTGACAAGGATAGGAACAAAGGGAAGATTGTCATCGGAGACCATGTATATTGATGGAATAGGAATTAAAGCCGAATTAAACTTAAGTTTCCATCATGAAGTTGTAGGGGTTTTGCTAGTCAGGTTCGTGCTCAATGTGTTCCGTGTCTTTACTTTATAAGTTATAAACCACAAGTGAATTTTCGTTTAGAGGAATTTTTGAATTAAAAATAAATAAACACTCTCAGTACATGCAACCCTCAGGGAGACGGGTATTTACTCCGTTTACCGTGTCGATGATGCTAAAATCGTGTTTCATCTTTATTACACATAATTAACAATTTATATCGTTCTACATTAATGAATATCGGAATAATAATGCTTCGAGTATCATCTGATAGAAGAATTATCTAATTTAA
This sequence comes from Magallana hongkongensis, assembly GCA_016163765.1. Lineage (NCBI taxonomy): Eukaryota > Metazoa > Mollusca > Bivalvia > Ostreida > Ostreidae > Magallana > Magallana hongkongensis. The sequence continues at coordinate 56,546,977 of WFKH01006014.1, forward strand.
GACATGAAAAACGTGATTCTAATTTGTAAACAAACTGTTCTTCCATCGTGTTCTCAATGCTAGGTTTTCCCGCACTCATGCGCAGTGGCGTTATAAATGGCGGATCACATCAATATTCATCAGACGTGTAGCAAAGTTTAGAGACAAATGACTAAAGACAGAACATGTTTTATGGGCCTATAGTTTGTGAAACGTCTAATTATAAGAAGCATGATGTATATTTTTACTCAAACTCATGTCAAAAATTTTACTCCAAATACGCCACATATACCTTTAAAGGCTTTAAACTTGTCAATGAAGTGAATTGATTTAATTTAGATTTTAAGATAATCAATTAAATGAAAAACAACACCTCGAGCCACCATTCTGATAATCAAAGGATCTTGTAACTATACGTCAAGATACATGATTTCTGTTACCCATGGATATATAATATTGTTTCTGATTTCTAATTTTTTAAGGTGTACTCACTACAACTTCCGCTACTACGACTTTAACTTCAACACAAAAAACATTATCAACAACAAATTCACTGCAGTCAACCAAACTTACTGATACCACAACAACCCAGGTCGGTATATCATCTAAACTCACAACAAAAACAGCGCCACTTTTGACAACGCTAGCATCGTCGCCATCGTCAATATTGTCTAGTCTGTCGTCGCCAGCAACAACTTTAACCGTAGTGTCATCAACCTCATCATCTACCTCATTAAAATCGTCTTCAACATCGCCGACGAAACTTGTGTCATCATCAACGACAATGTCGTCTAGTATTTCATCGCCAGCAACAACTTCGTCAATAGTGCAATCAATTTCGTCATCTACCTCATCTACAACAACGCCGACAAAACTGGTTTCATCATCAAAGAAAGTTTCATCTAGTTTGTCATCGACAGCAACAACTTCATCAATGATACAATCAACTTCGTCGACTACCTCCTCAAAATTATCTACCACAACAGAGCCAAAGAAATCATCAACGAAATTGTCATTTAGATTGTCATCGCTAGCAACAGCTTCATCTATAGTGTTATCAACTTTGCTATCTACTTCACTAAAATCGTCCACTATATCATCAGTGACGAAACATGTATCATCATCAACGACACGGGTAACGTCACCGGTATCACCGACATCCTTACTAGCCTCTACGTCATCGCATAATTCGCCATTGCCATCTTCTACATTGAAATCATCGACGCAGTCATCAACTTGGACTCCAAACCCAACAGTTCTCTCTTCTTTGCTTTCAACCAAACGTCCAGCCATTGTATCTACAACTAACACTCAAACCACCAAAACCACTACAGAAGATATATTGTCATCACAATCATCAACTTCATTATTGTCATCGCCATCAACTTCCACATTTTCGTCAAAGAGTCCTCAGATTACAAACGTATCTAAAACATTGTCTATTTTACAGTCGACGACGACGACAACAAAGTCAACAACAAAAGTCGACACAAGCAAGACTTCGACATTAACATCGCACACACCGGCAGTGAAATCATCGACTAGTTCTCCAACGGAAGCGCATAATCAATCCGGAAGAGAGACAACAGCCATTGTCCTAGGTGTTTGTTTGCCTATCATAGCTTTAGTCATTGTATCTGTAATTGTTTTGATTTGTAAGAAGGACAATGGCAGTAAGTTGAGTTCAATTCACAACCAGAAGAAAATCCGGAAAGAAGAGAAAAATCCTAATGACAACATTGAAATGAACACTAAAGACGTTAATAAAGACCAAGTGACAGTGACAGTGACAGGTTTCCGTAAACTAGACACGTGATTCTGGTAGCATAATATAGAGACCGAGATCTTCGCCATAATAGTTGCACTGTTGTTGATGCACATATGCACAAATGTTGTTGTCATTTATACTACAGGTTTTTTTTTTAGTTGAATCACGCGCACTTCATATACACACCTCATGATCTTAAAGAAAACGGAGAATTTGATCATATATCAGCATGTATTTAAAAAAAACATGTGTAATTTTTCAGCATTACTTTGATGACTTAGTAGACTCGTTGAAATATAAATTTAAATTAAAAAGGAATTAATTTGGCACAATGATTTAAAAATTCAAAACACTGATCAATTAAAAATTAAATTAAAAACAAATACATGTACTAAGACTTAATTGATTTGTTTTTTGTTAATATGTCCTTGGCTTCTCAAGACAACTATTGACTTACATGTACAAAACCAAGACGTGCTGGGTGTGAAAATTCTATTTGTACGTCAATTACGGGGATTAAATGATATTAGATACTAAATTGTAGAGTTTTCTCGCTGGAGAACATAAATGATAATAGATACTGACTAAATTGTAGAGTTTTCTTTTTTATGCAGATGTCATGGCTGGGCAAAATAATTCCATTTGATTAAGGGCGTTTAGAACTGCCCGCAAAGGGTTTATAAAGATTGTTTCCAGAGAAGGTGAAAAGGCCCAGGCACGTATAACTTCGATGTAAACGAAACTATTTTGCTTTGCTGGATGGCCCTGTGTTTTATGTACAAAATGTATAGGAATTATTGATTTGAAGATGTATTCAGGAATCTTCCTTTTTAGGAAGAGTTCGTTTTGAAATTACAACCTGCATCTAAAGTTGCTTTCTCTCACCAGAGGTCGTGCTTCACAAGCTTCGCTTACACCTCTGTCATCGCCGGAAAAATAGTCTGTCACATGATCAAAACCATGGTATTGTTGATTCGTTTCTCTTGTACAATCAGCTTAAAGGGAGGATATTAACGGGCGAAGACTTTGTGGGCAAGTTTAAAAAGATTATAGGAGACGACAGTGCCGTTGATTTGTAGGAAAATCAACGATGAATCGGTAGCGTGCAGAAACTGCCTATTCAAAACTTTCAAACATCTGTCAAACTAGATCATGTGATCAGATTTTAATTTTTACCTCTGCAAAATAGTTCTCCCAGTAACTTTGAAATAAGAATGAATAAATGTATTAAAAAATTAAATTGAATTATTTTATAATCATATTCATTGATTAAAGAAGTAAATACATCGATTTTCATTACATATTCCCCATCGCTTCAGTTTGTACATCGGGCGTTGACAGAGGTGTAAGCGAAGCTTGTGAAGCACGACCTCTGGTGAGAGAATGCTAAAGTTGCGTGATTTTGGTAAAACAATATAGTAAAATGTAATACTGTTGTGCTATCCCCAGTCGCCTGCTGTACTATCAATGCATGCTTAGGAGTTGTCTTTCTTAGGTAGATCGGTACAAATGGAGAGACGAACTGACAGACAGACATATAGACAGGCATGTACAGCTCGACAGGGAAAGAAAGACATAGACGGAAATATTTACATGGTTATTTTGACATCGGTGAGATGAACAAGTATAGTATATTTGAAAGGTAACTGTGTATATCTCTATATAGCATTATTAAGGGAAATTCAATAAATTAAATATGAAAACTGACGGTAAAACAATCGTCGAGTACATTGTGTACATAACTTAAATATGTAATCCTGTATGACGGCGATATTTGTATTCGTGTCGTTGATAAGAACTTCATGAATGCTACATGTAGTTTGGTTGTACACCGACCGTCGTGTGCAAGTCAGCAGACCTCTAAATAAGGAGACTGGGTGGTCAACAAATTACCCATCAGATCTACCTTTTTTGGAAATGATATTCTGGCCATAAACTATTATTAAATATAGAGAAATCCAAATATTTTAGCTTTAAAATTTGAACATTTTCCTATAACACTGTATATCTTTATACAGAGCTCTTCGTCTAAAAGAGACCAATATAGCCTAAAAATGGCCACGACCATCCAGCCCTCTTAATGTACAGTGCAGTGTACGTTCACAACGAAAATAAATCAGCAATAGCCGTTTCTTTGATTGTTTCTGGAATTTATCGATAAATTCTTGGATAATGATTGTACAATAAAAGTTCAATAACGATGTTTTTAAAAATATTGATTTTTATAAATTTTATTGTGTATTGCACAATAGAAGGAAAATTAAAATTACAAAATTGCAATGTTGATTTTAAGATTTCTGAAGCACGGTTTATTGACAAAGATTGAAAGAATTGGTTGAATGTGTCAGAACAAAGGGGTTTTCTATTTAACTTTAATGGTTTTGTCGTTTTATGCAGAAAGTGAATGCAGAGATTTAAACACACCTTACCAGATTTTTAAACGATGTAAGTTACATTAATTACCTGATATTGAACGTAAGTTTTACCGAGCGCCGTATCTCAACCATTGATGTGATAAATATATAGCGGTACTGGTTATCAACGTTTGGGTAAATATTCTAGATCGGGCGAGTGAAGAATCTACCGTTTTTCAGCGCGAACAAACAGCGATTGAGTTGCGACACAAAAGGCAGACAATATGCAGTTCGGAAATAACAAAAATTCAAAAGGAGTCACGTCTGTGTGAAAGGGGTTTCGCGATTCAATGAATTTGTGAGGTTTCCTGTCAAACGTGGTTTAATCGTATTCAATCTAATTTCTCCCGGTATACAAGTTTGGTTGTGAAGGAGGGAGGGAAAAGAAAACAAACGTTTGCGCATGTGAGACGGAAATCAGGCCACAGCGAGGATACAGTTTTTATCGGCGAATATATGTCTCCTCTCATCATCTTCATAGCATCATACTGACACGATGTAAAGAAGATTATTTTTGCCATTTGAAATTTTTATTATTTATAAGGTAAGATTTTTCCAATTTATTTTTTCGACAATGTTATTTGTTCTCCTTTTAGGTCGTTGATTTATTAGCACACTTGAAGAAAGTTGGACAAAATATAATGTAACCCCCCCCCCCCCCCAAAAAAAAATAAAATCACCCGACTGATTTACAAATCTTTTGAAGGTGTTCCTGCACCTTTGATGATAAAAACATTGCGACCACTTATGATAAATCTATACGGAAACTTGCGATAAGACGTCAACATTTTAATCTCTGGACAACTGAGACCAATATATTGGGTACTTTAGTCTACAGTAACGTGTTTATTTCTTATCTTGGAATAAAAATTTCGGAGCATACTTGATTGCGAAATATACACCATATTTATTGTGAAAAATTCACCATATTTTATCTTTTATTCCGTATGTGCTTTTTCAATTAAAATAATAATTGACTTAAGGGGCGGGATTCTTTTATGATGTCTTGTAAAATTTCCCTGTTGTCCTAATGGGATAAGGGGCATTCAATAAAGTGGTTTTAAAAAGTCACTTGTTGACCGAAAGAACTAGAACAGCGTAATAAATCAGAATAAACACCCAAGACGTCCGAAAGAAGAAGAAACATAGGCGCCTTGACTAAAACTTTTTACGAACTTAAATACGTACCTATTATAAACAGAGAGAGAGAGAAGGAGAGAGAGAGAGAGAGAGAGAGAGAGAGAGAGAGAGAGAGAGAGACTCTCTCTTTTATGTTTGTCTATACTTTTACATTAAGTATGATCTATTCCGTGTAAACCTCTCGAGTGTTTTATTAAAGTCCAACGTTAACTCAATATCAAAATCCTTTCAATCCAAACAAACACGAAATCGTGCTGCTCTTATCACAAATTAATTAAGATCTCAACATATCAATGACTGGCTTTCGGAAACCTTGATATATTTGTTAAAATGGGATACAAGGAAAAGGACATTTCTGCTATTTAAAATACTTTCGCAATAAATGGATTTTTTCTCACTCATTTTCACTCTGCCAATCTGCAATGTTTTATCTAACAATCTGTGTGTCGCATATTAATCAGCGTTGTCCGAATGTTTGCAAGTGGGTGCCCGAGTAAACATTCTGGAGACCATTCTCAGATTAAACCTTTTCAATATCCCAGTCCATTAAAGGAGTCAGTGGGTTTGTAATAAAGCCACTCTCTACCAAGATTAAAGTCTGAAGGGAACATATCCTATGCCATTGGAATGCTGCTTTTCCTAAATGATTGAGATCATGAAAAAAAAGATTGATCAATTAAGAGATAAAAAAAAGTTTCAAACGTTTTACCTCCGATTGTGTAAGCACGATGTCCTTTTCAAAATATTTGTTATCAATATTTACAAGCACGAGTTTGAATTACAGATATTAACATTTTTGGAGAACAATAGATACGACCGCATTTCTGTGTAAAAAGGAAAATTGGAATTTGAAATAATCGTGTCAGTGTATAAACGCAAGGGATTTAAAGAACGACAGCGAAATAAAACAATGTATTTCTTATGTTAGCATTACCTGCTTAAAAAAAATAAAATTTGACACATTTATTGAGACACTTTTTCTCATTTTATTTGTTTAAGATAATGGATTAGACCTGGTACCAAGAAATACAGAAGATGGGGTGTGGTAATTCGAAAGACACTGTAAATACAAACGCCCATGGAAAAGGGAAGGTTGGTTCGGATAAAAATGGAAATATTAAGAATTCACAGGTGAGGGGAAAAGCACTATGTCACATAAAAGCAGCATCGTCATTTCACTAAATGTCAAGTGGCTTTAACATAATTATGCAGGATCTAGCGAAATGATTTTTAAACATGCCCTTTAGTCTAGATGAATTCTCTTAACAAAATTAGCGACAGTAATGCGCCAATTTTGCGTCAGCCCAGCACTTTATTTCTATTAAATAGATCTCTATTTTATCGATTCGTTGCCTGATCGCAGACGTATACATCACAAATAAGGTGAAAAGTTGGCATAAAGATGGGAAATCAATATAAAGCTACTCAATTTAGGATATAAAATGCATTGAAATGTTAGAACTAATAAAACCCTTGATCCGGAGTCATCTCAATAGGTTCGAGTTTTATATCAGAAGCTAATAAATGCTTGAAAATACTGATTTTATTTTCCATAAACTATAAAAGAAAAGTTTTACATTATACAGTAGGAAGAGGACTTATTCATTTTACTTGATTTTAAAGCTGTATGGTTCGATTTGAATTATTTTGGAAAGAAAAAAATATTTTGAATTTAGCAGTAGCGAAGTTTTGAAAGATCTAATAAGTACAAAATTCTAAGCAAAAAAAGTTTTGAAATGAAAGAAACCTCCGTAAAATACATGAATTTGTGGGTCCACCATAAATATATAGAATAAAAAAGAGTCACCTATACATGGATACGATTGTCTGGGTGCTGTAAACCTGGTATCGTTCGAATTCTGTTGAGGACAATTTACATATAATTAAAACAAATGTAAAGACGATAACTAAATGTTATAAGAGCCTGTTTCATTTAAATGTAATCTTTGCTTTTGTTTTGCTTTAAACTTGCAAATAAATGATTATGTTTTAGATATTCATTAAGCATGGCTGGAAAAAAAAATCATAGTAATAGTTTGCATTCTAAATCGGACCATACAGTTTTATCAAATTTATTCATGTATAAAGAAACAAAATGCTATGTACCAATATTATAATCCAATTAATTGTGCAGCTTTAACAGTTTAAGTGTAATAGTTCACATTCTATAAACATGTAAAAATCTCAGTCTGGTTCTTGGTCACAAAATTGATTGAATTCAATATGCACTTATGTATTTGTGTGAAGTGACATGACAGTGTGGTTTTGGGGCGTGTTTGCAGAAAATGGATTTCAATTCTGTATCAGAGAGTAATGACGTCATTTCCTCTGAACAGCAACATAAAATAGATGACCAAAGAGACGAGGTATCAATGTGGTGTCAGCTATTTTCATATAAAGGGTCATACTTGGACTTCTACATGTATTATCATCTTGCATGTGTGTTGGCAATATTCGGAATACCTTTGTATAGACTTAATCTCTTTACAAATCCTCATGTATTTGACAGTCCTTTATACCACTAACCTACCATCTGGATGCATCAATATGTTACTCTTCTTTTAACTCCGGGCGTTTTATACAGTTATCTTTTTCCTCGAAGTTTTCTTTTAATTACTTATCGCGAAAAGCATACTAACTCAGTTACTGGCTGTGGACCAATTCGCTGAAGCTTTCTCGTTGTCATGAAAAAATCACGCCCTATTCCGATTGGCTCCTTCACACTTCCGTGAAAGAAATCTCACCAGTCGTGTTACATTTTCTCAACATATTTTTGTTTTTAGGCCGCATATCACTTTTTTACAGGTGGGTCTTCCATCCACTCTTGATAAAGTTAATAGTTAACTTAATAGATAATAATGCTTTCTATATTTTGCGTCATTTTTCATAAAATGACAATATTTTTTACACTTACTATGTTACTGTCTTTATCACGTTAACGATAAAATGTTGCCTTTGGTCGGCTTAAAAGGGGTTTTAACATAATGTGCATGGAAACGAGAAAAGTTCTATGAGCTGGCCCACGGTCAGTAAATGTATGCGAGACTGGCTGTGGGTTTTTCAACGCTGATTTTTACTAAGAAATACTCCATATTAAGAGCCAACAATCTAAAAGAGAGAATGGTTGAAAGATAGAGAGAAAGAGAGGGAGGCAGGCAGGGAGAGAGAGAGAGAGAGAGAGAGTTTTAAAAATAGGGAGATAGATATATATTGTTTTAACTTGTGAACAGTTTGGCTTAAATACATTTTGTAGGAAAGGGAAACATTGGTTAACAGTCAATCATAAAGGATACTTCATCAATATTATTACATTAGTAAAACCTACTCCAGTCCTTAATGTGTTTGATTTTGACAGTATAAACGCCATTATTTTAACTTTAACTGAGAATTGCCTTTGTGACAATGAGTTGGAATGTAAACAAAAGATTTAAATGCTGTTCATTGCAAATCGTTTTATTAAGTTCAAGGCAGCAAGAAACTTGATATCAATGGTGGTACTGAAATGTGGAGGGTAATTTAAGTAATTATGTAATGTCGCTTTTTAACTATTAGATAGTCAAACATGATGTTCAAATATTGCTATATAAATACTCATTCATACATTTTTAAAGATTTGATTAGGTAAAACACGTATTTGATCTAAGTTCTAAAGGCTAATGGTTTCGCACCTGGATGCATCGGTATATGACGTTTTATTTATCATGTACGCTCGTAAGTTTGGGCGGTCACTAACACCTGTCTTACTTCTTTTGCAATATGTAATGAACCCTGATTTAATTTGATTTTTTTTATAACTTGCGTAATAATTCTAAAGATTGATGCATGCTGTTTTAATGAAAAATAAGTTTTTTAAAACAACTATTAAAGTTTAATTTCTACAGTAAGGTTAAATATAAATATCTGTCGTGATACATGTAGCAACATGTATTTTAAAGATATAACAATTTACATCTTACAGAAATCAAAGGGCGGAAAAGGAAGAGGTCATGAGGCTAAAACTCCAAGAGAACCAAAAGAGCCAAGGGAACCAGTCAACGAAAAAGGTTATAAGGTGAGAGGTTATGTCAAAGGTCAAACATGCAAGCGTTGCACCCATCTCACTCAATCTGCGTCTTTACCTGTGTTTAACGACGTAGATATATGTGTGTTAAATGTTGCCTTGGTATCTGCTTAAACTGATATAGAAAATTGCTAAATCTAGGCCAGAATGCGTTTGAGAAACGCAAACATGGTCAACCGTTTGTTCTGATTTTAATAGCAGCGCATTAATCTCAATGGCCATTTAACTAAGGAAGAAGAGAAAGCAAATATTATCTTTGATATACCAAACAGAGCAATGTAAACAATCGTTCCTCCGTGTAGATATTTTGATCATGTTGTTAATGACATTTTATGTTTTGGGAAAACATGTTATGCAATAAAATGCTGATTCACTCAATAAAGGTGATTGAAATCGTGGCCAAACCCATTTATAGGTAATAAAATTATGTAATATATCCTTACGCCTCTTACACTGTTTTACCTAGCCGTTAATAAAGAATCAAAAGGAACATCACGGCCATAATCCATATCCCTCCTTTCCTTGAAATCTAATTTTTCTATAATTCCATTTTACCAGGGAAAACCACAGAAGGAAATAGGATACCTGGTAATGTTGTGTTTCTTTGATAACTATGACATGCTTCATGGCATTGTGTTTCCCTCCAAAATTTAACTGTCGCATAATAAAGTTATCACTGCAAAGAGTAGCGTATATTTAATTAACTTTTCCTTCTATTTTTTCTCCTTTATTATTTTTTGGTAACTTGGGTTTCGTATGCAATGCTTACTGGTGTGTCTCTCTTTATTAATATATATCTTAGCAATATTTTAAAAAACATGAATGAAATCATATACCAAATGTAACATATTTAACAAAAGTAATTGTAATAACACATGAAAAATCAATTTAACTGTCACTTCGGTTCATTGTTAATATTATATAGCATTTGTATTATTTAAGATGTGTATTCATAATGTGAACCGATAATAACACATCGTAACAAAAACTCAGCGCAGAGTTACTATTAGTATGTGAGAATGAGATGGTGTAACTCAGGAAATAACAGTATACTGGATACACACCTTGTATAGCACGTGTATGTTGGTGAAAATATCATGATTATATTGACGCTTTTACAAATAAAGCTGGATCGACAACAAACTTTATCATATTAATATTTCAACTAAATGATTCTGAAAACTCACAACCCACTACTGCAGTATATAACATAGAGACAATAACATAGAGACTATCAGTTGCTTTTTATATGTATTGAATATTTTGCCAAGTTCTTTCATGCGCCATGCAATTAGATCGCATCACTGGTTTTCCTTATAATAAAACTAAACTGTAAAACTGATAGATACACGAGCACGTGGCGTCAAAGTAGCTGCTATCGCATTTGGATGGTTTTTTTTCTCGCTATGTTCATCTAAATAGACCATGCTAGATATAATAATTGGGTAAAATGTGTATTAACTCAAAAACAAAATAAATTAATCTGTTTATAAATAAACTACAATTTTTTTATTGTAGTATGAAATGATTAAATCAAATATCCTTGATTGTATATTCAAAATTTGATAATTATTTTAGAATTTAAAAATTAACAATGTTTGGCCATCCGCAAAATTGTAAGTAGAAAGGTAAAAGACCCTTTCGAACTCCTCTAGACTTAAGGATCCCAAAGGGATTTTAAGGAGGTGATCCATACATTCCATGGCTACCTTTTATTTAACTGGATATAAGGGATATTGAATGATTCGGAGAACCTCTTGAACTTTATTCGCCTAAGCTTTTCCCCGAGAATGTTCATAGCAAAATAAGGTCTATGATTCCGACAATTATGAACATCTTCATAAATCTTACGGTAGTTCTTAGCTTTGTGCAGAAAATATCTTTATCTTATCACGATTTTTGGGAATTAACTTCCCATTTTTTTTCTTTACGTACTATCACTATTACAATATCAATCACAAAGATGTAATATTGGATATTAGTTCAAAATATCTAAATAAGCCTGCAACGTTGAAAATGACTCTCTTTGATTCAATTTCGTTATGTTTAAATATATTTTTTTATCGAAATCTTGCACGCAATTCTTATTGAAGTGCCTGTCTGATAAAACAACCCCCTTCTCCTTACGCTCGAGAGCAACGATAAGGGTTTGATGGTGGTTTTAATCAGACTGGTCAAAGTGCATGCGAAAAAGGCTGGATTTTAGATTATATTATTTCCCTTGGGAAAAAAAGCTCTAAAGCTTATAATATTTTATAGCTATAAAACTCATATCTAAAGAAAATTATGGTAGATTTGATGGGCAATCTGTTGACTATCTAACCTCGTCTTCCTCACAAATACTCATTAACTAATGATGGATCTTATTTTACCTCGTTCTTGTAGAAGCGGATCCGGCAACACCTGAGGGAGGCAGCGACGGGGTCCGACATAGAGGAGCTGGAGCAGGCTGTCCTTATCTTTGAGAAGAATAAACTGGAGGACAATGGCGACCGCACTGACGCTTTGGAGAGGCTGAAGTTCCTCTACCTCAGGAAAGGTAACACTGGCTGGGTCTTCTTAATGTAAAGTTTCTTTTTACTTAAACATAATAGCAATCAACCTCTCGCAAAACTTTGCAGATATCAAACATGTTAAGTTTAAAAAGTTATTTCTTATTTACAATAGAATCATATTTAATGTATCCATCTATCTAAAGCTTTATATGATATTGGGAGGTTGCAGTATAAGTAAAAATATCAGTTTCTTAGGACCTATCTTTTTGCCAGATTCTGTTGAAAGTAATGCTGGCTTTGAACCAATTTTCGCCAAGTATCATTTTTTCATTGCAAAGAAACGTCACATTTTAACATGAACACTTTGTGGTGGCGAGTAACGATACTTGGCGAGAATTCGTCTTAGGTCAGTGTGGTTTTGTAAGAGTAACGACGATTGATTCAGTATGATATAGCATTTTGGGATTTTATAAATAGATGCCTAATGATCACCTTTTGTAAAAATCTAATAAATGATTCATTGAAATATGACAGTGTACTTATATTGTTTACATGCATCATTATATATTTTAATAGAACTTCGAGACGCAATACTACGTCGACATCCGGAGGTGCTGGACAGAGCTATCTCCCGAGTGGAGAGCTCCGAGTACAGGTCCGAGCTTAGTCATTCCCTGGAAACCGCAAAAAAGCTGCGCGAGCACCTAACGGAACTAGATCAGTACCGCCATGATATCCTCACTATGGACCAATTAACGATCTCCGAAATACGAAGTTACCACCACCCGCCAGATGGCGTTCATGAGATCATGATGGGGACATACATGTTGCTAGGATACGAGGAAGAGAAATTAAGGGTATTTTTCTCTGCTTAGATGAAATTTCTCACTGCTTTATTGAAAAAGAAAAACTTGAAGATTTGATTGTGAAAAGTTATGTCTAAACTGGGCTTTGCTCTGCATCTTGAATTTTAGGACTGGACTGATGTTCAGTGTTTGCTTGGTCGATATGGGAAAGAAAGTTTAATCAGAGAAGTGCGAAATGCTGATACCATCAACATTAACTCCAAAACAAGTCAAAGAGTCTTAAACATGCAATCGAAATTCTCTCTAGAGCAAATTCGAGGCGTGAGCAACGGAGCGGCGACTTTCTATGTTTGGGTATGTTTGTTAAAAAACCTGCCCTATGTTTATCTAAGATGACTTCAAACACATAATATTGTTTGAGTCCCTAATGTCTCGATAAAGCAAAGAATAGAAAATCGATGATGCATCTAATTAACGAAATTAAATGTTTTTGAGTGCTTTACTTTCTTTGGTTGAGAGCGTTGAATGATGAGATCGATCAAATTCACTAACTTCATGGAGACCAATAACTAGGTTTTGGATTTATGATAGAAAAAAATTGATTTTAGTACCCAATGTTTGTGGAACCATTTGATAAAAGACAATAAAACTTGAAATAAATCGTAAATCATTTGAATATTTCATTGTTTGTACAAATTGTGTTTTGATTTAAACGATTATTGGACGAGGAAATGTTAAGTATAATTATTATATTTTGTTCTTTGTTGAATCACTAGTAGTTTAATTTTTATATATTTTATGAATACTTCGATTTTTGTTTAGAATGACAAGATGGCGAATAAGTCGGACAAAGACAGACAGGAGCCGCAGACGAGCCAGACTCCCACCCCTGGGAAACAGAGCGGGAAGAACACCCCCGCACCCGGAGACAGCAAACAAAACAAACCCAGTTCAAACAAACCGCAATCTAATCCCAAGAAAAACCAACCACCCAAAGGTCAGCAACCGCCGAAGGCCAACAAGCAGGCAAACTCTAATCCTAAGGACAAAAACCCGTCACAGCCTAAACCAAAAGATCAGAATAAAGCTAACCAAAAGGACAAAAAGCCAGCACAACAACCTGCGAAGGATAAAAACTCAGTGCAACCAAACGCTAAGGATAAAAATCCAGCGCAACCTAACGCAAATGATAAAAATCCGGCGCAACCTAATGCTAAAGATAAAACTCCAGTGCAACCTAATGCTAAAGATAAAAATCCGGCGCAATCCAATGCTAAAGATAAAAATCCTTCGCAACCTAATAATCCAGCGCAACTTAATGCAAAGGACAAAAATCAGAACCCACAAGGTTCATCTGGACCTGATACGAAAAATAAGACTCCAGCGCAACCAGTTCAGCCTAACTCTAAGGACAAACCTCCAGCTCAGCCTAATGCAAAGGATGCTAATAAGGTTCAGTCTAGTAAACAGACGGATCAAAACATGAACAAGACAAACGTCAACACCGCCAACCAAAAGAACCAGGTTCAACAGAACTCTAACCCTACTAGTTCTACTATTACACAACCGAATGCAAAGCCAAAGTCAGACCCACAGCAAGCCACAACAGACAGAAAGAAAACTAAGGGCTGAGACAGTGACGTCAACTCTGATCGACGCAAGCTCGCTATATATGTCTATAGACATTGTAAGAAGTAAATGCTGATAGAATTGCACACTATTTAAAACCATTAGGAACTGCAAAATTCACGCAAAATTTAGCCAATCACGACATAATGAACTTGTGGGTGCGCAATAATCAACGGGTCTTTACTATACGTTTCACAAGCTGGTGCTTTTTAGGTGTTCGAAATTTACTTTTACATGAAGTGTGATCAAGAGTCTTGAAAGCTGAAAGCGATGGATTTGGATTGACTAGTAAAAAAATATGAGAAAGTAGAACACAACATTTCACAAGCACGCTATACCAGCATAAGAAGTACACGATTTATATACCCACACCAAATCTTTCTAATGCCCTATGATGTCATGTGTCTTGTGACGCCATTGATAGATACTCATCTACGTCTATAGGCATCCAACCCTTAAACAGTCTGTGATATTCTGTAAATAGCACTTGTAATTTATGATTTTTTTTGCCTCTAACTTGATGTAATTGGAATATATGTCGATTGAAAAGTATATTATTAAATTGATATGTAATTCACGAGTGCGTGTTTTCATAATATGTGTGACTGTGAGAATTGTTGTACTGTTCTTGGTGTGTTCATTATGTTTCGGTCACATCTTATTCGTTTTCTTACCTCTAAAAAGAAAGTTTTGCTCTCTTGTCGGTGGATTAAGAGGAATACTAGAATTCAAAGATCGATGATTTGGCCCACTGTCGGTAAAACTATGCGACATTGGCTGTGGGTTTGCAAGGATGGAAATAAAGATAAGAGCTAGAAACCTAACACGCCGAACAAATTTTGCTATGGGAAGTCAATACATTTGATTTAATGAAAATTAGTGATTTTATTGCCATTAAGACAAATTGGAATATTATTGAAAGTAAATTAAAAAAGTTTATTTTTTGTATGAGAACGGGGAAACAGTAAGATTTATACTAAAGAACGAAATGTTAATCTCTCAAGGTACTTGCTACATTCTAATTGTAACTTGCTTCCTTCCTCTGATATTGGTATTGAAGTGAAACGTGGGAAATTGGGTGTCAAAAACTCTCTGCCGGTTATTATTTATATTTGTTTATAAATAATGGAAAGGAGAATAACTCTTACTTATATATAACTATTATTGAAACTGTTTTAAGTCGAATTAAATTCCGCTTTTTTAAAATTTCACGACTTTAAAGTATCACATTTCCCCGTTACATATACAAATATATCCTGTTTCTATCCTTTGATTTGCTATACTGGTTATTTACATGAGATATCCTACCCTCGCACCACCAAAAATGAAGAAAAAATACCTTTTTATTTATACACGAATTAAATTATGCAATTTAGAACAATTTACAAGCTTTGCAAATTTTACTTATGTAAGAGTACATTTATCATGTTTATCAACTCTCTTATGTTTAATAAGTTCGATTCCTGTGAACGTTGATATAAACAAAACATGGACAATAACAACAATCCAAGAACCAAAAACCAGTGAGGCGTGGCCGAGCCTTTCTGAGTTGTCCTCACGAGAGCGAGACCGGTTTATTTTGCCGCCTCCACGACAGCAGGTAAGACGGACAGTGTCACAGAAAGATGGAAACTGTCAGCAGAGATATGGTGGAGTCGGAACCTCACTTCAGGACCTGGGAGGAGTTGGAGGATATCCCCGCCATTGATAGCACCGTCCAGTGGTACGAGCGAGTCAAGCAGGCGTGTTCGGTGACGGAGGCAGGCTTCTCGGCGTTAGAGTGGGGTATTCAGTCCCTGGCCGAAATCTTACAGATAAAACGACTAGCTGGTGAGAAATCATTTGTTCCTCCCCTACCACACCCTTATTACGAGTAAAGTCATGAAATGGATTTTTCCGTAGGCACAATTTTGTAAACAGTTATGAAAACGGGTAGTCACTTAAAGTGGCTTACTAGACCTTGAAATAGTTTATCAAATCAGCGGAAAATTACCAAGCTATGATAGATAACATGACGCATAAGTATATCAGTCAAAAAGGCGAAAAATATGCAATTTTGGAAGAAAATTGATTTACAAATATTTATTTCAGTAAATACATGTATGAACAAAAGCCCCAGGCGGCTTCGCACTCGTGATCTGCGGTTCACAAGCACGATACTTTAACCACTGAGCTATGGTAATATTCAATCAAATCGATTGCTACAAACAATTTTACAAAACATTAAATCACCATCTTGTGGCGTAGTGTCTTAAAAAGTATAACTAAGTCTGGATGTAGTGAGGTACCTTAGGATGGTAGTGTTGGCATAAGTCAGCAATATAATCACGTGTTTAGGTTACATGTACAAATAAGGTTTATTTGCAGCACTGTAATTGTGAAGTCGTTTTTTTTAAACACGTGATCTGGAAATACTTATCCAATTCCTTAAAAATATTTACATGTAAGACTTAACAATGTTTGATATTCCAAGGATTCCCACTAACGGTACTTTCTGACGAATCTGATTAGAACTGCATGGTTTTAAGAATTTATGATAGATGCAAATATGTTGCACACAAGCATAAGAAAACATAGACTTGTTAAAATGTTTACTTATAGTTAGTACGAGTATTGGAGCATTGGACTTCGATATCCGAGTACAAAGACATTTGGAGGATAAACTATTATTCCACTCACAGCGTGTCAGTCTGCTTGATCAAACTTGTTAAAATTTAATTCATTGATTTCAATATTACTGTACTCATTAATTGGCTGTTCGGGTTCAATGAAATGACGACTACTTTGCACATCAAACACGAACCAATCAATACCACTAATAATACTGACCAATCGCAAATGGTTGTTCACACGTACTATGGCACTCGTAGTAGATAACAACACATGTTCGATCGAACACGCAGCAAGCATTGCGATTGGTCAGTACTGTCAGTGCTATTTTAAGTTCTGTGATTGATATTCAAAATAGTATTCGTTGTGTTAAAATGGAACAGCCAATCGCCGTATAGTGAACTACGTAGAAGCTTTTAATAGGCGTTAACTCCAGAAAAGTTTCAACGTAATGTTTTGACCCAGATCGTAGTAGACCGAGTTAAGACATTACCGCTCGTGACGAGAGAGAGAGAGAGAGAGAGAGAGAGAGAGAGAATGGAGTAAATTATGGTGTTGCAGATGAACAAATTATCATTAGTTATAAACTGGCAAGTAAATAAAGGTTTATTATATCCTATACTGAGTATTGATGTACATGTAACCTTAATCTTTGGCCGGTGACAACAATGTCTATATACATAAAGGGATTACTTAATATCAAAACATTGAAGATTGTAATGATTTTTGAACTGAACCGGTGTTGTCTCATAGACCCCCCCCCTCCCCCGGCATAGACTTTCCACCCGGAAAAACGGGCCCGGGTTAGGCCTTTCCCACGGAAAGATGGGCCTGGTTTAGAATCCCCCTCCCCCCCCCCTTAGAAAGAATTACCCCGGGCCCAATTTTCTCCCAAGGAAAAACCATACTCTTAGTATAGAATTTCCGCATAAATATGACAGTACGTTTTTTTAAACTATATACCGGTATCCGTGTCCGTTTCTAGTATTAGCCTTATTTTACTTTGTATGCGCTCTGTGTTTCTGTTTTATTTTTCTTTAACTTTGTGAAGGATCATGAATATCAAAATCATTATTCTAATTCTTAAAAAAGAGGAGTTTAATCGTATCATATAATTATGAGTCGGAATACATCAGACACAGGATTTGTGCCATTTATGATACTGTATAACATTTGAAAAATGTGTGTCTCAGACAACGGCAATTTCGAATGTTAAAGGACATTAAGTAATTATTATTTGATTTTTAATGTATTGGTCAAGCAAATCGGTTAATATATGTATACTTACAAATCGAATATTTGTGTTCAGAAATACCTACATATTTTCAACTGAACGAATCTTATAAAAATGAATTACAAAACGACAGTATCTGCACTGTGACTCCAATATACGTATATGATGTATAGGACGACAAGATTTCAACAATTTTCTGTTGTAAAAAATATAAAAAACGGTTTATTCGTCTTGGGTCACTAAAAGAAGCGGATAAATGCGTGCTTTCATTTAGGGGAAAATTTTAGTATACTTGGATAGTGTTTTCTCCGAGAGAAAATTTGGCCTTTGAGAAAAAAAAAACCTGACAGTGTCCGTATTTAGGTTCAATTTTCTAGAAAGGAAAGTCTGATCCGGGCCCGATCTTTCTAGGGAAAATATTATGCAAGGATTGGGGAGTGGGGGATCAGTGCTACAATGCCAGAGGTGACATTTTCTTACATACTTGTGGTAAATTAGCCGCCAGCGGCCTTTTTGAATAATGCTTGTTGGGAGGTATGGAAATGATAAACTTAAAAATGAAACTGATAGTAACACACACAAATGATTCCATTAATCCAATTCCCCTGACACTCCTGTATCCAAGGTATACGTATTACTTTGACGTTTTGTTTTAAATAGGATCCTACATTGATGTGGTCGTTGGAGACAAGATAGCAGACTTGAAGGAATCTTACCCAATTCTCCAGAAAAGACCCACAAAGGTTTATAGCCATTAACAAAATACATTAATCTAATTTCTAACATTCAAGTACTAAAAATTCGGTGGTATTTTTTTTTACCTTTTCCCCTATCAATATTTTAAGGGAGTGTAATAAAAGCGCATACTTTCTGAAGAAATTAAATATTTTACAAATATTGAAGATGTTCTTGTTATTCCTTACAGATCATAAAAATTACAAAACACAGATCGGTGCGATTCGTTAAAAGGAGAACTCGATCAGTTCTGGACAACTTTCTGGGTAAATCTCTGATGTTTGTCCTGGACACCATGCTGTGGTTTTCGGAGGGAATCACACAGTGTTTGGAACCAAAGGCCATAACTACGTCAGAAAAACACGTGCAAACGTCACCGATATCTACCGAGAAAAGCCCGGAAATGGCTTGGGTTGACAAGGTCAAAAATATAAACATGAATGAAAATTATATCTAAGAACTCTTTGAACACAATTTTTGTTTTTTGAGAGTTTTCTTTAACAGAATGTTTAATTTTAAACCTAATATATATATTTATTGGATGGTCACTAAATTAAAGAAAGACAACTCTATTTACCGCGTTTCTTCTTTGTACAACGCTTGTAATTATTTCCCTTGTACATTTTAGATTACAGAGGAAGACCAAAGTTTATTGGAGTTATTCAGAAGATTTTTGATGTTCCCGTTGACATTTTTCGTAAGTCCTTTTCTAAACTGTACCATTTAGTCATCTTCTAAACTATGATATTAAATATCGATATTAACTGAATAATACAGCTTGGATTTTTTTACCCACTAGATTTGTTTTCTGAAAGAAACAAAGATCTTTATAAATGGATCAAAGCACACCAAATCTTCCTATTCCGGTCCCGTCCGGAAATCGACGCGTAACGTCAAGTCAAAGACGATGAGTCCAGAAAGGCTGCAGGAAATTCACGCCCGCAGAAAGGTAATCGTGACCTTTGTGTTCATCTGGCTCAATATTTCGCGTGCGATGAAAATTATTTTCTTTGTATATTTTGATTTTTAGCTCACCGAGACGAAGTCGGGGGGAGCTTATGCTATACCCTCGGCGTCGGCGTCGGCGTCGGCGTCCGGACCTGGTTAAAGTTTTTGTTGCAGGTCCTGTATCTAACTTATTACTTGTCCTATCTTCACCAAACTTGCATGAATGATGCATCTGGACCTACTAATGGACTTGAGAGACTTGGATGCTGAATCTGGGCCATGAATTTCAGATGCTGGAGGAGGTTAAGGTGTTTGGAGCAGGTTAAAGTTTTTGTTGCAGGTGCCCTTTGATAGCCATTTCTAAGTTAC
>WFKH01006014.1:56593820-56604858 GCA_016163765.1 Magallana hongkongensis
GACAGTAAGTCATTGGTTGTGTAGTCGATCGGTTAGCTAGTTAGACAGTAAGTCATTGGTTATGTATAGAAGCAACTTACAGACTAACCAACTGCATGACAATATATACAGAAGAAAGATAAATATTAAGCAAGAAAAAAAATCTTGTGAAGTCAGTCAACCCCAAGAAACAAATTTGAAAAATCCCCCTTTCCTCTCAACCAAGACAAAAAACTGATTGTTTTCCATCTAATTAAAATTCAAAGCATGTTCCTGTCCAAAAAGTTTTATTGAAGTCCCGCAGACGACTCTGGAACCTGATTATGCACTTTTTATGATTGATGGCGATGCTATGGCGTTTTGATCTCCTTGTAATTTTCATTCGTTTATTTCCACTTTTTGTTTCCTTCTTCCCTCCTGAGTTATATAAATGTCATATTGCAAATTACTGGATTGGAGTTATTAGATCGTTAACATGACTTTTGTAAAAAGAGAAGTGAACTTCCGTTTTTTTTTACGTAAGTTTGCATGACGTATTTTTAGAATGTTCATTCATTCCAAAAATTCAAACTTTTTACCAACAATCTTGTGTTTTTTCGTGTGTTTTTATCTTACACAATGAGAACGATATAAAAAATGATATCATTCGAAACTTACAAAAAATACTTTTTGAAGTTCAGTAAAAGTTTCTTTTACGGTTATGGTCAGTTAATGAAACAAGAACCGTTTAAACTGTAGAATGAACCCACGTCCTTACAAATGCATTAACCGTATCTTTTATGATACATTGCTTATATCTAGTACGCATGAAATTAAAGAAATATAAGAATTCCCAGCTATAGACGTTATATTACACCAAACAAATAATCAAGCAACGGATCTTATTTTAAAACTTTATGAGCTTTAGAAACAATAATATCTCATTACTTTCAAGTTATTGTCAAAAAACATGTAATTTCAAGGTGGATTCGTTGAAATAAACAGCGAAATTGTAATTAAACACAATACAAAAATCAAATAAAAAACAAACAAAAAAAACCAAAATCAAATACATTGCTTCGTTTAATGATTTACTTCAAGCCGACACCAAACAAAAAATTTGAAAGAAACCGTTTGACAGGTACAAGACAGTTTCCGTCATATTCACTTGTAACAAAAATTGAAACAAGGATAAATGTCATAACAGTGTACATAAGTTTTGTTCCTGTTTTTGTAAGATTGTGAGACAAGAGAGAATATTATACTCTTGTTGAGCATTTTAAAAAATATTCTTCAAAACTTCGATGTTTTGATGTTGGTTTGATATTTATTATATGTGTTTTTAAAAAACCCCACTAGGAGATATTTTTCTACATTGTTTACAAATCACTGCATGTATATTACGTTTTTAAAAAAATCCAAATCTGTATCATGGGCAAGTAAAAAATATCAAAACAGTTTAAGCACTGGCATTGGTGTACTGTCATTATTCATTCTTTATTCACTTTAGGCTTTACAGCCCATCAGTATGTTTATACAATACATATATCATATAAATATGCAAGTGGAACAGGAGAATAGACTTAACTTATGGTAACAAATCATTTCGTAGTTTTAAACTATTATTTATATACTTTCCAAGATTATTCATAATTTTGACATTTTCTGAGCTTAAAAGTTGCACAAGTTTGAACATTGAAGGTCTCCTCCAAAAATAAGGTTTAATATCATACAAAGGACACACCAATAAAAAATGAAATTCATCTTCCACACAATTAATATTACAATATATACATTTTCTCTGATTTCTGGTGGTTCTATTAAATCGACCAGTTTCAACAGCAAGAATATGAGAAGACAATCTAATTTAATTCAGAAATGCATTTTTGAAACTAACCCTAGGTATGGGTTTTGTAAGGTAGTATTGTAAGCAATGTTGTGAAATAAGATATCAATAAAATGAACATTTACTGGAATTTTCAATACATGCAAAAATTTCTTGTTTTGCTTAGTCAAATATTCTTTGTTTGATAACACATAATGTACCTTCGTTGCATCTCTGTGCATTCCAAATTTCGTTAAAACCTAAATCAATCAAACAATTTTTAACATTAGACACCCAATTGATTTTCTTATGATTCTCAACATCATCAAACAATTTGTCATAACAATTTAACAAAATACAGTTGTTGGAATATATTAATTTACGCCAGTATTTGATTAAATTTTCTGTGGTAAAGCAAAGGAAACCTTCCCAGCTCTGCATAAACAGCTGCTGTACATGTAGATTTCTTAACACCCAATATATGTTTACAAAAATGTAAGTGTATTCTTTCAACATTTAAACTCTTTCGTGTACCCCATATCTCGGATCCATAATTAACAATTGGACCTATATAACAATCAAACAAAAATAACAAAGTTTTATGGTTTAGATACATGTTTTTGACATTTTTCTTCAATAAGAACGTAGCTTTTCTGGCTTGCATAGCTAGTTGCTTTTCAGCTTTCGAAAATTTATTATTAAAATTGAAAACTACACCTAGATATGTAAAATTATTAACAATTCCTAGATTTTCGTTTCTGAAAACCCACTTTTCATCATTTCTGACCTTACCACTCTTCCGAAAAATCACGATTTTGGATTAAGCAACATTCACCGAAAGTTTCCATGCGATACAATATTCATTCAATTCATCTAAAAGAATTTGCAGTCCTTCGATCGATTCAGAGAAAAGAACCATATCATCAGCAAACATCAAAGTAAATAAGTTCAATGATAAAATTTCATAGAGCACACATTGAGATTTCAAAAAATTCATCTCAAGGTCATTCACATACAAATTAAAAAGAATTGGCGAAAGAACTTCACCCTGCATTAATCCAATGTTATTACAAAAATATTCACTTAATTTCCCATTCACAGTAACACATGCTTTAACATTATTATACATTGATTTGATGACATTCAATAGTTTTCCTTGTATTCCTACTTGTGACAATATAAACCATAGTTTCAATCTATCGATAAAATCAAATGCTTTTCTGAAATTGATAAAAGCACAATATAAACGTTTACCTTTAGAGAGTGTATTTGTAATAATAGAATGCAGTGCAAAAATTGCATCGCGTGTACCATAGTTTGGTTTAAAACCAAATTGTGCATCTGTAATAGCATTATTATCAAAAGACCAATTTAAAAGTCGTGAGTTCAATATAGAAGTAAAAAGTTTACACAAGTTGCTTATGAGATTAATACCTCTATAGTTATTGGGATCCGAATTGTCGCCTTTTTTAAAAATTGGCACAATAACACTTGACGACCAGTTGCTAGGAAAAAAACCTTTGTCTAAAATACAATTAAAAAGTTTGTGCATTACAGGTAACAAAAATTCTTCAAATTCTATAAAATATTCGTTTAATAAACAGTCTTCACCATGTGATTTACCCCTTTTGAATAGATTTCTTAATTTCATCTATATTTATTGCTTTGTCTAACTCTTCAAAAATACAAGGATTGTCACCAGTTTGATCTAAACCAACATTAAACTCACGATCATCTGATACATTACATACAGAATTAAAATAATTGAAAAATTCATGCAATGGTACATTGCAAGTTTTGTTTGGTTTCATGCTAAACTTTTTAAAAAATTGTTTAGGATTATTCCTTTTTAGAATTTCTTGTCTCAGACCTTCATGTAATAGATATACCCTTTTTTTTCTTGGCCTCAGCCATTTTATAAACTTTCTTAATGGTATCAAAGTTCGGAATGGTTCTCGTGGCTCTTGCAACTTTTAAACTTACGTAGGCTTAAAATATATTTCTTATACAGTGTTTTCAATTCCTTGTCAAACCATGGTTTGTCATTATCTGATAAAGAAAAAATATCAGTATTTACATTATTTCTCTGTCTGTGTACATGTGAAACCGACTGCATCGTTAGTGCGTTGGCCTCTAACTGATTAAATACCTCATTTATGGTTGATGTAAGATTTTCAATATATTTATCTAAATCAATATGCGAGTTAATGCAATCGGTTTCCATGTATTTTTGGAAAGACTTTGCCTTTTGAATGAGAGATTCAGTATATTTTTGTATTTTTTGTACGAGAACATTATTTGGTCTTATTTTGGGAACATTCAAAGTTTGTCAAACAAGCCTTAGTACATGAACAATACACAAGGTTCACGTTTAGTGTCAAAATACGTGACGATTTTTTCTCACATTCGAAGTTCCGTTCATTTAAAAAAAATCATTGGAACAAAGAATTCAAAGAAGGGGTGGCAACTTAGTGTATCAAAAAGAGCACGAAGATGCCTGGGATTGGTGGGAGGGAGTGATGGTCACCTAATGTACCGTATATGATCACGAAAACAATAGATACATGTATAATAAATCCCAGGATCCAAGGCCAATATGTAAATGGCCTGTCTTTGGTTTTATGAATAATATGAAGGTTTGTTTATCATATATCCATTCCATCAATATACAATTAGCCTTTCAACTTGTGTGACGTCTAAGATATAAATAGGAGAACCAGAGGTCAAGGTTTTGTTGAGAGAGAACTTTCTACGTTTGACAATTGTTCTTAAATGCCTACATCCCTTCCTTTGTGACTTTGCCTGAACAGAGTCTAGTTTGGGGCTGTTTAATGAATCAGATATGACTTGTACATTGTATATCATTTAACCCATTTTTTAACTGATATAGGTATAGGAGAATAAAACACGAAGACATCAAAAAATATTAGGAAAAAAAAAAAGAAATCCGATGACAAGAGATTAGGATTTTTATTTCATATAGAAATTCATGTACATAAGAATTTAGGTAACTCTTTTTTATAGACTTGGTTTTCTGATAATAATAAGAAGTCTTGAATGATCCACTATTAGTGACATTTCATTCGCACAAGGCTGCAAACCACTGCTATACAGAATGAAAGTATCACAGTGCATGTACTTGCACGTGCACATGATAGAAAAGTTGATAATTTTTAATTAATTCATCTCATCGCTTCAGATCTTACATCAACTAGGTATCACAAGTAAACAAGCAAAGAGTCAAAAGTACCCCCCCCCCCCAAAAAAAAAAACACCCCAAAAAACCACCCAAAACCCGCTCTTTAAACTAAACGACCCCATTTTCTGGTTTATTGATTGATTACAGGATATAGAATAAAAATAATAAATTAAATACTTAAACGTTTTGTCTTTTGTAAAGCATACAAATTAATGATTTTATAAATCCAATATAGCTAACATTCAAAAAATAAAACGGGATGGGGAGAATTGCGGTGCAACACAGGACATGTCTTTTAATTACTTCATTGTATATCTAGCATTGTAACAGGTGCATGAGATTAAATAATTCAATCTATTATGTTAAATACTTGTAAAAATGCAAATAAGAAGGAATTATTTTAATTGAAAAAACCCAGCTAAGTTTATTACAGACTTCCTATCCTTTTAAATCTTAATCATATCTGACTGCAAAAAACGCACACTATTAAAATTCCAATGTAACAATTGAGACGAAAACAATATTTACATTGATTGGATTAATGTGTTTACGACAATCTGTGTTTCAATATTTTACGACATTCTACTCAATCTATTTTTTGTCATAAACCACATCAGCGGAAACTTTTTGTTTGATCCTCAGTACCTTCACAGAAATAGATGATGAATTATTCATTTCCGACGTGTCAATTTAACAATTAACAAAACCTTGTATATATTCATTGCCAAAAAAAAAAATAAAAATTTTTAGCTCGAGAAGAAGGGCAAGAGAACTATCGTTTATTTTTTTTTAGGGATTCCGAAAAAGTAATTGAGCTATGCATCGTTATAAAATGTGACGAGAAATCCGTTTGTCTTCATTTTACATTAGGACAGGATATAGCGCGCCGCTAGGCATAGAAAATTATCATTCATATTAGAAGCGCTTTGACAAGTGCCCTGCCTTCTATATAATTTGACTACCGGTGACAGCCGAATATATTCTTGTGTTTTTCCTTCTCGACGTCCAAAGGGAACGGTGGGCAGTGTGGATCTAAGATTTTATATATAGATATATAGCTTAGGTCCTTTTCTCATATTCCCTTCACTCCGGTTTTCTTCGTCGACACTGGGATAAAACAAGAAGCTACATCAGCCCATGACTATAGTGTAGTGCGAATATTGTGACCAACACTCATAGAACTTCAAATTTTGAATTATCAGAGAAAAATTCTTCTCTCTGATAATGAAGACTGTGCTTTTCTTCGTCGCACTTTGTGGGACATGTTCGGTTGTGGAGCTTATTAGTCCCTGTGTGAAGTGTCAAAATGACGAGTCATGTAAACCCCCTAACTGCTTCTGTTGCCGGGATGAACTCAATCTACCAATTCCATTAACAGATACCCCTCAAATAGTATTTTTCACGTTTGACGATGCATTGACTGATGCTGCATCCAAGTTTTACCGGAAACTTTTCAACGAGACTCGAATGAACCCAAATGGATGTCCCATATCTATGACCTTGTT
The DNA here is from genome assembly GCA_016163765.1 of Magallana hongkongensis. Taxonomy (NCBI): domain Eukaryota; kingdom Metazoa; phylum Mollusca; class Bivalvia; order Ostreida; family Ostreidae; genus Magallana; species Magallana hongkongensis. Next base: position 56,600,308 of record WFKH01006014.1, read on the forward strand.
CATATCACATCAAGACACCATCTATCGGAACGTCAACGACTTCTATAAGAGAGGTATGGAAATTGCATCTCATAGCGTTACACATAGCCACATGTCTACCACAAACTTCATGGAGGAGGCACAGAAACAGAAGAGAAACCTCGCTAAACTAGGTGGTATACCCGAAAACGAGATAGTTGGGTGGAGAAGTCCGTTTTTGGAGCCCATTGGCGACATGCAACCCGATAAACTCAAAGAACTAGGGTACGTGTATGATGCCACATTAACATACAGCAAAAGAAGGTTGTCTGATAAAGCTCCCACACCATTCACGCTTGATTTCGGCTGGCCTTACGATTGTAAAGTCAAACCCTGTCCTAAAAGACACCATGTTGGATTTTGGGAAGTACCCGTCGTTTCTTTGATGGACTACAAGCACAAATACGACTGTGTTTATGTGGACGGTTGTAATAATCCACCACCCAACGAAGCTTCTGCCTACCAGTTCTTAATGGATAACTTTAACAGCTACTATACTACCTCACGAGTTCCATTTGGTATTAATATGCATTCATCTTGGTTTTACATCGCAGACAGACTGAATGCCATGGACCGATTCATCAATACTTTACTCAAAATGGACGATGTGTATATTGTATCTGTAGACAAAACAATCAAATGGCTTCAAAACCCGACCCCGCTTGGAGAGCTCCATGCTTTTGAACCATGGAAATGCGATCACTTGAAAGCCAGACAAGAGGCAGACAAAGCAACTTCAAACAACAGGCAAGAAATGGGACGCTCTCATGCAGAACTTCAGCAGATGTATATTCAACAGCGACTTCGACAAATTGCAGAAATGCGCAGAGAAATTGAATTGAGGAAACAACGAGAATTACAGTTATTGCAACAGACGTCTAATTTTGTAAACAGACCATGGTGGTCTCCTCCTATAAGACCACAAAGCGACAGTAACATTCAACGAAGTCCTTTTACTCAAGAAATCCCAAACGCACACGTTCTTGAAAACACACTGGAAGAAACAGTTCAGGAACCAACTAAAACAGATAAGGCTTTGGCAAGTAAGTCATCTGCTAAAGTAAAAAGCCCAACGGGGGAGCACAATTTAAAACAAAATCCTTCTACAAATCTGAAGCTTTCAAATAGGAAGCAAAAATTAGATCGTTCACCTCTGAGACAAGTATCTAGTATGCAAACACAATTTGTTCCCTTTTGGCAGCAAGGTCAGCTGGGATCTAGACGACTTCCTGAAGCAGCTCTTCGAAGTAATTCACCTTGGTGGAACAAACCTATACCTTATGTGCATGACTTTAAATATAAAGTTACTTATTCTGAATCAACAAAGCCTCCTTCCACAGAAATAACATCACCAATGCCAACAACCACGGAATCTCCAACAACTACATATAAACCAACCCCACCTAGGGTCAACTCTGGGATCAATTTATTCCGAGAAAGGGAAATCATAGAACAGCAGAGGAGACACCGCCTCATTCTGGAACAGCAAAGAATCAGGGAAGAACAGCAGCTTAAACAACAGAAAGAGGAACTCAGGAAAAACGAGGAAGAGTCATTTCTAAAACAACAAAGAGAATTTGGAAACAAACCGTTGTTCTCTTGGACACAATTTATACCATCAGCTTCTCAAATTAGATGAACTTTAACCAAACTAAAGACAGTAAGATTTCTTTAGTTCTCTGCAAAATGTAGTGAATATAACTTGACTGTCACGAGTGGCGGACCATTAGTGCTTTCATTTTTTTTCTGAGTGAAAAATGACTTGTTTACATACACCAGAGCTAGTATACGGTGTCAGCTGCTTTATCAGTTTCTGATTTTAGGTATACAGAATGCATAGTTCCTAGCTCTTTGTGAGGTGGTTGACGGACAGTGACTGATTTGCCCAGATTGTGTGTGATTGATGTGAGATTTCAGTCTTTATTTATAATTTATGGCAGTTGGTTTCCGTTTGGGGATGTTTATCTGCAACATTGTACCTTTTTGGTGTACACAATTCATTAAAGATGTAATTTTATTATTAGGACGAATATGAGAATCACTGAATTCCAAAAATAAGAGCTGCAGTCATGCAAAATGCTAAATATTTTAAATTAACACGACGCATTTTTACACAACGTCATGCAATGTCTTTATTTTATGATCTTGATGTCAAAATAAGCAAAATATGTCTACGTGCCAAAGTACTGGTCTATTTAGATACTGAGAGAGTAGTAGGTTTGAGTGTTACTTAATCTACTGATTACGAAGTACACTTTCTGATGAAGTGCCAAATGTGGGTTGTATGAAATAAAATATTAAAAAACCCGAATAAAAACAGTTTCTTCATATTTGCAACTAAAGCATCTGGTTTAGCACTTAACTTGTGCACTTACAGGACGCCGAGAAAGGACAACAAACATTCAGCATAAATTATATTAATTCGTCTATAATGATATGTTGATGTTCCATTACCATTACATAACTTGTCAATATCGAACACTTTCTACACAATACATCACGCACAGGTCAAAGGTTAATTACTTTGATTTAAAACTCTCATAAATGTCAACAATACAACTATTTAATAATTGGTATTGAGATTTACGATTCCAAAAGTCAACACATTTGCGTCCCTATCGCGACTATGGCCATAAACACTAAGTCAGTACTCTATGAGGCTGGCACATTTTGGATTAATATTCTAACAATTCCTTAACAGAAATTACAAGGAAATATGATTTACATTTCAAATTGGATATTATATCACCATTTCTTGAAAAATTAACAGACTGGGATTTATAGAAGATATTAGAGAGTTACCAAAATACACAGTCATCACTTGTCTCTGACACAAATTAATAAAAAATATCAGCTGTATTTTGCCAACTAGCAATGTCAACATGCCAGATTGTCTGACATGTGTAATTTGTTCTTGTGTGTGTTAGTCATTAGCCAAAACCACCGGGCAAGACTACCAAAAAAAAAAACCCAAAAAAAACAAAACAAAAAACCAAACAAACAAACTTGACTGTCCTCTCCCATACAATCTAGGAAAGTTACATTTAAAACTCCTACACTTTAAAATTTACACTCCATACCAATTAAAAAATTATCATTATGCTTAAAATTAATATTAAATTAATATTGAAACACGGTTTTTTCACTTGCAATATGTAAAGTTGTAAGCAATTTGTCCGTGGTCGATTTTTATTCAAAAAGCTTTAAATATCGAGGCGATGGGAACATTATTGTAGTTCAAATTCAAGTTCAGTTTATTCCCTCAAACCAAATAATTTGGTACAAGAGGAACATATATACAGAATACACAAAAATACAAATCGTCTGAGGCATACCGGGAAAAAAAATAAAAGTAAAAATTGACATATAATAGAATCAATACTTATGTAAGACTTTGGTATAAAGGATCAGAACAGGAAAACAACTAAGAGGAACAGACAGTACACTAGTCGTTTAGATTGATCTTAAGAATAATTCTTAACAACTCTGGTGGTTTGTTATTGATTGGTTTATGATATTCATTGATTGGAAATCAAACTGTAAAATGACGGAGCATTACTCGGCAAAATTAAAGGCTATATTGGTTTTTTTTACGAATTTAATCATACCAATATTAAAATTAGGAATAAAGGCTCTATAACGCGAATAAATCAAATACAAAAACAAACGTCAAAATATAGAATAGCATTTACTAATCGTTATTCGTGAAGAATATTTATTTTGATTTTGTCTTATTTGATTTCAGCTGATTATTTTTTTTAATGATTTTCAATATCAATTTATAAATTTGAAGAATAAAATTCATTTTCTAACAGAAAATAAACGAATACAAATCCCAGGTAGGGTCACAAGGCTAGTAAACATATTCTGTTACTGACAAAGATCGATAACGAATAGGTCACGTGCTTTTAAAAAAAATTATTGCGAAACACCGAGTTTTTTGAAAAATCATTCTCATTTTCATTAAGTTCATTTCAATGGCTTAATCGAAACAATCAAATGACGTTGATTTTCGAGCTTATCGTACAAGGGCAACAAAGGAATGCATTTTATAGGTGCACAGGTATGAAAAACTAATTTATAATTTATTGATTTGTTAATGCGCAAACACATATATAAACACAATAGAACATATTAAAAGAATCATCAAAGGCTTAACAGTAGATTCTGATAAATAAGTTGCGAAAGATCGAAAATGATTTCATTACTGTCAAATGTGGGACTTATTAAGGTTAGATTTACAACCTAAATGTCAAGATATTGATATTCCTCAGAACGTATTAAAGAATAGTGTAGTAAGTAATAAGTGTAAGTAAATGTGCGACAAATGAAATCATGATGTAAATCAAATTTAAAGAAAACCTTAATTCATTTTTTTCTGAAGATAAAATTTTAATAGATCTACATATCATGCATTTTGCACAACTAAAAAGGCCGTCTGCTTCTACATGTCTTTAACATACGTTTGGGCACGTCAAAGTTGTTATAAATTATACTTAAACTGACAACTTATTCTTTATCTTTGACATTTAT
>WFKH01006014.1:56606355-56618693 GCA_016163765.1 Magallana hongkongensis
TCATACGGTCATAAATATATTTTTGTTTGATGTACAAACAATCTTAACAGAATAAATGAATTGTATTGTTACTATGTGTGTTGTTAACTGGTAAACTGTACGCAAATACCATTCAGTAATTACAATTAAGCTTTTTTTAAGGTTAAGTATATCGTTGAGGACAAGTTCATGTATCTTTATATCGTTTAATCTAAATGTCGTCAAAATCTAAACACTATCAATATTTTTAACGTAGCGAATGGTCTCAATACGTTGCACGAAACTGAAAAAATTCTGTAATTATAGCTATCAAAAAATATGCTGAGTAAACTAGATTTAGCTATAATAAGGGCTAGATGATAACATACCTCATGTGTAAATGGCGAGTTTGTTCAAAGTAAACCGCAACAAACTTAAAAATGATGACTAAAGTCTTTTTTCTTCATTTTTGTTTCATCTTTATTAACAATTTATGATATTGTGAGCTTCAAACACAACACCTGATGTTTGAGGTGAAAAGCTCGAAAATACGCCTTTTTTGTCTGAAATAGTATATTTATCCGAGCGAGAGAAAAACCAACATCAAAAGAGGAAAATCTAAGAACAGAAGAGAACTTTGACAGAGTTGTTGTACTGGACCTACTGACATAGATTGGCGGACTTACGTCAGATTGCAGTTTTTTATCCTTACATCCACACATTCTGTGATGTTTTTACATTTTTTTTATGACCAGCTGACCAAGACACCAGCCCTTGAGAGCACGACAGATATCCATCACCGGATGAGTTCTCTGCAGGCGTGCCGTCATTGGCCCAGACAAGTTTGAGGTTCATAAACACTTCATCGTTTTTCTGTCTTGGTTTATATTTCTCGTTAATTAAAGCAATGATTTCAGATGATCAGGTGACACTCCAGCCAACTTGTCCATTTATCAGAGAAAGTATAAAAGAAATATCCACTGCATTTCTGCATGCCATGGTCGTGTATACATGTATCATTACATCATTTCAGACCAAATTTTTTTCTATTCTTCCAAAAAACATGATTTTGAGCATCTTGTAAAGAACAAAGGGCAATAAGACCTAAAACCTGCCCAATGCATAGAAAACATGTCATGGTGATTTTTTAGTATATTATGATCTTTTAAGCCTATTTCAGCCATATTTGTATTGAAAAATTACATTTTTGTCAATTTGAGGGCAAAAATAGGAAAAAAGCCAAAAAATCACTGATTTCTGGATTTTTTTTAATATCTTGTCTTTTCAAAATAATGTCAGATAATATATGGTGATTCTTACTACAATAAAACACAACATGTCATAGGAAAACATGATCTTTACCAAAAAATGACTAAAACTTCAATTTTGAGGTAAAAAGTCTTTTTTTACATCAAAAAATACGTTTTAAGGAAATGTTATATACCAGTACATTTTCAATAGAATGTCTATACACTGTATGCATATGTATGCATCTTTTATATGGTATTAAAATGAGTGTAGCATACAACACAATGAAGTCAAAGAAAAAACTGCATATAGAAATTATATGACCAAAATCTGAATGTGACCATTTCATAGGGAAAACGCGATATCCGGAAAATTACTCCGATCAAAAGAGGTATAACTCTACTAAAAAAACATCGGTGACAATTTTGCGACTATATATTGAAAAATAAATATCCCATCAACAAAAAAATCAAATCATGTCAAAGATTGAGCTTATTTGAAAATTAAAAAAAATATTGGGCAAATAATATATGCTTACTGCCCCTTGTTCTTTCTGCTAGTGTCTTTACTTTATGTGTTTTCGTTTGAGAAAATCTAGCAAAGCAGACGGACGCACCGACAAACAGATCATTTAAATCCAGTAAACAAAATGTGATGTCAATAGGACGGCCTTTAAACGTTGAAAACAAAACTTAAAAATTAATTGAAAAGGCTTCAGAAATGAAAGTTTGCGTGAGACGTGTTTTACCCCAAAATTCTCTATACATATCAAAATAAGGTTGCCAAACATTTGTACAAATTTTGTTACAATTTGTGCACTTTGATAAATTAATTAAAGAAGCGAGATACAATTTAAGTGTTGTTTTCTTGCTCCGTTGTATCACTAAGAGAAGCTTAAGATGGAAAATTAAATGAAAGGTAATAAACCAAACATATCCCCAACTCATATATTTGTCAACTTAATCAAAGTGGTTGCGGGAAAATTTTAACATAATTTAACAAAATTATAGAAGCATATATAGATGTCCAAGTGACGTTGAGACATCAACTTCTATATCATTGAATAAGATTAAATTAAAAATTAAGACATCCATCATCACCTATTAAAAATTCATACATATACGATCTAAAACCAAGAGTATTTTTTCTATTAGAAAGATAGACGTCCAAGTAATAATAGAATGATATCAACTTTTATTATCTTGAATTATGTACAATTTATCTGTTATATACGTTTGAAAAGTCCAACATCACATGGGGGAATGTATTATCATTAAATGGTTACACAAATACAGCTATATGCTTTCTCTCTTTCTAAATTACGAAATGATATCATTCATTAACAACGTTAACTTAATAATACATTCTCCTGATATAAAGTATATTGTTTAGGGAAAAAACTATTTAAGTGTATAATCAATTTTATAATGCGTTTCAGTATTGTTTATTTTCATTCAAACTTCTCAACATTTTGTATTAATTTTTTTTATACATATACACGCAAAGGTCATGGAATTTTGATTTTTACCATGTAAATGTTTATGAATATTGTATATATGCCACATTGATAATTAAGCTATTTTCATTCAGTCTTTAACCTTTAATTTTTTACTCACCAAATTTGCCAATTGTTCCTTGTTTTACAAAAGGTAATTAAATGGTATGCTACATTAAATAGCTTCTGTAATCAACATGCAAAACTCATATATGCATTTATTGAAATTTTTGTTGAGCAAATCTAGATCTGCTATATACTTTTGAAGAGTATAAAAAAAGCAACAAATCAACGATTTATAAATGAGATCTTTTTAATTATTACTAAAAATCATGCACAGGTCAAAGGATCTCTAGCGACCTTACTGAATATCGTGTTATTACTTTTTCTTCTGTCTATATTTTATCGAATTCAGATGATGAACTAACAAAAACTGCATGTAAATGGTGGGGGAGCAATAGAACCATCAACGCAGTCTGTCATAATATGAATAGCGATAGTTAAATGTGTCATGCATGTTTAACGTTGACACGTTTATGTCTAAGTGTTCTACAGGTTGGTGAAATTATTAATGATCATCAGTTCCCTGAAGATGATAAAAGATAAAAGGCGAGAGTTCAGTATCACCTCAACGACAAAGGATAACATTTTATAGAGCAGTTGTACAAATATTATAATATATTTACAATACTGTTGATTGGGTCCCCTGTACACCAGATTCAAACAAAACCGTTCATTAAATAGACATACCATCTAAAACGTAAAATCTTATTTACTGGTGTTGAGTCGAAACATTCGTTAGTTTATTGAAAATAAATATTTAACAATTAGAGGTCAGTAAGTTCTTATGTTAAATTTGTCGTTTTTGAACCCCCCCCCCCCCCCCCCAATGGTTATGCCCTGTAAACATGTATATCATTAACTTGACCAGAATATCCTTTGTTCATTAAACACAGTTCGAACTAAGTGACGCAAGATAAGACAAAATATGTCTATAAACACATTTTGTACCCAAAAATCTACATCATATATAGGATAAAACTATTCCAACGAGTTATTAAAAAAGGCGTTGAAAGAAAAATAGATGTAAGTTGCATCTAATTTCCCTTGGAAACGTTGTCAATTTCCTGTTCAGTATAAAACTTTTTACAATATATGCAAAATTGAATAAAAAGAAAAAGATGAATGACATTTGTCTTGTGATCAAAGTCATTACAGAACAGACATGAATAAACGAAACACGCTTTTTCTGATCAGTGGTTAACATTATACCTCTGTTCAAAATGATACAAATACGGAAATATAAAAAAGCAAGTATGAAAAAGAGTTGAAAGCTACAAATTATGCAAAATAATTTCAAATGCATTATCGTAAAATTGTACATTTTTGGTCTTGTTTGCAATTTCAAATGTTCGGATTGAAATAACATTAATCAATACTCCATGAAAATACAATCGAAAATAGTAAGTAATGATCATAAATGTAAGGAATCCGGATAGGGCCATGTAGTTTCGCATTATCGCACCATCGAGGTTTGTGTCCATAGTGCGATGATGGATAATGCGATGACGATGATGCGACGACGATGAAGCGATGGTGCGATAGCGCGATTAAGCGATAGTGCGATAGCGCGATGACAATGATGCGATGGCGCGACAATGCGATGACGATGGTGCGGTGGCACGACGAAGCGGTAGCGCGATGACACGATAGCGATAACGCGATGGTGCGATAGCGATGACGCGATGCTCTATCAGGTCTTCATAAGGTCTTTATTACGCTATTGTCATCATTTCATCGCACCATCGCGCTATAGACTGTATTGCGCATTCGCAATTGGAAAGAGAAATGGCGTCAGGCAGTGAATGAATGAATGGATATATGTCAGAATCTACCTTACTCGGTTGATAAACTTGACTCTCGAATAATAATTAGGTATTACAAATTAACCATGCCCTTCTTGGCAGACATAAAGATATTTAGAAGAGCTAAATTATAGTTTAATATATAAAGATAAGAAAACAATAAAAGAAAATCGCATGGTCGAGGCATGGTTTTCAAACGGGGAGGGCGATAATTCACATCTTCATATATTTGAGCAAAATAAGAGCTTATTACCGTAAAAATGTGACCTATATTAGATTTAAGGTTCTCCGATCCTCAGCCTCAAAGTATTTTTTTTATCATAAAAATGTTATTTATCCTTCAAATTTTATAAATGAAATGAAATAAAAAGAAATTTACTGATGGTATCCATGCAATTTACGAAGTTATTGCAATTTTGCCAACGATGGATATGATAAAATAAACATACAAGTTGAGATCAAATAAGAAACAAAAAACACCTTTCCCAGTATGTAGTAGTTCTCCGTGAAACCACTAAGCTAAGCAGTTCATTGAATAACTGAATGTAATATTAACACTAAAAAACTAATAAAATTTGTCAATATAAAAGGCAAATTTATGGTAAGAATAAAAAAATTCCGGATAATTTAGAGTTGTCGAACATTGCTAAGGATCGGAGATTGTTAAATATGAAAATTCAAATATTTTATTTACAAAACAATATACCTGCAAAGTAAAATAAAAACACCAAGGATCAATTCAAATGTCATTAAGGAAGCAATAACCAAAAGACTGTTTTTAGAAAAAAATGTATTTCTGAGAAATTGCAATTACTATCCATATGATTCTTCATGGAAAGCTATATTTTAATGTTTGGAGCATTAATCACTATCTGCTATCTCTCCTTAATGTCCCTTCCTGCTTATTTCTGCCGTTTAATTTATTTCCCTCCGTCATAAAAGCACTTTCACGTATACAGTGTACCACCAGGTTCTTTTTTATAAAACTACAACATATGCTTTCTAGCAATCTAAAAATCTAATGTATAAATCAAATGAATACATGTATTGTTAATGCATTTATATGAACTGTAATTAAATACTTATGTGTAATGTTTATTCTGATATATGAAAGTTCAATCAAATAAATATCTTTAAAACTATCCATTTTTTACATTAATATGCTATACACTATAAGTCCAGTTTTTATTGAAGACATTAAAACATGTACAGGGGGTTGTCAACCAACTTTTATTTTTACAATTAACGATATAAAATGAATTTCTTAAGCGAACTGGCTTTAAAAATTGTTTATTTTTTACCAGGCAATTCAAAAATTGATAATGTAGGTAAATATGTTCATACCCTCTCCACTGCCCCTTTTTTATTACACAAAAAAATCACACACACAAAAAAGATGTGGCTGTATTACAGCCACATTGTAACAGATAAATTTGAATACTTATACATGTACTCTCTCATTACTTTTGCATTAATCCCCTCTCTCTCTCACTCTCTCTCTCTCCCTCCCTCTCTCTCTCTCTCTCTCTCTCTCTCTCTGTGTGCACTTAAAAAAAAGGGGGGGGGTTGCAACAAGTGTAGATATATTATTTATTAAATCTTATATAGCTCACAATTTTACGGTAATAAGCTCTTACTTTGCTCAAATATATGAGGATGTGAATTATCGCCCTCCCCGTGTGAAAACCATGCCTCGATCATGCGATTTTCTTTTATTGTTTTGTTATCTTTATATATTAAACTATAAGTTAGCTCTTCTAAATATAAATATGTCTGGCAAGAAGGTTATGGTTAATTTGTAATACCTAATTATTATTAGAGAGTCAAGTTTATCAACCGAGTAAGGTAGATTTCTGATATATAATCCGCTCATTTATTCACTGCCTGGCGCCATTTCTCTTCCCAATTGCACATGCGCAATACAGTCGATAGCGCAATGGTGCGATGAAATGATGACGATAGCGCGATAAAGACATAACGATTACCCGATAGAGCATCGCGTCTTCGCTATCGCACCATCGCGTTATCGCTATCGTACCATCGCGTCATCGCGCTATCGCTTCTTCGTGCCATCGCACCATCGTCATCGCATTGTTGCGCCATCACATCATCGTCATCGCACTATCGCACCATCGCTTCATCGTCATCGCATTATCGATTCATCGCACTATGGACGCAAACCTCGATGGTGCGATAATCCGATAGTGAACTACATGGCCCTATCCGGATTCAATATAAATGTAATCACACCAAACATAAAGACTAGAATAATGTATAGATAAATTCGATCTGTTGTAACCAAAATAACAACAACAACAACAACCCCCCCCCAAAAAAAAACCCCAAAAACCCACCAAGATTTCTAAAAAATTGTAATAAGGCAATTCTATCTTCGTGAGTTTATTTCGCTAAGAACGCATTAAATTATTTTGATGAAATAATTGTTTGTCAATAATATAAAAAAATTCCGTGTATGACAACCAAAAGCCTAGACAAGGGTTAAAAGGGATTGTTACATATTCTTTCATCCATCATTTATTATAAAAATAATACAGTTTTTCTCTGTTTAAAGTAGTGATTTCGGAACAAGGATCATACTCTATTAATACCTTTTTAAATTTATTATTATTTATTATTTATGACTAAATGGAACATCTACTGTAATAAAAGTTATAAGGTTCTATGGGATGTCATTCAAGTACCTTTTTTTTTAACAAACAAGTAAGGCCATTAAAACAGATAACAGGTCAAAAATAGTACTTTAACTGCGTTTTGATCGGGTAGTCAACCCTTGATCTTAAAACAGCAAAAATCTGATTTTTTTGTTTTTATTTTTTTACAAAAAGATGAATGTTCATTAAATTTGAACGATGTAACATATGAGTAGTATTTAAGCTTTAAATCAATCGTCCTGTATTTATCGCAAATTTATTCACTTTAATTTACTTTTTAATTGCTTAATACCTAAAATATATTTTCATAGAATCATAGTCAAGTTTGACAAGACATAAATAACACTTGAATTAAAGCATGTCTAAAAAGCAAATCACACTCTGCCGGATAACTATGCCAGTGCAAAGGTGGCATTTTTGCACCCGTCTAAGGCGCATGTTTCGTAAAAATCCATATGTACCAAATGATAGACCATTGCCTAGAAATTATAAAACCACTATTGTTTTCAGTGTGTCTCACCTATCAGGTTTATTTACCTTTAAGTTAAAGTTAATATCCCATAGGAAAAATATTAATTCCCATACGAAAAATAATTTTACTACAGGAAATAATGAAAATCTCATATGTTTTTCTTAAAATCCAACAAGAATTATATGTCCTGGATTGGATTTTAAAATCCTATGGGAGTTTTGTTCAAATCCTATTAGAAATTAAATTCCTTTAGGAAGTTCTTTTATTCCGTAGGAAATTCCAAATATACTACAGTACAATTGTTTTTCCTAGGGGGAAAATTAAATTCCTGTAGGAATTTATTATTTAAAGGTAGATATCTCATCTGACAGATGAGTTACGTCAAGAACAAAGAAGGTTATTTACTCTTTAAGCAATGGTTTATCATATGGCATATTTGAAATTTTCGATACACGGACCTTAGACAGATGCAAAAACATTACCTTGGCACTGGCATAATAATCCAGCACAAAGTTAAATACGTGGTTACCGTTGCAAGATGGAAAAAGGAATGCAACTAGAGGTACTGCACTTTTGTATTGAAATAATGTGTAGATATCGTCTCAATTGTATTGTTATCTTCACAAAATAACTGTATACAATAATGCAAAGATAAAAAGATAATGGAAATAAAATAAAAATATTTCCATAATATCAGAGTGAATTTACGCTAAACACTAAATACATTTTTGGCTCCTCGGGGACTTTTTAACTTGTAATTAGTGTTTAGTTTTTCTAGATTGCAAAGAAATGTAAGCGCTTTTGCGAAACATCGATAGCTAAGCTTGAATTGTTTCTCTTGAATGTGAGGTAAAGTAGTGAGCATTTCTTGTAAACTTGATGCATGAAAACTTACATGCTGTAAATATACTGTACATTTCCAGAAAAATTGTTTCACTTTTGTTCGATAGAATTAGTTTGGTATCACAACAAGTAGAACATGAATAAAGATGAATAAAGATGGTAATATGTATTATTTTCAACTTTTTTACGATACCTGTCAATATTTCCTGATCGATGGCATTATCAATCACAATTATTTTAAGTAGATGATTGGTCTTGTTTTTCCAATTTCATAATTACTTTGTATCTCACCAACAATCAACTGACGTGCATCTAAAATAAGCAATTTACAATTTACAATATGAACACCTTAATACACCTGGGCTGCGTTTTACAAAACAACTTGCGACAAAGTCGTAAATATTCTACTCTCATGAAATGCTCTTTGATGAACAAAATTTATACACTGTATAAAACCATTTATTTACAACTATTTTGTTTTCTATAAATATATTTTACAGGCATTAAATTGAAGCATTGGTTAATTTGTGGTTAATAAACAATTATTAATTTGGTCGTAAGTCATACGTTCTTTTGTAAAACGCAGCCCTGATATCTAAATCAGCGACTTCTTGTTGGTCTTTAACATCCCCCCCTCCCTCCCCCCCCCCCCCCAAGAATCCTAAACATATTATATATGGTGGTTTTATTTTTGTTAATACATCAAGGTAATGGAATCTTATTAACACAAAATAATTTTTTTGTCAACTAAATAGAACAATTTTTTTTTTGAATTCATATTTCATGAAGACAACCAAGAATAAAGAAAAATAAGCTTTTAGGAAGAACGCTAAAATAGACTGCTGCCTAATTCCATTCAATTTTGTTGAATAAAATATTGTTCATATGAAAAAAAAGCTTTTGGTAACTATTTTTCAAGTATATTTCACTCCATTTTGTTTCTTGTATAGACACTTAATGTTACTGCCAGCATTTTGGACTTTTTGGTAATAAAGATAATCTCTTTTTGTTATAATGATCGGGAAGTAAGGGACAGGACTCTACTACACTCCATCATTCTTTTAATTATAACACTGCAAATGGGCTCCAGTACTTGTCTTCTATCAGCCGTTTTTCTGAGGAATGACATTAAAAAATGCTAAAGAGATAGATCATCGAATTAAATTCCCGGCCAAAAATAGTAAATGAGGTGTTGCTCCAAACCAAAAACAAAAATATTTTTTTCAAATTTTTTTTTAAAAGTTTCAATTATAAAAAAAAATGTTCAAAAGGAATGTTGTCTTTGCTCATGGATACGTGCCACAAACGAAGAAATGTGTGCATCAATTGATATAAATACTTGCTGACCGATTTTGAATGAAATGACATGTGTAAAAGAAATTCCAAAAATTTAAAGAATTTGCGGATTTTTTTTCTCAATATTTAAGATGGAAACATTTTTAATATAAATTTATACAAATTATTTGCAGTCCTTAACGATATAAAACGCAAAATCCTAATGCTTTCTCGGTCAATCAATATTAATAATAACTATACAAACATTTCTCGGATTTTTGGGGAAAGAATTTTTCTAACTTATGTTAAATACTGTAGTATAAATATTGTAAGGTATGGTTTGCAAAGAGTAGACAGGCCGCTTTAGGCATGCCTAAAAAGCAAGTTTATTAATGACCACTGCAAGTGAAGTTGTAGCACAGAAGAAATGCTTTTGTTGTCTATACATCATTGTTTTCTTGACAAAAATCTAAGTAATGTAAATGTAACGTGTCATCTCTTATCCCATCTTAAAAATTGCTGTCGTGAAAAAGCATTTTGATTTAAATAAAATAGAATTTGAGACCAAATTTAAATCCTAATTATTCTGAAAAAACTCAGGGATGTTTTAATTAGTGTATGGTATAAGCTTTCGAAGACATATTTTCTTAAGGGTTGCTATACCTATAATTTGCTACGAAAGATAATAAGTAATTCGTTGTTAGCGAAAAATTCATGCATGAATTATTTCTCTTCGCAGGAAAACCATTGTTCACATACCAATATGCATTCCTTGTAGACAAAATACATTCAAACAGTTTTACTGTACATTATCTTTGAATAATACAAATTGTGTTACTTTCGACTCTGTAACTGTATATTGAACCAAAAACAAGATAGAAATTTTTTTATTGAGCTATAGTATCTTTCTTTATTTGTAAAATCAAAAACCCACTTGCATTGTGGTTTATTTGCACAAGGTATCGAATAGGTAAGACAATCTACAGAGGCTCCAAAGATGGTAATGATCTATTTGTCATTGAAAAGGATTCTTTTAACACCTTATACAAAATTAAGCACAGATTCTGTGTACGTAAACATATATTTCAATATTTAAGAGTATACAACAACTTGGATTTTAAGTCGAGAAGATGAAACAAATATAAAAAGTTAAAAGTGGTACTATTCATCTTTGTTGTATAAATGCATCGTAATCGTTTACAATGAGCTACCTATTTGCAAGTTAGACTTTGATACATGCAATAGCAATAATTCAACATGAGCATCTATATTTTCATTCTTTTACAAGACGAAAAAATCATTTCTTCATTGTTTCAATGTCTATTCACAAAATTAACCAGGAATGTACACATAAGAATGTTGGAGTTACACTTCAAGAAGAATAATATTATTAATAATAATACTATCTATTTTTTTCATGTTTTAAATAACTTCTTCAAACATATTATAGGGAAAAATACATTAAAGTACACAAAACTCCTTGAATTCAACAGGAAATGATTTACATAGGTCGAAGTTGGCAAGCAAATATTAACAACTAAGACGACAGTATCGTTTATGCTTTCACAAAAACAAGAAATTTATTTTTGCTTTGTTGATGGGTTATTAACTTGTAGTTTAAAGTTTGAACACGTTAATTCTATGACCAAAAATATCAAACTTTGATAGTGTAAGAAGAATTTTGAAATTTTGATTTATTCTTTCGAAATTTTATTTATTTTATCAAAAGGGAAATAACCTTCTTAACAAATAAGTATGGAATCCGGATAGGACCATGTAGTTCACTATCGCATCATCGTACCATCGAGTTTTGCGTCGATAGTGCGGTGATGCGATAATGCGATGACGATAAAGAGATGATGCGATGACGATGAAGCGATGGTGCGATAGTGCGATGACGATGATGCGATAGCGCGACAATGCAATGACGATGGTGCGATGGCACGATGAAACGATAGCGCGATAACGCGATGGTACGATAGCGATAACGCCATGGTGCGATAGCGATGACGCGATGGTGCGATAGCGATGACGCGAAGCTCTATCGTGTCATCACTGGGTCCTCATCGCACCATAGCGCTATCGACTGTATTGCACATGCGCCATTGGAAAGAGATATGGCGTCAGGCAGTGAATGAAAGGATTATAGATCAGAAATCGACCTTACTCGATTGATAAACTTGACTCTCTAAAAATAATTACAAATTAACCATGTCCTTCTTGTAAGACACATTAATATTTAGAAGAGCTAAATTATAGTTTAGTAAATAAAAATAACAATACAATAAGTGAAAATCGCATGATTGAGCCATGGTTTTTAGCCGGGTAGGTGAATAATTCACATATTCATATATTGAGCAAAGTAAGAGCTTATTCCCGTAACATGGTGAGCTATATTAGATTTAATAAATAATATGTGTACAGTGATTGCAAACCCCACTCCTTTCTTTTGAAAGTGCAGAGAGAGAGAGAGAGAGAGAGAGAGAGAGAGAGAGAGAGAGAGAGAGAGA
>WFKH01006014.1:56618703-56656057 GCA_016163765.1 Magallana hongkongensis
AGAGAGAGAGAGAGAGAGAGAGAGAGAGAGAGAGAGAGAGAGAGAGATACAAGTAATACTAGTATAGCAATCGCCACAAAGCATCCTCCGAACCAGACATGTGACAAATTTACTAAGAACATACATATTTATGTAACATGGCCCAAATTAATAGTCTTATACAGTAAGAGAATGGTTATAGTCTTATATTTCCAAATCAACAATTCTGCTTATTTTTTGCCATGTGAAATATGAATCACTACAATCATATATAAGATGTTTTACATTTTTTATCTCTCCGCAGTTGTCACGAAACACAAAACATTTGTACTTACTTTTGAAAACCATTTACTTACACTCAAATTGTTATTCAAAAAATAATGCAGTAATTTATTGTAAAATTTCGCAATTTATCTATAACATTGATTACCATGTGTTTAATTTGCCTATTGTTCCTTCTCACTTCTCACAATTATATATATATATATATATATATATATATATATATATATATATATATATATATATATATATATAATTTTAAGTCTATGAAAGATACGAGGACGTGTAAAAACATAATACTAGTAAAGCAGACCTACATAACCTAAATTCAAGTGTACTATTACATTAACTTTACGTTTTATCACACGCTGTATTTATTTCATGATACAATTAGTTTATTGAACGGTAAAATAATCGTTACGCTTCCAACACGATAAGTTAAGAACATCGATACGCTTTTCGCACTTGGAAATGTATTTTCTATTCGTATTTCAGTAGTTTCTGGAGGCACGAAGCACAACGTAGGGCAAACCTATACATTTATCCGAAAATTTAAAAAAGTAACACAAAACAAAAACAAAAAATATTAATTAGCTAATTCCTAAAATACAAAAAGAAGACGGTTCAACTGTTACAGACCAAGTCAGCATTCTAAATGAAGTTAAACTGTTCTATGAAAACCTGCAAAAAGAAGAGAGCATGTACTCACAGAGGACTTTCACTTAAAATCAAACCAATTTATTAGCATAATAAAACTAACAAAAGAAGAACCTGATAGTTAAGAAGGCCCTATAAGTAAAGCTGAAGTGTTTAATTTCCTTTAAAAAATAAAGAATGAGTAAAGGCCTGGTCCAGATGGCTTCACTTGTGAATTTTTCAAGGTTTTATTTAAGATATAGATGTTTTTGTCACTAGATCAATTAATAATTCATGTAAAATAGGACAGTTCTCAGAATCTAGTAAACTAGGCATTATAACAAAATCAGAAAAACCTAAACAAGATTTGAAAAACTGGCGACCAATCACCCTACTTGTTTTTAAGCTAGCATCAGGATGTATAGCTGGGCGTATTAAACAAAATGAAATATAATGATAAATATGATGTAAATATAATGATATAATGATTAATATAACGATAAATAAATAATAAATAGGAACCAAAGTGGATTTATTAAAGGAAGATTTATTGGAGAAAATATTTGATTGATTTATGGCATAATACAGTATACTGACGTTAAACAGATTCCAGTATGTTAATGCTAATTGACTTTGAGAAGGCCTCTGACACCTTGGCATTGGAAGACAATTTGTGAAAAAAAAATGTAATATTATGATGCTGTGTTCTGTAAGATTTCTCTATTTATCATAAAATGCCTATTTATTTTTGATATTGAATAATTGTTGTCAACTTCCTTTATAAATAACAAATGCTTAAAAAAATGTACCCCTCCCCCAATTCTCCTAACAATCTCACATTTCCTTTTTCTTTCTGGAAAACATTACATAATATAATTGCACCAGTATTTGCAATTCATTGTTTGTTATTTTACATATATGCACCATTGTAAATTGAAAAATTGAAAAAACAAACAAAACATGTACATGTATAAGTATTCTAATTCAACTGTTACAGTGTGACTGTAATACAGTGTGTGAATAATATAAATAATAAAAACAATAACAAGAGGCTCATGGGCCACATCGCTCACCCGAACAACAATAGTCATAATAATATCAGCTTTATGGAGTCATATAAAAAATGTGGTAAATAAGGTAAAATAGATTCTGTATAAATAAACTATTCATAAATTTCTCCAGATATTCCTATGTTAAACATTGGGCCACTTTTGTAACTGGATGATTTCATAGTCATATCACATATTGAGCATTGCAGTGCTCAAGAAAATCTAAACAACTGTTCATATAAATATACACCTAGATCAAACTTTGAACCCCTTGTGTGACCCAAGAATTGTCCAGGGGTCACAGTCTAAACAATTGAGAATCAACATATATGTCAAGATGCTTGCATATAAGTAAAACTATATATTATAACATTTGACTTTTTGAGAATAATCAAATTTATCCCCCACGCCCCATTGTGGCCTCATCCTACCCCCGGCGATCATGATTTGAACAAACTTGAATCTACACTACCTTCTTCCACACAAGTGATAGCTTGTCTAACCAATTGGTTTTTGAAAAGAAGATTTTTAAAGAAGAAGTCGAAAATGTAAAAAAAGTTTACAGACGAACAGACAGACAGATGGACGCCGGAGAAAAAGTGATCAGAAAAGCTCAGTTGAGTTTTCAGCTCAGGTGAGCTAAAAAAAATTTAAAAGGGGGTTGGGGGTGTACTGGAATGGGGATAAACGTTTTAACTTACATTATCAGTTTTTGAACTGTATAGTAAAAATAAACTTAAAAATTTTTTTTTAAAGCCAATTCGCCTTAGAAATTCATTTCATTTGGTTAAATGTTAAAAGAAAGTTGGTCGACAAATCCCTCTCTTTCCTATACATGTTTTTTATGTATTTGTTAAAAATTGGACTTATATTTTATAACATATTAATGAACAAAATGAATAATTTTTCAGATATTTATTTTTTAAAAGTGCTTTTATAACAGAGGGTAATAAATAAAAATGCAGAAATAGGCAGTTAGGGACATTAAGGACAGACAACAAATGGTGATTAATGTTCCAAACATTAAAATATAGCTTTCCATGAAGTATCATATGGATAATAATTGCAATTCTCAGAAATACATTTTTTTCTATAAACACTCTTTTGGTTATTGCTCTTAATGACATTTGCATTGATACTTGGTGGGTTTTTTCCCTTTTCCTTGGTATACAAGTTATAATGTCTAGTTTACTAGATTCTGAGAACTGTCCTATTTTACATGAATTATTAATTGATCTAGTGACAAAAACATCTATATCTTAAATAAAACCTTGAAAAATTCTCAAGTGAAGCCATCTGGACCAGGACTTTAGTCATTCTTCATTTTTAAAGGAAATTAAACACTTCAGCTTTACTTATAGGGACCTTTAAACTATCAGGTTCTTCTTTTGTTAGTTTTATTCTGCTAATAAATTGGTTTAATTTTAAGTGAAAGTCCTCTGTGAGTACATGCTCTCTTCTTTTTGCAGGATTTCATAGAACAATTTAACTTTATTTAGAATGCTGACTTGGTCTGTAACAGTTGAACCGTTTTCTTTTTGTATTTTAGGAATAAGTTTATTAATTTTTTTGTGTTTGTTTTGCGTTACTTTTCTAAATTTTTGCGTATATGTATAGGTTTGCCCTACGTTGTGCCCCGAGAAACTACTGAAATACGAATAAAAAATATATCTCCAAGTGCGAAAAGCGTATCGATGTTCTTAACTTATCGTGTTGTATTGATTTTGTGTAAAGAATGTAAGCCCATAAACTTTCGGAATTTAACACTTTGCTTGATAATATCAAATTTTGAAATTCATCTCTTTAATATCGCTTAGAACTTGTATTTGCCATAAGAAAAAACAGTTTAATTATACAATATGCTATAAGTCATTGAAATTTTATTTTCTCCTATATTTTACTAAACAATTTTTAATAACTTTAAAAATTTTTTTTAGTTATAAGTATCCACATTTTGAACACAAGACAGATGGTTTAAAGCTTTTCCTTTAAGGCTTTTCTCATTACTTGTTCCTTTTTACGTATGTCTCTAAACCGTTTCTGTCTATTTACCATAATTTGCAAGCCAATTTCAACCAAACATGCCACAAAACAAGGTTGGTAGAGAGAAATTTAAATTTATTAAAATGAAGAGCCAAACCCTTTTCAAACAAATGTTGATAATTTGGTGTGGCGTGCTGAATGCGTTCTTCACAAGAAACAAATACATATAGTTAGTATTATTTTGTGAAACTTTTACTTCTTGCGGAATTTTTGGGCAAAGCTACATGTTAATATAGAAGTTTCAAAATTGTTGATCGATTAAACATTCTTTTGTAGAACACGGACTCTATTATTTATAACACGATGCACATGGCTACTTGGTCATGTTTTTCAATGCTCAATAATTTCATTCACATATAAGCATTCTTTGTTTCAAAAAATAGGATTGCTACTGGTCAACATAAAAAGTACCATAGAATCAAATTCTAGGACGACTGAAGAATGTCAAGGTAAATTGATGGAATTAAATCAGTAGAGCTAGTGTTTATCTTAAACATACCTGACGTGGATGGGGTTGTACTTTTTGAATTCACGGGGTGGGTTGGTAGACATAGAGGACCTAAAGGCAGGACTGATAATGAGTACATGCTGTGAATCAAAGGTAGGAGCGGATCCAGAGGCAACAGGAGGCTACGTTAGTGGAAGCTGTTTGCGACATTGTAATGACTAAACTTGAAAGTTCTGTGTTTTAGCTTCCCCTATATTACTTCCAAAAGTTATCACTATATACTCTTAAGAATAGTAATTCAAAGTTTTTTCAATTTTAAATTTATTCCTATATTGAGTTTTGAACACTCAAAGTGGCATTTTTTGCTACCCCAAGGCTAATGATTTTAACAAATTCAAATCAACCATACATTGGGAAGTTAATGTAAATGTTTTGCAATGGCATGATCTTTTAATTAATGATAAGATAATTTTTAAAACATAACACTCAGCTCTTTCGATGACCGGGATCAGGACTTTTATTTGCCTAGATTGAAATAGTTGTCGGAGTTTTAAACATTGTACACAAGCCTAACGGACGGGCAAACGGACAAAGGACATCAAGTATTGAGAAAAGTTACTGAGCTTCAGCTTAAAAAATCAAAATAATAAAAGAGGAATTCAGTTCGAAACTAAACAGCATTAGATTTATTTATCAGATTATATTATACAGAAACCGAAGTATTTTACTTATGTGTGGCATGCAATTGAATTTCAATAAGATTTTACTTCGGGTTTTACGTAAAAAAGTGCACGTAATTATTATTGATATCAAAATGCGTCAAAACCATTACCGAATGTCTGAGAAAAATCTGATGCTTGATCGCCTAATGACGGTATAGGTACAGCTGTATGTTTTGCAAAGTGCATAAAGTTATGACAAAGCAACTGGAACTCGCAACAAAGAACAAAAAATATACGTTGTCATGGTTTGACAAGAAGACTTAATTTCTATTACAAAGCCTGTTTCTATATTCACGTCAGTTTTAAAAAAAAAACAAATTAAGAATGTTCATGTATGGATTGTTGTGCAAGTACATTAGCTTTAAAACAGAAGGGCTTGTATAAGCGAAAAAAATTATATCTTTCAAGCTGTGATTTATATTTTACTGGTTACCAGCAAGTTTTTTTTATAAAATGGAAATGATATAAGAAAAGGAATAATTGTACAATAGTATACATGTTTGGCAGGAATAAAGTAGAAAAGTTACGTCTAAGGTATAATCTTTCCAATGTCTTATGCAAAAGACATTTCTCTTGTTTTCCGGTCAGTTTAACTGAAATAAATTATACTTACGGCCATAGTGTCTGGATAATTTGACATAAATCTTGCGAATTTCTGCTTTAAGGCAGTTAAAAAACTTAACATGTGAAGATTGAATACGTTGTGCTATTAATTTTTATAAAATCAGTTTACATCAACAAGATCAACATTAGACCAAACAAGATAAGCAATATAAGGATATTGCAAAAGGCAAAACAAGCAAAGAAATTGAATAAAAATTAAAATAAGTTTGCATCCCGTAAATTTAATGCCTAAGTTAGCTTTTGTATCAACATATTTCAGTCAACTTATCAACAAATCTTAAATATCTATGTGCACAGCTTGACCTTCAGGATTTCAGAATCTGAATCATCATCATCATATAAGAAAGCATTTCTTAATAGGTTTAACTCCAGCGCCTCTTTAAATGTTATGTTTCTGAATTGTTCTCTATACCTGTAAAGGCTCTATAACGAACGTTCACTTCTGTCTGGCCAATTGGTCAGGGAGGGATCACAATTTGCAAAAACTTGCACCAACTTAAGCTATGATTTGCAAAGTGGTTCCGGAAAAAGATAAATAGCTAAAAATTAACAGCTTAAACACTACACTGACATCATCATCAACGACTGCAAATCTTATCATATATAAAAACTCACTTGAGCATTTTTAAATATATGTTTGCTACTGTATTTCTTTCAAAAACAAACAATAAATATCAGCAGAAATGTTTGTGTAAAATTTCTACCCTCTCCAAATGAAGATGCTGAGGTATCTTAGCCAAAAGGGTACGCTAGTATTATGAATAATGTTGAAACTTACACTCATTCTTACTTTGCTATCATATCAGTTTTACAAATTATAGTCACTTATTATTTAGATGTTTTTTGCATTACTAGAAAATCTTTGCCAACTCATTTATGGACATTTACTGAACCTAAGGTACATGTGTGTATGCTATACTACTAACTTTAAAGTTCTTTATACTAGTTTTCCAAAATTATTATAAAAGTCATAAACTCCATTTTTTGCACAGGATTATTGTTCTCAATTTCTTCATTACCCCCACCCCCACCCCCCAAAAAGTGAGACTTTTTGATGATCCTCAGGGGTAACGAATACTGAAAATTTAACAACCTATATTCTCTATCTTATTTCAAAGAAATATCTTTGGAACCTCATAATATGACAGCCAAAGGGTGTCCCACCTAGTAGTTCATCACAATTTCTAAAAATACCCAAATACGGGGGTGTTCTATTTGTCGGTCCTTTGGGAGGTCTTTTTGAACCATCGGCGCAAACATTTATTGTTTCTTGTGCAACTTTACACTTAAGACGCACCCACTCTATTTAGCTACAAATGAATTCAAATTTATAAATAAATTACAGTATTAAAGTTATGACTAAATCTTAACTTATTGGAATAGGGTTTTCTTTGTATTTTTAAAATTGTATGTCATGGAAGCTTCATTTATGCTTTCTCGCAAAACTAAAAATAATAAAGTAAATCAAGGAAAACTTTGAACATGTGGTATAATAAGACACATCACACAAACGGTATAAGTATGTATAGATACAACACAAGCAATACAACAGATATTAGGAAACTATTTATCTCTTAAATTGGAATTTCCACCTGATTGATACTTCGCACAAGTATCTACAGTGTAAATGTGATACACAATGAACACTACACATAAAAGCTTTTAACTTAAATGAAGTTTTAAACTTTTAAGCACTATAGGTAGTTCAAGAAAGTTGGAAAACTTTTATACCTATACCACATGATAAATCAGCTGTTTTCCATTGTCTTTTCTGTTGTTCTTAGACCTTTTGAGGTTGTCATTCGGCTGCCTTTGTTGTCCAAGGCCATGCTGAACATGAAGAGCACTTTTGATGACCGCGTTACCTAAAAATACTCAAAAAAGATTTACAGCATAGAATTTTAATTGCAAAAGAATGAAACTGTTGAATTTTGCAGTTTAATGATATACATTCCTATGTCACTCTAAAAAAGTCATATCTATTTGAAAAGAGAAACCATATAAAAATATTCAGTAACAAAGATATCTACAGCAAATGTTAAGATAATCGTGTTTTCAAGTTACAAACTACTGATGCAGTTATTGCTAACACCTTTCTGGGAAAAATTCTGCATATTGACACAGATTACACTTGCTTTAATCATTATTTTTAAATACCTCAACTTCATTTATTACCAAGAATAGTAGCTTCACCAGAACCTGCTTATTTTTCATCCATATTGAGTCGATATGAAATATCATAGAAATATCATTGAAACTTACTTGTAGGTATGTTTTATAATAATATAATAATGATAGTAATAATAAGCGGTGAAAAGCAATGATGATAACCATACCGTGCATGTTCTGAAAGTGTTGATGTACGCTAATAAATCTATTAGACGTAATTATGATAATATATAATTATGCATTTGGCTTAAGTACAATAAACGTCAAATTAAGGATTTCAAATGCATGACGAGCTTGAAATTTAGGAATCTTTCAGGTCGTAAACATAGTCCAGGTTGAATTAAACAGCAGGAATATGGCGCCAGGCCACTTTGTATTATCTCCAAGTATTAAACATTACCTTATTATAATTAAAAGAAATTAAATGTATTATGATGGCATTCCCGTGGTTAATAAGCGTCTTTCATACGTTATATTGTAAATTGTGTTTTTGAATTATTCCAGATGTGAAATGTCGGTAGTATGTATCAAAATATAGTTATCAAGTTGATATACATATGTTGGGATTATTAAGAGGTTATTTATCTCTACTATTGTAATCGTTTGTAGTGTACATGTGAAAAAGTATTTGATTTGGGTTTCAATCTGTTTCAAGCTATTTGTATATTTGTCCTTATTCAAAGTTATTTTTGCGTGAATATCCATAAATAGAAGACAAAGAAACAAGAATGATTGTATAATAAGGTAATTTCATTCATTTAATGAAACAAAGAGATTATTCATATTGATTTGATTAAAAACACAGGTAACTTTTTCCCATTGAATAGATTTTTTTTTCTCTTCAAACTTTGACGTGTCGATGAGATTCACTTTCAGGGAATCCTGTGTCATGGCAGAGTCCTCACTGTCGAAGGGGATTTCCTCCCCTGAATACTCGCTTTTATTCTTAAATTCTTAATCATTTGACTATCAAACATTTCCATATTAGTCTTTCGCGCAACAGCACGATATTTAATAAACAAATTTAACAAAAGTTAATCAGAAAAATACAAATAGTCAAGTTTTGTCCAAAACAAGCACTTGTATTTATTTCTAAACTTTCACATCAATGAAAAAGATGGTATATGCCAGTAAGCAAGAAACGATTAATTATTATTAGATATTTTCATCAGACTGTAAGTTTGATAACATTACTATATTTTACATTTTCTATTACTAAATCTAAGGCTTAAGCGTTAAGATTTGTAAAATTGGTATTCAAGTATAAATTTATGATGTGGTTTCAGCACTTCAACACTTAAAGTGTCTATTGGTGCTCTATATTTAGGACCTGGTATGACCTTTTCACTATTTATCAAAGTCAAGCCTAAATTTGTTTTGACACAACCGGTCAAAACCACTTAGCTTCTGACCCTTTATATCGAAATACAGATGGAATAAACCTCAAATTCTGAAAAAAACCCACTTTAATTCTATTTTTACCCTTATTCCCGTAAATTTAACAAGCAACGCCCGTATGTACGTATCCTCACTCTTTCGTTTAAACCAATTAAAGAACAATAAAAAAATAACTTTATAAAATCTATAATTGGAACTAATTAAAATTAATACGCGGTTTTTTATTCAGTGGAATAGAGAAGGTGTTGACCAATTACTTTAATTTCAATCCTGTGGCATCATCAATTTAATTAAGATAAAGAAAAGGAAACAGAGAAATTAATATAGATGGTTTGATTTTTTGTGCAATTTTAGATATCTGAATAAATGATGTATCGCAATTAATTAAAAATGTGATAGTTAAGTGATATAATAAACTCTCAGTTGCTAAATTTAGAGATATTGTCATTTTATGTTAAATGTTAAAATAAAACAATATTGTATAACACTGTCATTTACAAATATCTTATACAAACATTCACAAACAAGTATCAGAAGTTGTATTCTCATTATCAGAGAAGTTGATACGTTGAAAATAACCCTTTAATAAAATACTTATTTGTTTTCATGTATTTTAATGAATCAAGGTAATTGATCCAATTTAGATTGATTTTTTCATTCTATTATAACCTTTTGTCACCAAAGATGTCAAAAAATATTCTGAACGTAAGTTTTACACTATACAATAAACATCCTTTGCTGTAAGCTATACATATAATCGTTTTACATTCAAAGCGCGCAAAGGAAGCCAAATTGTAACCAAATTTCCCAAGTTCCTCTCTAACAGGTGAATAGTGCAATATTGAAAGGGTAACCAATCATAAAGCCAGGCCAGTGTAAAACAATGATCAAAGGAATTTATATGAAAAGAGTCAAATAAGGCCCCCATGATTCAACATTTTTAAAAGTGTTTTAGGTATATCAAATTGTATTTTAGGTATATCAAATTGTATTGTCATTTTTTAAAAATTGATATAAGATACATTTTTCATCTTTGTGTCTGATTTAATTTCACGCACTGGCAGTATATGATGTAAAACGTGACGATATCTTTGCAAATCAATCAAAATCGGTCACAATACACATTTTTCGTACCTTTTTTGAATGAGAATTATAGAGCGCAGCTTTGAACAAACAAAATCTTTTTGTCAGTTATTTGTCTTCGGTGGATCAATTTTTTATGAAAATATTTTATTTGTTCAATCCTGCGCTCAATGTTTTATAATTATATTATGTTTTCTGGGAGAAAAACTGTTCTAAAATAAGCATTATTTATATAAATCAGTATATATTTTAATTTCATATTTATGTGGATTCAAATAAAAACCATACTAACTTTATTCAGGATTATTTTTGTTTTTCATTTCTTAACTTAGTCCTTTACTAATTTCGATTTTGCAATGTCTCAGCAAATTTAAACATAATAGTAGTATATATCATAAAAAGATCTAAAAAGAAATATAAAATCATATTATTCAGCAAACGACAAAAGCTGGTAGCTGAAAATGTCTATCTATATAAACAAGGAGTAATTGATATTTTTTCATTAAATTGACTGCACTTACAAATAATGCCTATTATCGTTAGCTACATTTCTGTGGTTAATTAAGGCATTTGCATGTGTCATTTGCAAAGGAAAATATGTTTGTAGTAAGTCTATTTAATATTAAAAACAATTATCTTTGGCTTCTTGAAGGGGAATTAGCTCAAGTGGTAGAGCGCTCGCTTAGCATGTGAGAGGTACCGGGATCGATACCCGGATTCTCCAAATTCTTTTTAGAGGATTATAAAACATGTAAATGTAGTTCAATATATGTAAATTAACAAAATTTAATCAAGCACGTTTAAATATTTGTTGTTATCTAAGGAATGACAATCTTTTTTTATTTTGGAGGGATAAAAATACTTTGTAGAAGTGGGTCACGTGATTCACAAAAAATCTTAAGGGCTATCTGGTTGATTTGTTCATATACTAACCCTTATTCATTTGCCCCATAAATATCAAAGAATAATTCCTTATAATCACATTATTTTAATTATTTTACGATTAAAAATATTAAAGGTTTCTGCGTTATTCAACATTTTGCAAAATAATACAAACCCCGATGGTACTGTTAAAAACGCCACTTTTTGGCCACATGCCAAACATCATTTTATTGAACCATACAACAAAAATGGACTTGTTGTTTTATCACGGACAAAGACATTAGAAAAGGTAAGTATTATTTGAGGTTAATCATCTCTAAAAATAAAAACCACAATTAAGTAAAAAAGATTTTTTTTTACTGATATCGAACATATATCTACCTTTTCATCCCTCACCTTTGGTATTAAGGGACACGATTTAAACTATGTTTGAGTATCATGCATATGTTTTTGATACTATTTTTACATGTTGTAAATATGTTGTGTATATGAAGAAATTTATCGTCATTTTGATAATAAATGACCATTTTTTATTCTACTATGTGTTTTCGTTCATCATTTTAAAATCAAACCGAACAGATTCATTCAAAGTAAAGAGTTGACAAAAAAATTAAAGAATGTAGCACTTCAAGTTCAAGCACAACCTTTGGAAAATCGGTGTATCGATTTAAATACATGTACCCTCTTAAGTGCCTTGCAGGCGTTCTCCTAGCAAGGCTAATTCCCTTTCGTCCACACAATGCATTTTTACATCAGAAAAAGAGCTCAATATCTAATATAAGCTCTTTATTAAAAAAAAAATTAACCATGAAAAAAAATGACTTTTGATAAATGACATAAACAGGAATCTAAGGTTTAAAAAAGCTAAAGACAAAAAGAACAAGACAATTAGGTTCATTCTATCCGACATCCTATCTTCTGTAGTTGTCATGTATACATGTTATAATGTAGAGTGCACAATGTACAGTACAGTGTGTGTTGCTTGACATTGAGTTGAAACGGTGGAAAAAAATAAATGTTGGATTGTCCTTGGCGATAAGAAACTGAAGACATAGAACATTTTCTCCAAAACGTGACGATGAAAAGTGTTGATCCTCTTAACTATCATTCAACCTCTAATAATAAGCTGACACAAACATATAAAAGAATGTCGCATCTGGAATCAAACAATTTTTTTTTTGCTCCAAAGTGCTAAAAATATTGAAACGTTTATCTAATGGAAATGATGTATATAACGTAACCTTTGCATTGAATTGTAGAAATGCATAACATTTGGCAAACGACTTCTTCCAAACTTTGAAAATACAGCTAAAAATTTAAATATATTTAAATAGAAGGCATGTAAATGTACTGGCATGTCTCATATATTTGTCATCTATGCAATCTTCTATTATAATAGCTGTCATACATGTACATGCATGTTGTAGCTGATCTTCAAAAGAAACTATAAAGGAAAACAATAATACTGTAAAGGGTTTAAAGAATAATGTTATGTCTTCATCTTGAGTCAAAAAACTTGAGTAGTCACTAGATGTTTTTCGAACCAAAAAAAAATCATAATTCGTGATTTAAATATTTTACTTCACTAAGTGTTATATGTCTCCAAACATTTCACGTTTAATATAATTTAAAAATACACCAACAGGAAATAGTAACTAACATTTCTTCACTCTGGTGACACTGACAACGATCTTCCATTTTCGTTTACAACTTTTTTTTTGCAGGTGTCATTTACAAAACGACATCCTTCTGAAGAACAGGAAAAGCTGTATGCACAAATTACTTAGCATTTAATTAGATAATTTCCACTTAAGCAAAAAGGGGAATTAGCTCAAGTGGTAGAGCGCTCGCTTAGCATGTGAGAGGTACCGGGATCGATACCCGGATTCTCCAATTTTTGGAATTTTGCATAAATTTCCTGAATTAATAGCAACAAAAGCAGTTGTGGCTATTTCAGGTACATCTTAGAAATACTTATCTGGATTTATGTTCTGTTCCTGAAGAAAAAAATAACTGTGTTTTACAGATTTAAAAATACTTGACTTGATTATTTTTCAGAAAATAATGATCAAAAATCGCGTAAAAATGAAGAAGTTATTTGTCACACACATTTGACAAACATATTGAATACGAAATCCACAAAGCTTGGTGAAGCTGGCAAAGAACTTGAGCAAAGATTGTGCAGATAAATATAGCTAAAAGTTGATGTTTATTTTAATTCTTTAAATTTCGCAGCATTTCCTTCAGCATTTCAGATGAAATTCGTTGTTTTTTTTCAAATAACATTATGTTTATGATTAATAAAACATCATGTCATTAAAATTGATTTTAAGTTGTTGTTTTTTTGCTTAGGTTTTTTTTTTTTTTTTTTTTTTTTTTTTTTTGCGATGCTTTATTTTTATTGTGGGTGATAATTTATGTCATAAAAATGGTAGAAGGTAATGCATTTACTCCCAATAAGTAATGTTTTTTGGGTTTTTAAAGTAAATAACTTACATGATCATATTTTATATTTTTAATTGATTTCAATTTTAATTAACTTAAAACGTAGATAGGAAAACAATAATTGAAATGTTGTCAAGCAAAACGTTGTTCCTTATCAATCTATGTCAATTGTGTCAATATTCCAAATAATAGCATCGCTTGTAGTCTACAAAGCGGTGACATAGCTTAACTGAAATTTAATCTTCTATATAATATACGAGTATTTTAAACATGATTTAATAAGGATTTATTTTCAGACACAAGTTTCATCAGGTCAGACAATCAACTTCAAGGCAAAGAAATGTTTTAAAATGATTGATGATATTGAGAATTGTAATTGAAAAAGAGATGTGATTCAGAAATAAAATCTAGAAAAATCCTTTATTAATAATTGTTATGTCTGTGAAATTATGGATTTAACAATAGAAATAAGCACAAAAACTAGACTAAATTCTAGCCATTGTTTTAGATTATAGATGATCTGTGTTCTTTTCACAAGGTGATTAATCGTTTTATAACAATGCCTCTTTTCTAGTTTAAGAAACACATATTTATCATGGTCATATAATTAAAAAAAAT
This sequence comes from Magallana hongkongensis, assembly GCA_016163765.1. Lineage (NCBI taxonomy): Eukaryota > Metazoa > Mollusca > Bivalvia > Ostreida > Ostreidae > Magallana > Magallana hongkongensis. Next base: position 56,633,082 of record WFKH01006014.1, read on the forward strand.
GAAGCTCATAGAAATCTAGTGGTCATATTTTGGTATAATCGTATGTTATTCTGCAATCGCTTTGCATCACTAAGTTCCCCTGTTTTAAAATAAATGAAATAATTGATATCTTATTTCAGAAAAGTTTTTTTTAATTCTCAAAACAATAACAAACGTTTAAAAGCGGAATACGATTAAAGATGATATTAAATTGTTAGCCAAACATAAGAACTATGTTTTCTTTCATTGGTGATGTACTGTTGTCTGTCTAGTAACAGTGGCGATGTACTGTTGTCGGTCTTATAACAGTGGCGATGTACTGTTGTCTGTCTAGTAACAGTGGCGAGGTACTGTTGTCGGTCTGGTAACAGTGCCGATGTACTGCTGTCGGTCTAGTACCAGTGGCGATGACTGTTGTCGGTCTAGTAACAGTGGCGATGTACTGTTGTCTGCCTATAGTAACAGTGGCGATGTACTGTTGGCTGTCTAGTAACAGTGGCGATGTATTATTGTCTGTCTAGTAACAGTGGCGATGTACTGTTGTCTTTTTAGTAACTGTGGCGACGTACTGTTGTTTTTTTAGTAACAGTGGCGATGTACTGTTGGCTGTCTAGTAACAGTGGCGATGTACGGCTGTCTGTCTAGTAACAGTGGCGATGTACTGTTGGCTGTCCAGTAACAGTGGAGATGTACAGTTGTCTGTCTAGTAACAGCGGCGATGTACTGCTGTCTGTATAGTAACTTCGATGTCATCAAAACGCGTACTTGTGCTACCTTGCTTAAAAAATTTGTTCGCGCAAAATCACTTAATGCTATTTCAAATTATCAATTAAATGAATAACGTCGATGATTTACTGAGCAAGTCAATGGAATCACATTAAGTTCTTTAATATAATTAATTCAATTACCGAATATTCATTGACATTCATGTAAGGGGTCAGATCAAATGGTCACTGTAGAATGAAAAGTGTGAGATCAAAGGGTCACTGTAGGATGTAAAGGGTGAGATCAAAGGGTCACTGTAGGATGTAAAGTGTGAGATCAAAGGGATACTGTAGAATGAAATGGGTGAGATTAAAGGGTCACTGTAGGATGTAAAGTGTGAGATCAAAGGGTTATTGTAGGATGTAAAGGGTGAGATTACAGGGTCACTTTATCATGTAAAGGGTGAGATCAAAGGGTCACTATAGGATGGAAAGGGTGAGATCAAAGGGTCAATATAGTTTCTAAAGGGTGAGATCAAAGGGTCACTGTAGGATGTAAAAGGTGAGATCAAAGGGTCAATGTAGTTTCTAACGGGTGATATTAAAGGGTCACTGTAGGATGAAAAGTCAATGTAGGGTGTAAAAGGTGAAATCAAAGGGTCAATGTAGTTTCTAAAGGGTGAGATTAAGGTTACTGAAGGATGTAAAGGGTGGGATCAAACAGCTATTGCAGGATGTAAAGGGTGAGATCAAAGGGTCTCTGTAGGACATAAAGTCACTGCAGTATGTAAAAGATTAGGTTAAAGGATCACTGTAGAATATATAAGTGGTAAGATTAAAGGGTTACTGTAGAATGTAAATGGAGAGATGAAATGGTCATTGTAGAATATACTGAAATAACTTAAAAAAGATCTCAGGATATGGATTTTTTAAAAACGTTTTCCTCATTTTGAAGAAGACATCTAAAATAGAACCAGAGAAGAACCAATGAAGAACGACTTGCTACATGTGACCCATCTACTGTAATGCTTCTAATTCTACACGTGACCCATCTAGTGCTACAGGTGACCCATCTACTGTAATGCTTCTAATTCTACACATGACCCATCTAAAGCTACACGCGATCCATCTAATGCTACATGTGACCCATCTAGTGCTACACGTAAACAATCAAAAACCTCCAATCTAATGCTACATCTACCCTATATAATGCTACACTAACAAACTAATGTTACATTACTTATCTAATGCTTTACAACCCATCTTATCCTATACGTAAGCCCTCTAATGCTATCATGTGACCCTGCATTTTGGGGAACTAAAAGGTTTTTTAATAAAACTTCACACAATGAAACATAAAAATCAATTTTTAAAAATCAAGTAATGTAAGACAAAGTGGTATTCAAACTAAAAATGACTAACTGCTGGTTTAGAAATTGTTTTGCAGATACGTATGAAATTAAGCTAGATATGGCTTTTGGACAGTTTTTCATTATCATGCAGTCACTGTACTTTTTAAATCTTAGTTTATGTTATTGCACTTGGGAGTGCATTGACTGGTACTGAGTCATCAAAAGAGTATAAAATGTTGCAGACTGCGGGTTTAATATCGCAATGAAAGTCAAACGTGAGGGATCATGGTAATAATGGAACAGTTTTTTACTATTTTTAAGATATGCATTAAAATTATTCTTGATGATTTTTTAACCCAACTGTGCATTCATATAGCTGTTTTATATATGACTATAATTAATACCTTTTAATTATGGATAAGTCATTCAATAAAAACAAAAATGCATAGGAAGCTCACATTTTAAATCATAACCCCGTCGTTTATCTACTTTATGTGATAAACTAGATCGGGTCGCAGCTTAATTTAATAGCATCTCGGTATAAAAATAACATAGCACAAGACACTTCAATTTCGTTTTCCTCATGAATAAGCAACCGGTTTTTCTTGAAAATTGAAATCATTATGTTTACCTTAATTTCCTGCATTTGGTCACCAGTGACGTCAATTTGACTTCTGAGGTTTATTCAAAACAATCACCAACAGGGAGAAGGTTTTAACCGGTTATTTGTTTTCATATTTTCAAGCATTAGACCTATTGGTTCGTCGTTTTCACGCATCATTAACTTTCATTTTCAGATTTTTTTTTGCACAACAAAAACGTATACATTTCTTATGTAATTAATGCCCTCAACGATATAAAATGAAAATGGTTTCAAAAGTTTTAAGTGATTAAAAATATATATCATCAATATTTTGAGTTACAAATTTTTATATTTTGAGTTGCCGTTGCAAGGAAAAACAACGAAATACCCTTCCTAAAACTGGACGATAAAGCAACATTTATTATTTCTGAAGAAATATGAAATATCCACATGGCAAATTATTAGAGTTGTTCTTTGTTCCTGGCTCCATGACTATTCAACAGTACAACATAAACTTTGTACTGAAACCAAAATACCTTGAATATTTCATGAGAGATCGGTGTGATTTTTCTTCTCGTGACACGCTGTGCTATAGTAGGTACATTGTATTTTCCAGGTTTGTGTTTCCTGTTTACACGTTACCAAAAAAATGAGATAAATTGAAATATTACTATATCTTATAAGAGTTCTCTATGCTTTGTCGTTGTACTTGTATTGAAAGTCTTATTCTCTACATTATACATTCAGAGTTGTCAACAAAAGCCCACTGATCGTGATGTCGACGATCCTAGAGGTTAAAATAAAAAAATTAAAACTTACGCAAGATCTTGCATTTGTTCATTAGGATTGTGAACAGTTATACATAACATTAAAGTTGCAATGCTATTGAGTTTTTCTTCAATGTTCCATTTTAGATATATGCTTACACTAACTTTTTCTAGATTTTTCTCGCATTGTAACAACGTCAGCAAAATAGTCAATTTTCAAAACAACCTATTACATCTGTAAGATATTTAGTACTCTCTCTGTTTTGGTGTAGAAACAAACATGTGTATGCATCAAGATTAGTGTTTTAAATATTTAATACACAGAGATACATGTATTATAAATGGTAGTGGAAAAATTCGAAGTGGGATGAAGAAGACAAATCATATGGAATCTGTTCATAACACTGCAAGGCGGATGTACTACGGTATTACGTGTATAAAGTCTTCTTTCTGATCTATTGAAATGATGGGTAATATCTCAAAATTCCCATCTCCTTTATGAGGACTAATTATCCATATGGATTTTAAAAAAATTAATAAGCTTGTGACGCGTATGTTATATGTGATGGTAATTACCCAGGAAAACTATTTCAGATATGTTCTTATCAATTATAATGATTCAGCTAACATTTGCAATTTGAATTATACTCATTGAAGGAAATCGTTAGTGAAATTATGTACATAAAACGTTAGAAGCGTGATGCATCTATGGACGTTTCCGCGGTCTCTGTTCACAACGCACTCGGCGAACATATTCAGAGTCAATGGTAATTTCCCTTTCTAATTTGACAAACTAATGATAAAATCTATGTGCGGTCAATGCCATTAATACAAACATCTTAACTACATAAATTAATTTTTCTATATTAGTAGGTTAAATAACGTACTAATTATAATTTATATATCAATTTAATGTCCTCGTAAATTTTGTAGGACACTTGGTCGGCAGTCAAAACTCTCTCTCTCTCTCTCTCTCTCTGTCCATGATTAACTTGATAACTGATCAGCGTATACAAGAACATCGTTCTTTTCATTTAACCAGATGCATTTATATAAAGTACGGGTATTTACACTAATGATTATCCTCACTGAATTGCAGTTAAAACTTAAACATATGAACAAACAGATGACAAAACTGAATCTAACCACGGAATCACCAATAAACAAAATAAACCTCCTTTAAAAAAAATTAAGATCTGTTTAAAAAAAATAACTAACTTTCTTTCCTTTTGTTAACTGTTGATCAAAATAATTCATTAAATGATGCTGATATTCTTAGATTCTGACTTGTTTTATTCCTCTAAAGTTTGTCGTGGAGCAATTCGAGATTGATTTTCACTGTTTAATAACACTAAAAACAACTGACTGCACATGGCTGAAGACATGCATGCTTTTGGCTGACCCATCTTTGTAACTTTGTGATTGTTAATCAGTATTTCAAAGTACCTTTACCTGCCTTACATAAATAATTTCAGCGAAATTCCAAAAAGAGTTGTAAATATGAACAGTAAAATGTTTTCTTTGGTGGTTCCTCCAATCATTCCGCGATCATTGTAGAAAAAAAGTTACATAAGTCTTAGATTTGTTTCTTTGTTTCATTTTTGTTTGTTTGTTTATTTGTTGTTGGGTTTTTTTGTTTTGCTTACTTGTTTTTTGGGGGTTTTTTTCTTTTGTTTGTTTGGGGTTTTTTTGGGGGGGGGGGGGGGGGGGGTGTTGTAAAAGTGAGTAACCTTACTTTTATTAAAAAACAATTTATCAGTATGTTTTACAGAGTGAAGATTCGGTACACATATTCACTAAGTCAAGTTACCAACTTAGCCTATTGTGTAAAACCAAACTTGTTATCATGCGAATGAATAGAATTGGCTTTTAAAATGAAATATATGAAACAATATTTGCTGGATGAAATATTTTTAAAAATCCAGTGATATTGTTTACATGTATATATTTTTTCTGTTAGAATGCCTTTAAAATATGTTTTGAAACCTTTTTTCCGCAGTTGAATATATTAAATGAAATATACAACACAGACATACATTCTTAATAAACAACGCACATAAATATCAAATTAAGCAACGTTTTCCCAGTGTGATGCTGAAACTCTTTTTATTCAAAACCTGTTATTAACTTATCAAAGTCTACAGTCATTGGTCCGAATATATTTATCACCTTCCTCCTTATAGGTAATAAATGTCTACAAATCGTGAGGTTTTCAATGAAGTTGTGGTCAAACAGTTAACCTTGCCATAAAGAGCCAGGCTCTTGTTTATTTTAAAGTCTAGGTAAACCGTTGTATAATTGAGTCTCTTCACATGTTTACATTTTTATGTCCTTAATTACACCTTCTTGTAAGTGTTGAAAGTTCAAAAATCCCTAGCTAGGTGTTTATATTCGAAATACAACCTGTAGGTGTTTAATATTTGGGTACATAATTTTTTTGAATATAATGGGTATTTTAGCGAAAAAAAAATTTTTAAAATTCTTTTCATTCAAACGAATTTTTAATAAAGAGATTTGTATTCCTACAATCCATATATTATTATTGACTTTTATATATTTACGTTTTTACCAAAAAAAGTAAATCCTTAACTGGAGAAAATTCATTACAGTTTGAGTCAACCTTATTATTAATTAACAAAGAAGTGTTCAAATAGTATTTCATAGCAAAACATTAATGCATCACAGATATATACTTTCGTCACTTTGAGAAAATATATAGTACACATTGACCTCACCTTAACAAAGAGGTGTTCGGAAAGTGTTTCTTGTGTGGTCATTTAGGCGCGTGTCCTTTACACGTTACTCTGTTTCTAATGGTGCCATTTACAAGTCCAGATCATGTTTAGCATGCCATTATCTCGTGTAGGTAATCTATTAGCATGATGGGCAAGGCGGGTTTTTGTGCATGTTCATCTAACACAAGCACTTCAGAAAGATAACATCAGGAAACTTTAACACAGGAATGACACCGTGGAAATACCTTAACGGGTTTATTTTATGATACTCTTTTTAATTATCAAAAAGTTGGTTTTCAGAAAGCAATGTTTCCTGATTGGTAATTTTTTTTTGCGAAATATTACATAATTTGCTTACAATTTATTTTATAACGTATATAATTCATGATCTTTGTATTTCTAAGGTTAAAAAAAGAAACACATAATGTTCTTAAAATCAAGTACATGTATATTAACTTTTTTAAAAATCTAACAAATATCCACACTATTCTCTCAAAATTTATAAACAAAGTTCATTCATTCCTCTTTTAAAAAGATTTATTAACAGCACAATCATGCGTTATCGAAAAATGTAGGTTGGAGAATCCGGGTATCGATCCCCGTACCTCTCACATGCTAAGCGAGCGCTCTACCACTTGAGCTAATTCCCCTTGAAAAATTTCTATTATCAGGAAAAGTGTTAGCGTTAACTAGGTACAGAATTTTGGTGTTAGTGTCGTCCGTAATTTATCTTTGCTTATTAAACCACAAAGTATTTTGTTTATATTGGCGCCTGGCCTCTGGCTGCTAACAGTTGTTTCCATGCAAAGAAATCTAGTCAAAACCTACAGACACACCAGTTTCTACAGAGTGTAAATTTATTTTTACGCCATTTCGCCAACTCTTTGATGCGGGAATGCAAATCTTGATTAACCATTGTATTTTATTTGGCGGAAATGGTAAAAATGAACTCTGGCAGACATGATCATGTGTGTGGTAATTGATATCGAAGTCTACAACAATATATCATTGGTTGGGTTTAGGCAGAAGTGAATAAAAGTTGTATAATCTTCATTTTCATATTTTACACGAGTAAAAAATGCATTAATACAACATTTCCAATAATTTGGAATGCTGACAGGTTTGATTTGACCTTATAACACTCCATATGCTCGGTGACCAGCACTTAGACTGCTAGCAGTCTAAACGTTCAAATTTTGTGACAGTCTATGATAAATGTCAATGCATAACAATCACCAAAATTAATTATCAAATAAACTCGAACGTGTGTATTTGGTGTCAATACCAAATCAAAATTCAATTAATCACATGATGGCAAGATGTTTAATGACAACATTGGAAGACGAAATTAATTATGAACATATTTTGAATGTCTTGGTGTTTTTCGTTGAATTCATTCGCGATTAGTTCTTAAATGTTGGTTTGGTCGATAATTATGACTGACGATAACATGCAAATTAGAAATGCAAGTTACAACGCCCATGTTTGGACGCAAAAGACAACAAAAAGTGTAAAATTCTTCAAATTATAAAAAAAAACATTGCATTTTTACTATTACATGTATTGATTCACTTTATCTAATTGTTTAAATTTTCCCATCGACCTCAAAGACAAAATGAACAAAACATAAAGATTATAATTATCATTTTACAATACTTCAAGGTTTATTTATTCATTTATTTTACAAATATTGGAATAAAAAAATTATAGCACAGGAAGCAAGCAAATATTTCATGGTTTGTAGGTCACGTGCTTATTTACAATATACAAACAATTAAATAATTCAATGAGTGCTATTGTTAGTTTTGAAAAGCAAATTGTTTTACGACAGCTGAGTTAAAGGATATTTTATATGCATGCATGCTATCTTACACATTAAAGAAAAATTCTCGCTTCGACCAAAAAAAAAAATTTAGATGGACAATAAATTACTTTCACGAAAGGTATGCGCTTATATATACCATATTCTACCTTTTCGCAAGAACAAAAATAACTTTGCATAGAAATGACTCTAAAATACGCTGTAAAAAAGGTTGTAAAATTTTCAAAATAGTAAGGATACCGCGTAGCCCCTTCACCATTCAAAGGACTATAATAATTATATTTATAAACATAATAATTGTGGTAAATTACAATGAATACTTGTCAGTAGAAACTACACGGCAATATTAATAAGATATATAAATATTATCACGCAAAAAGAATGTAGATGTACTCAGAGAGAGAGAGAGAGAGAGAGAGAGAGAGAGGGAGGGAGGGAGGGAGAGAGAGATGTGTGTGTGTACTTCTCAATTATAAACATAATGGTTGATATTTCTTTATATGGTACATAATCTAAATGAAACAATTTATTTAATATAGTTTTATACACATAGTGTATGTGTTTTTAATGTCATAAGTATTGTTCTAGATGGTCAATAAAGTGCTTAATAGAGTTTACAGAAGACGATATTTGGTTTTCTTTTTAAAAATAAGTCAGAACGAGAAAGTTTTATGCAAATTTTAATAATTTTGAAATTATCTAACAACGCCCTCAAAAGTATTACACGCACATGCCTCACTAACGCTTCATTGTTTTCTCCTACATCGTCACCTACATTTTTTCTTTATTTCTATAAAAAGGTAATAATACTTATTTCGGTGTGTTTTCCTAATTGCTGAGAATAATTCATAAAGTTGATGAAACGATAACCACAGTAATAATTGCAATCGTTAACGGTGCTATTTTGATTCCTTCTGTATTCATGACTCGACGAGGTATATATAAAGCCCCGCTCTCCTTTCCCTGTTCAGTTGTCATTTGCCCACGGTCGACGGTGATGGACCTACAGCACTTAAGATATGTCAGTTGAGTTTGTCATCAAACCGCACGCTCTGAACAAAGAACCCATCTACTGTTGATTATTTCTGCATAAATTTGTGAACAAACACCTGCATTTCAGTGAAGGATTCAAGGAAATCAAAAGTGTTGTGAGCGCATCATAGGATGCTTAATTTCTAATCACCTGAAAAGGGAGACATTTCAAACTATTATAACAACATAGGGAAAATGAAGTTGTCAAGACGTGTTTTCCAGTTTGTTGTGTTGGTCTCTGTTTTGGGGTGGACTTTCGCTGCTTCACCTTCTACCTGTTACAAATGCAAACATGGTGACACTTGTAAACCGCCTAAATGTGTGTGCTGTGGAAAAGACATGCCTCTGGAAAAATCCAAAACACCCCAGATGGTTTTCTTTACTTTCGATGATGCTGTAAATACCTATGTGGCCAGCTTTTACAGAAAACTCTTTGACGCCAACCGTAGAAATCCAAACGGTTGCCCGATATCAATGACTTTATTCATTTCGCATGCGAACACAGTCTATTCATTGGTAAGGGAATTTTATCAAAAAGGATTCGAAATTGCGTCTCATAGTGTCACCCACAGTCATCCAAGTATTAATACTTTCAAAACCGAAGCGGGAAAGCAAAAAGAGAACTTGGCGAAAAAAGCCCGGATTCCAAAGTCTGAGATCCAGGGGTGGAGAAGCCCGTTTTTAGAGCCAATGGGAGATGCACAACCAAACATCCTACAGGAGTTGGGATATGAATATGACGCTACGCTAACCATTAGCAGACGAAAACAATCGGAACATGCCCCTCTCCCATTCACGCTTGACTATGGATGGCCATATGACTGCAAAATCAACCCATGTCCAAAATCAGCGCACCGGGGGTTCTGGGAAGTTCCGGTCGTTTCCGTTACGGACTATCTTGGGGAATACGACTGCGTGTATGTAGATGGTTGTAACAATCCCCCGCCTGACGAGGAATCGGCTTACAACTTCCTGTGGGAAAACTTCAACAGTTACTACAAGACAAACAGGGCACCTTTCGGAATCAACATGCATGCCGCCTGGTTTTATGTTCCAGATAGGTTAAATGCAATGGATAGGTTTATTCAGGATTTGTTGAAGCTGGACGACGTATACATTGTCTCTGTAAAGCAAGTTATTGCTTGGTTAAAATCTCCAACTCCATTGGAGGAGCTTAAAGACTTCCAACCATGGTCTTGTGCAAATCCTCGTGATAGAGATACCCCAAAATTGCATGCAAAGGGATATTTTGCCAATAATGGACCCAAGCCAAGCATGATCAGAGTTCCAAGCGTACCAAGACCGGAAATCGTCAATAGTGTTCATAGTGCGCACACTCATGAACAGACAGTTCATAGTGCGCACACTCATGAACAGACACACAGAAGGACAAATGCACATTCTTCGTATCAGCCACACGATTCTCATCCTCCACAAAGATCACACAATGTTCACCATTCGGCTAATAGGCATTCAAATACAGCTCAATCACAACAGCCGTTAGAAAACTCCTACATATATCAACTGATGCTTCGTAGAAAAGCATTAAGAGAAAAGAGCACAACGACTACAACAACATTGCCTCCACCTCCAGTTCGTCAAAATTATGCAGATTTGAGCTTGTCGATACCAACCCCCCCAAAACAACTGATACAACAAGCCAAGCCGAGACAGCACCTGAACGCTTCGCCCATATACTCATGGCAGTCTTTTCTCACAAATGTGGTGAACAATGAGCCCATGCAACAGAAGACTGCAACAAAGCCAGATCAAGGAACACCTCTTGGCTTAATCAACAGGTCCTCGCACTCTCATAATTCACATCACCACGAGCACGGTCCTTCGGAAAGACACCACCACATTCCACCAAAGATCCACGTCCCTCAGTTTGCCGATAACAACAATCAGGACACACACCAACACAACGAGGGCAAAATTGTTTTCAAATCTAGGGCATATAACTACGTGGAGACTACAACACAAAAACCTTATTTTGCATTCGTTCAATCGAATTCCAACTCAATCGTACCTAAAGTGGAAAATAGTAATTCCCTATCACCTTTGACAACTACAATTTCTCCTAAATCTAGAGATACAACGAGCAGTTTAAGATTTGAAGGACAGTGGGGTAATGAGAATGGAAATGAAAATTCCCCTTTTATATCATCTGTACAGGAATGGATTGAAACACAAAAGAAACAAGCTAATGCAGGTTTTGGTCAAAGACAGAGCAATGTTTTATTTCAGTCAGCTGGATTTCAAGCCCACGACACCAAGCAAACCACACAGAGAAGTGATGTGGATCAAGACACAACCAAGGCACCATCTATCACTCCAACTAGTCAACAGACGATGATGGAGAGTCCTTGCAAGCAAGGAGTAAATTGTAAACTTCCAGAGTGCTTCTGCAAAACTACCAAATATCCAACATCCATGAACCCGAAAGATATACCGCAAATTGTATACATTACAATCGATGGACCTATTAACTTCCTCACCTACTCAAAGATGAAGACTTTGTTCCAAGAGAACAGACAAAATCCCAATGGATGCCGAATCGGGGCTACCTTCTTTGCCAATGGAAGAGGAACTAGCTATCGCTTGGCCAACATATTAAACAATGATGGTATCGAAATCGGAATGAACGGACAACAAACGACCCCTTATGAGACCTCTGAGACACTGCAAGCGGATATAAATCAGCAGTCCGATTATCTATATACATACGCTGGTATATCTGAAGAAAACATCCAAGGATGGAGATCACCTCAACTTTCTGAAGAAATTATGACCAACATCAATGTCTTGCGTAATAAAACCTTATATGATTCATCACTCGTTTTGAAAAACAAAACCGGTTTAAATGAGGATAAACCATGGCCTTTCACGTTAGACTTTTTAAATTGTGAACGGGAAAATTGTTCTTCAAAAACAAGCGCTGGAATTTGGGAAGTTCCTATTATTCCAATGAAAGCACAGGGCGACGAGACTTGCGCATATGCAGATAAATGCAAAGGTCCAAAGACAACACAGGAAACCGTTGATTACTTGATGAAAAACTTTAATTCGTACTACGAAAGGAACAAGGCACCATTTGGCATTCATATATCACGTGATTGGTTTTACTGGTATAACAACAGAAATTTTGCAGGACTTTCAGACTTCATAGACAAATTATTACAAAAGAAAGACGTTTACATTGTACCAGTATCCAAATTATTACAGTGGGTAAAAAATCCAGTTTCCTTATCGTCCGTTAAGTCATTTGCATCTTGGAGTTGTTAGAAAGTTATTTCCTGGTGTGAATGGGTTGTGTATTGATTATTTTAATTTATTAAGTTTTGCATGCTGTTGTGATTTTAAAATAAAAGTTAAAAAACCTTTACCTCTGATTTATGACTCCGTCTCACTTAAGGAAAGGCGACCTGATCTGACCCACACTCTATGATTTGTGGATCTTAAAATAGGTTTCGGTTTTCAAGTTAATACTTTTTGACACGAAAGGCGGAAAAATGAAGGTTGAACGTCAAAGTTGCATAATCAGCCATCCAAAAATTAAGTTTTCTGTATCCGATAAAAAATCATCAGGTTATCACAAAAATAATCTTACAAGCGACTTTGAGTACAAGTACAAGCAAGTAATAAAATAAAATAATCAAATAAAACGTCACTACAAAGAGTTTGAGGGAGGAATTCATTTTCTTTTCATAATTGTTTTACACTGTCACTGTCCTTTTCGTTTCTATTTTAGAATAAAAAATCCCTTCATTCTCAACTATCGACCATTTTTAATTGTCAATTTTGTGTACTCAATAACAATTGAAAATTGTTACTAGGAAAAATTATTGACTAAAGTAAGACTGTTGTCATCTAATTAATCAAACATTCTGTTATGTTTGCGGTCTGTTTACCACGCTTTTTCATGACTTCCTGGAAAGTTAATAAGTAAGCTTATTAATATTTAAACACATTTTGTGTTAAAACCTAGCCATCCACTCCCGCACAGGAACAATGATCACCAGGAGAATTGATGTCACACGAAGTCTTCAAACGTCATTTCAAAATTGTTATTCGGGCATTCAGCGAAAACTTCGTCTTGTTCTAATCTTAAATGTAAAAATTACACCTTTCACGTGCAGGATTTATTCATAATGTGTTTTGCATACACACTTCCAATTATGCAAACCTAGTTACATCACAGACTTGATATTTTTCTGCATAAAATTTGCACAGTGAGTCATTTGCAGCAAGGTGTTCTTTTGTTTGAAAAAAGTATTTTTCAATAACAGCCATGTTATTTTTCTTTGTATATTAATTGATAAACAAGATTTTATAGACAGCCCCCTCATCTCCGAATGCAAAATCGTGATCATAGCACCGAAACATACATAACTAGGATGTGAGTGTTCGCGTCTCTGTTTGTTCTTAGTGCTACTTATGGCGTCTTTATGTCACACAGGACATGAAATTAACACTTTCATGCGACCCTTTTTTATCCCCGTGTCATAAATTTCCATTTTTGTCTATTTCACACAGAAAGAAAAAAAAGAAAGCACGGCGTTTGACCAGAACAGTAGTTTGTTTTCATTAAAACATATTCTTTACCGTTACAATAAGAATTTATCTGGAATACAATAAATAAGATTATAAAATATAATTATTCTTTTCATTAAAATTTCCAAGTTTTGTGTTTATTATTTGCTTTAGACTTCTGAAAAATCAGTACACCGAGTTTGGTTAATTTTCCTTGTGTTTTTTTACTTTACCCATTGTTTTTGAATACTTTATAGAGTCGAAAATAGAAACATGCATTTTATAAAATTAAAGTTGTAAACTTTTGCAATTCAATGATTTTAAATGTAAATATATTCCTCTTTTTTCGGCTTCATAATAAAGTCGAGTCTTAATGAGAGAATCATCAAGTTTGGCAGCAATTAAATCTAGCAGAGAAGAGAAGTGACAAAAATAATTATCCCCGAATAGATAGGCATATAAGTCATTTCAGACTCTTCCTGAAATGTGTAGTTATAGAGTGTATTTTCCATAAATGACAACATACTATTCATTCCTTTACATCAGAAAAGATTTCAACTTTTTAAAACTATGATAGCTAGTAATCCTGAAAGATTTCGTTGCATTTTAAGTAAAATGTGTTTAGTTTGTTGTCCCCTTTACACATGCATTCTTGATTTTGATAGAAAATATATGAATTCAAAGCGTTGTTTATACTTTGACAATCATTGGTGTATTTATATCATAAAATATAAATCATCTAGATAGATATAGATGGATACAGAAATGATCATAAGGGATGTTTTCCACGAGGCTCACGATCTCTTTATTTTTTAATATTTTTTGAAATTGTTATGAAATATAGTTTTCATCATTTCGTCGGAACGAAAAAAAAATTCAATCAAGGTAAACACTGCTATATAACTATTTAATAAAACTAACTAGATTTATTTACCTCCTATAATAACATTAAACATTTAAAATTATTTTAAAGTTATAATTAAGTACAGGACTTGGTGAACTTTAAACTAAATGTTTATACACACAAAACACATGATTACGAAACATAAATCGTTTTTGTTCTACAAAAATCCTCGTGTGGCAAATCTTGCAACATCACGTTCTATTTGCAGACGATTCTTGTGTTTATGACACTCGAGGAAAATACACAGATGTCAATTACCTCAACAGATTTTTTGCCAATGTCGACAGGGTGAATTTGTTTTTCTTCTCTGACACAGATCTCGGACCAAGTACGAGATGAAACCCGACAAAATAAAGTCAACGGTCACTTGGGTCAATCAGGTCAGACTTATCTGTTTTCGTATTAATTAAAAGGAGGTCATAAGTGTTCTACGAGTGACATAGATTCATGTTTTTACTATTTTTTATATGTTTAAGGTGTTTGACATCTCGTTAAGAAAGTTTACCTCGTATATTTTAACATACAATGGCACCCACTGACATTCACCCGGGGGGGGGGGGGGGGGCTTGCTTTGACAAGCAATCATTTGGACATCCGGTCTTCATCCATACTCTTAGTTCCATGCTCTTACCTTATGCATGTATGATTAACATCTTCTGTCAAAGGTTTATGAACTGTGTATCTTCAAACCCCAACAACTTTCGCCATAATGAGTTTCGAAGAAATCTATTGTCAGATATTCCAAGCAAAAACGGTGACACGGAGGCATAGAAATGACGAATTTGATCCGAATTTGATTTGGCAAGGGCGTGAATTCTATTGACTTGAGGGGTTATATCCAACGGATTTTAAGGGAAATTTATGTAATCCTTGTCCACGATAAAAATGGTCCAATGCCGTAAAAAGAAAATTAAACCATTTATATTTTTTTGACATAACAAATTACTTTACAAGGTTTGTGGTTGTTGAATTCTACAACAATTAATTATAAACAACGGTGAAAGAATTGCTTATTTCATCTGAAACAAAATAGGTTACTATTTCAAGACTAACATGAACGTTCTTCGCCTTAGATTGTGTTTTTTAAATGCTAATAACAGGGGTGTTTTGCTAAAAAAAATAAAATAAAAACTTCTTTATTACTTATATTATAATTTTAAAGCACAGTCAAAAACATGACTACATCACAATGTGTAGCTTCTTTAAATTGTGAAATCAAGCATCGACGCGATGTTACAAAACAGGGGAACTAAATATAAACAATCAGCCAAATTAGGTAAGCACATGTACAAATTAATTAAAAACGTGGCTCCTGCGTCCACACTAATTAAACAAATTGATGCATAAAAAGTTATAATTTATGACCTCAGTATCTCAGTGTTAAGAATACAAATTTCTTATGAATCGCTTAAACCTGTTTTGCAGTAAAGCAATTTTGCCTTGGCCAAAGTGTCTTTGAATCAAATAGAATTTTCTCAAATAGACACTACTGATGGATGTTGCAAAACCCGTTTACACGGTTATAAAATTTAGCATATTTGTATGCTACATGTACGTGCAGGAAAAGAAATAAGAACAATTGTTCAAACTATCTAATGGATTATAAATACTTGAGTCATTAAATGCCGTTGGGTCTTTTTCTTCTTGTGCCATATTTAATAAAACGAAGGTTTACTGGTTTCTGCGGTGCTTATGTTAAAGAAAAGGTTAAAATGTCTAATTTGTTGACACATAAGTAATAATGTGTTTATTGTATAAAAGATTTTGAAAATATCTAATTATTTTAGACGTCATTCAAATTCTATGCACCAAACCCATTCACATTTTATACTTATGTTACATAATAGAGCATTAATATTCAATCTAATTTGACTGCAAAACAATTTTATTTTTTACCACAACAATGACGCAATCATATTCTCGTCCTTAAAGATGTAGATATTTCAGAGGTACGTTTGACCTTTCATTTTAAAAACAATTTTACTCTTAGTTTGTCAGGTTAACGGACATTGCACTACTTTGTTAAAAAAAGATCTGTGTTTAAATTAGTTCAAGCAATATCAAAGACCTAACGTGTATCTTTTTAAAATATCTCATTCATATATACATATAAGAATGTAGTGAGATAGTATGATTTATAGGATGTAAAACCTGTATGTTGTTCTCCATAGCAAAAAGCCACGCTCTGCAAAAACTCTCTGAAGTCTACTGGTTTTGCATTTTGCGTGTCTCACATACTCCTTATATTATTTACATGTATGTGATGTTGAAGTTGAAATAAATAATGATATAGTTAATTATAACAATATTTGTTTCTTGCTCCAAGACTACTCTAATTGAATTTAGGAATATTTTTGAGGATATGACTCTGGATTGAACTGTAGATTTCAAATCATTATAGAAAAAATATGCAGACAAAGTTATTATGCTGCTAATGCTCCTTTTGCAAATATTTTAAAAAATCTGATCACGATAAGAGTATAAAAATCATCAGATTTACTTGCATACATCTTGATCCACACAAAGCGCAGACATAAATCTATTATATTGTCTTTCAACAAAGAAAAAATGGGTTAACACATGACAAAACAACATATATAAATTTCTATAAATGCGCCTTTGGAAAGTAAAATCAAAGAGGCTTGAAACGGAATTATCCACTGATGAAGAATGAGTTCAAACAAAAGAAAACTACAAAAATCTTTTTGAGACCAAGAAGAAAAATGGCGATCCTTTCTGGGGTGACATGTGTGGACAACACACTTCGTGTATCATGTAGATTAACTTATGGCGATGTAGTGCATGAAAGACGCAAACTGTTCATCTTGTGTGGTACAGAGATGAATGGAGAAGCATTCAGAAATAACAAATACATGTATTGTCAGCGGGTCACCCAGGCTGGTCATGCATTTCTGCTTTTGTTCCATACGAGGGAAGGGGGGCTTTAATATAAAAAAAATTCAATTATGTTTTTAAATCAAAATCAGAACTTTAAATAAATGATATTTTCGTATTTTCCTACAACGAGTTCTATGTTATCGTAGTTTTTCCGTCGAAAGGTGTTTTTTTTATTCATTTGCGTCTTTTTTTTTGTTCGTTTGTTTGTTGTTTGTTTTTTTGGTGGGGGGGGGGGGGGTTGGTGTTAAATTTGCATGTATTTTTACACTTATGTTACAGATCAGACATTAATAAAAGTAAGAGAAATACTTACATATTTCAATACCCAAGATACAAATAAATTATATGTAAAAATACAGAAAGAACTATATACCGGCTGTGCATGGAGAAAAAATATGCTGGGAAATTTTCTCTTCACAGGAGAAATTTTTTTTCCCTGACAAAAGACTATGTATGGGCGTGCCTGTGTCATAACACCGGTCCACCATATCCACGAGCAAAGTAGTCTGATTATAAGTGACCAAAACTATGTGTAACAGAGACACCAAATGATTTGAACAACATGAGTAACTTTATATTAGAAGCGAATGATGTAAAATCAGGATAAGTTGAATGAATATAGTATCAAAAATGAAATGTCTAAGATGATAATTGTAAAAACCAAAACAAAAGTTGTAATATAAACATGTTTTACCTTTGTTTTATGTATAGCTTTTGATAGCATTTGACTTGCAGCAATCATGCTTTAGTTAGTAAGGTCTTTGATTGACCAGTTTTACCTCAGTCACACAATATGCATACAATAAAGTACTGTTACACAGTGATTCATTTATTCAGGTGATTGATTCACCATAAACCAACAAAACCTACCATGTCGTCAAATTTTTACACAAAGTATTTTTCTATTCTACGAATAATACGTTTCTTGTTTAAAATGATTTATCTGACATAATTTTTTTACTTTTATTTGAACTGTACTCTTTGTTGTTTACAACGCCACTGATCAGATAAACAAGATCGATGAGCTCACCGCATATTAAAGACCACAATTGAAAAATAACAAACCGATCGAGAAACTTAATCATAAAAATCACGATAGCTCAAACAGGTTCAATTCGTACTTTCGTCAATTAGTGTTTGTCATAAAAAAATAAAATATTTCTAGTATGAAATTCGTTTGTCAGCATAGTTTATTTTAAGAGGACTGGATGGTCGTGGCCATTTTAGACTGATTTGATCTCCTGTAGAAGAAGAGCTCTGTGTAATGATATAGAAAAATACTCAAGTTTAAAAGTTAAAAGTTATAGATTTTTTCTTTACTTATTAACACTATATAGCTTAACAAATCATATCTGAAAAATTAAGGTAGATCTGATGGGTAATTTGTTGACCATCCAGCCTCCTTAATTTGCAAATTAATTCGAAAGAGGTTTGATAACATACGTTTCTATACGTACTAGCATTATAAAACACTATTAAATTAATTATTCTTTGTTCAAGGACTTGACCTATGAGATCATACTGCGTTTGATGGGTAATTTATATAATTGGTCAGATATTAAAATTCAAACAGCCAATAGATGAAGCATGCAGTTTTCACAGAATGCAAAAATCAATTCAATATACTTGAACTCAATACATTTGGTCCAATTTACAATACATGGATAATCAAAGCAATAAACTAGGTAAAGGGGGGGATCAAGAAAAAAAATTGTTATAAAAAAAAAAAATACTCTCCAAAGGTGTGGGGGAGGGGGGCAAACACAACATCTGAGACATTGTTTGAAAACATTCTGTTTACCGACTGTTCGACGCTTACAAAGTAACACATGACTTTTTCTAAAAAATGAATTATAATAAGCTATCTTTGTGATATTTTGCTTAAATAATTATGAACTAAAACTATGTACGTACATGTATATAAGATGGATTCAACTGTTGCTAAAGTTGTGTATCCATAAATTTGTGTTGTTTCTTAATATATTTTATCAATAAACACACAAAGAAAACTAACTCTTTTTTTTGTTGATATGCACCAATTGTTCTGTATATGTTGTCTAATCTTTCAAAGTGCTATTCAAGAAAATTCGCAATTCAAAAGGAGAAAATCTGTCTAGAAATATTTCCCCCAACTTATTTATTCTCCCCTCGTTGTAACAAAATGTGCCCACTTTGGCAATTTTTTAGAGATCTGCTTATCTCTGTTGTTTGATTTCAGAGGTTTGAAAATCCGGTATATCTTCTTTCTGATTCTCTTGGCATCTCTGTACAAGGTTGCAGCATCGAGGCAGATGACGCCTCCAATAATGGCGACAATGACCACTATACCAATTGAACCGATGCCAACGGCCGAAGCTCTGTTGTCGCTAATGGTCCAATCTTCTTGTGGGGCTTTGATCTTAACTGACAAAGTTGTTGTGAGGAAAGACGAGTTTCTCGAAGAAGCATTCAGTAACCGATTGACCCAATGCCTTCTCCTGGCCAACAGTGGATCACAATTAATGGCATCAGATTTCTGATTGTTAGCATGATCTTCTTCGGAGAAATTACCGGTATGCATTGGAGTGCTTTTGGATTTATTTGGTTTATTAGAAGATATTGTTGATTTCGGTCCTCCTATTGTTTGCAATAAAGATATTTTATGTGTACGTGCTGTCGATTTTTGATTCATTGAGACTTTACTATGTTTTGTTGGGACCATTGGAGATAGCATCGTCAAAATTTTACTATCCGTCATAAAAGTGCCGACTGTTCTTAAAGAAGTTTCTTGTCTAGTGTCAGTAGTTGGTGGTTGTTCTGTTTCTGTTGTTTTTCCAAAGCTTGACATTGTTGTGGTAAACATATCTTCTGAGTCAAACACAGTTTTTGTATTTTTATTCAACTTTACTGGTGTTTCCACTGCTTGTACTGGTAAAACCGTTGATGTTGCCATTTTTGATAAAGTTTTCGAATCTTGTATCTCGGACAAAGTAGTATGAAGTTCTGATGTTGTGGTCATTTGTGATATTTTTCCTTTAAAGTGTTCTGTGTTCACACTTGACACTGTTGAAGTATGTAGCGTAAACGCTTTAGCTTTTTTGACCGTAGTTGTTTCTTCCGATTTTTGTAAAGTTGTTCGGATCCTTTGTGGATTTCGTGTCACAACAAAAGTTGAAGATAGCGAAGGATTTGGGAATGCTGCAGTAGATTCATCATCAACCTCAACACTTTGTTGGCGAATTGTCGAAGTAATCTGTTCTTTCATCACATGTTTTTCTCCTTCATTGTACAGCTTTTTGTTTGTTTTCAGTGTTCCAGCATTCTCAGATTTTACAAATTCATTTCTCTCGAACGGCTCAAATGCAGGTACATCTGAACTCTGATTTATTTTATTACTGAAATGCTTTCTAGCAGTTTTTCTATTTTCATTAACTTTAAGAGACAAAGAAGTGTTTTGTAAAGTTTTTAAGTTTGTAGAAGAATCTTTCACAGTACCTCTCTGTCCCTTTTGTTCCAAATTGTTGAACACATGAAGCATTGGAAGTCTATTTTTCTTTTTTAGGTCAGGCCTGCTTATTTTAGGAATGTTTGGTGTCGTTATCGGGGGTGGTAGAGGCGGTAGCCAGAATGATTGTTTTGCAGTTGGAGTTTGCTTTACAATGGCAACGGTCGTAGTCTGCATGTAACTTGGAGTGGATTTTAGAGGTGGATGGAACGATGGCCAATTGTTATTTTTTATGTTTTTCTGCATAGAATCACTTGAAGCGGAGTCTGGCGCAAATCGACGATGTTTCTTCGGATAATTGAAGAAATTATTAAACTCCATGGCGGGGAGACACTGGGGATCCGTTGATTGGGGAGGGCATCCTCGCCTGTCGGCACGACTCGTTGAGTGGCCCACCAATACACAAACAAGCACTTAAATTAAAAGATAATTTGCTTATAATAAAAATTATACAAACATACGTTTTTTAAAAAGTTGTAAAGATAACTATTTATGAACAGTGTAAAAGTATAATTTTTATAAAAGTTTTGAAAATAAGCTCTGTATAGAAGCAGTTAAAATGCATGTATATTTTATAAGATTATATAAGATAATACTTTTAATAAAAGTTACTTAACTATATATTTCATACAAGTCATAAAAATGCCATTTATATAAGTTATGAAGTGTATAAAATTTATACCAATATACTGTTTATAAAAATTACAATTACACAAGTACTCTTTTGTTTTACAGAAGTTATCTCTCCTTATACCTAGATGTTAATCAAATAAAGTTGACTCATCGAGATGACGGCAAGGCATTTTTGTCTTGATGGTGTAATATTTACATTCATGTATAATTATTCTAGAAAGATAACATTTGAAATTCGATTGATTTTATTATTAAATAACACCTATGATTTATAACTTTTAAAAAATTTAAACAATTACATGTATAAGTTTTACACATTGGTTATACGTCTGCTTTAGTACATGTACAACGTGAAAACAAAAACTTACGTCCAACGTACGTTAATTTAAAAACAATGTTTCGAGAAAAAGGCCTCCCATCCACCCACCCACGATGCTGCGTGCCTGTCAAACAAAACTTAATTCACAGTATCATAAAATAAAGTTTTGGAATCTTTCTTTCTCTTTTATACTTAATCAACAGATTTTAAGATCCTCATTAAAACCAAGCTTATTGATACCTTAATTATTTAATTAACACTGCAACTACTGGAAATATCCTTGGGGTACTTGGGACATATGATTTATACGAGGGTCAATCAAAAAATACGAAGACAATGTGGCTGTCTATTTCATATTTTTCAATAAAGACATCACTATCATATTAATTTATGCAACAATAATTATTTTATTGATATACGAAGTTTCATTCCATTTGATGAAAAGGTATTTTTGTTAACCGATTTTAAATTCAATATGTTTTGTCACCACGGCGCACGGTAACGTTGAGAACAGGACGTCAAAATGACGCGTGCACAGAAATAGCCAAACTTTATATCACCCTGAGTCTATTGTCCTTTTCACCATACAATTTAAATCGGCACTATATCACTTGACATCTAATTTGTTTACATTTGTTCGAAAATCATAAATTAGTTCCTCGAAGTTTTCTTTTTTTTTCACCGCATGTCTCTTCATTTACACTAAGAAAATACCTGAATGTCAGATGACGGTGTTTATTTTTTTATTGAATATTTACAGATACCGGTATTCTACTCTCTTTCGTACTGTTTGGTGTACAAAATACATTTACCACAACCCCCACAAAATGTGTTAGAGTTATATACAAATGTGCAAATAATTTTTTAACTTATTTTTTCCACCATTGAGCATTTTCACAGTTTTTATCGGCTTTTTCCAGAGTTAGATCCATACTATTTATACTTTTCGTTGCGCCGTGACGTCCGGCGACGTCAATGTTTTTGGTCAATTTTAAAAAGTACTATATGTCTTTAGTTACTGATATAAATTCAACAAATCTATATATCCCATCATTATTTGGTACATAGACTAATATGACAATTTTGAATTTTAGGTCTCAATATTACTTGGTTTTAAGGTCAAGTTATGGAGATATTACTTTCAACATAATTTGGTTTATTGTTGACAGAACACAAAGTTTGACCGTGCTCCGTGACCTCATTTTTGCAGGATTAGATTCTAAATAAATCT
>WFKH01006014.1:56657108-56750223 GCA_016163765.1 Magallana hongkongensis
CCCCCCCCCCCCCCCCCCCCCCCCCCCCCGATGCTACGTGCCTGAACAAGACCTTGGACTTTCAGTAGGACGTAACTATCTATTCTTGGGTCAAAACAAGTTAGAAATGACGCTGGTTTCAAGCGAAATATACACCGGTTGCGTAGTCTTAGCTCCAAAGCCAGACAAATCTAGTTGATTTCAAAGAGCCATGGTTGTATAACCAGCAATGAAATAGACAGACCTATGTCACAATGCTGTTTGCCGCAACTACCCAAAGTCCAAGCTCCTGTTAAAATGGTTCTAGTTTTACCCGATACCGTATCTTTTTTACTGATATTAGACATACCGTATCAAATTTTCACATTTTTGTACTTGCATAAACAATCCAAAAAGAAAAGAACAAAAAATTTCAATCGATATTATAGAACATTGCTTTCAACTAGTTGTACTGAAAAATTGAAGCCTGAATATCATTGATAGCTAATTTTATTGCTTTTTTCGTTTTCTCATTTTTTAAGATTTAAAATATACGAAAATTGTTAAGTCGTACGTAAAAAAGATCATCAGAAAATTATCTCCCTTGCGCCGAACAGTTTTTCAACCAATGAAATAAATGTAAATTTTCACATCATGTATTTTCTACCAATCACAAAGGAGATGAAGTGCACAACCCGGAGACTGTAAATTATTTCAACTCTTTATACCGTCTTCCAAGGAAGACGGTAATAACGAAAGTAAATGACGCAAAATCAAAGTTCCTCTGTAGCCTACATTGAAATCTCTTGTTACTTGTGAATCCTTAGCTTGCAGTTGCAATATTGAGCTGAACTTTTCTCTAAATAGGCGCTTGGAAATAAACTAAAATGCCAAAGTCAATATAGAGATCTCGTATCATTATAAGGCCTCATTTGTAAATCACAAAATCACAAACCAGTTCCCAAAATTTAACGGTATTCGATTTGGGGTAAAAACTTATAAATCCTTAGTATATACAGTTCTTTTTACTTATCGTTAAATGCTCTTTTTCATTCTTTTCTTTGCCTTTTACTTCATTTTCAATCTATATTTATGAGGAAATTGGTGAAATTGTAATTCAAATTTTAAGCAAAAAATTCATACCATGAAAAGTTATTAGTTTAGAAAAGGTTCTTATGAAAATATTACCCAAAACTCAATTGGAAATGATTTACTAGTATGCAAAAAAATTCAAAATTGGTGCTGCTAAGAAGGCAAAATTCATGAAAACAGAATGGAATTTTGATATTAAACTTTGAAAAAGGTGAAAATCTATTCTGAGATTTGATTTGCAATGGTGGTTTGCCACGAAGTTCCTATTTGGTCTTGCAGTTTTGTGGTTTCAATAGGTCACAGTCGAAAAGGAATAGGAATTTCGATTACAATGATCACTTTAGGATTCTTATAAAAATCGTAGTAAATGATTGATGAATGAAAAGATGCATCAATTAAATTAACGAGTTTTAATTCATATTATTTTTTTAATTGCAAACCTTTTGTGGTATTTGATTTACTTAAAATAGATTTAAAAATTATAACGGTTTAAACTCAGTTTTGAAGTTTTATCAATGAAACCACATAAAGTGTTATTTTGGTATTTTGGTGTTTTTTTGAAGAATTTCTTAACATTAGACTGCACAGAAACTGTGAAATAGGAAATGAAACGCGGGATAAAATCATATTAATTTGTTTGTTTTAAAGTTTTACCACAGTCGCAATGTGTTTGAAAACAATTGGATTTAAACATTCAACGTTCTGCGGTCATCATACAACATGTCGTATTTGTATGGAATACAAATAACACATGTTGCAACTGTTTCCTCTATAGGCGTTTTGGAAAGCAAGTGATTCTAAAAACTGATGTCTCGCTCTCTAAAACCATGCTAAAGATTTTTCGCTAATACGGTTCCGCGCTAATCAAGGCTCAAACATTTATCAAATATTCCTTAGGGGACGAAACACTCCTTACATCAAAATTATAAGTTCAACGTGTTTATTAGGTATCAGTCTTTAAATTTTTGTTCGCTTGCATTTAGCAAAGAATTTGCATGCTTACTTCTATGATTAGAAAAAGCAATATAGTAAAAAGTAAAATTTAAGAGGCGATTCCTCAATTCAAAGATAATTGATTTATTCTAATAAGAAAAGATTCTCAACATATAGATCATCTAATTGACTTTTTGAAGGTCACTTGAGATTTTATGAAGTATAAATTCAGAATATGTCGAAGCATCACACCCAAACTTAAAATTAGCAGACATTTCACCACATGACATGTATATGAATTGAAAATTATCAATCAACGCTGTGTGTAGAACTATTCTGCCATTACATGATATATGTGATTCAGCAATCTTCGAGGATAAATTTTTTGGATAATGATATAGCAGCTCTCAAAAGTAATTGATAGATGTCAATTACAAAAGGGGAATTGATATCTAAATTCTGGAGTCAAAGCCGTGTTTGTATCAAGCACAAAGATTATGGCAGGGTTTTGGTTCTCTTTGGTTCTGAAGATAAAAATAGATAAATTATACTAGAAGATTTTATCCCTTAATCATGGTAATATTTACATGTGTGGATTGTGTTAATAGCATTGAAAGAAATACGCAATAAAACTTGTAGTGATCCAATTCTTGAATTACTTTAATTATCCTGATTTTATGTTATTATCGAATGCCAGATAATATTAAATTTATATTTTTGATGAAAATGTATGAAAAAAGATATGCTTTCACACGGACTGCAGATTTTTTCTGTCTTCAATATTGATTATTCTAACATTAGATTATGTTTGCTCCCCCTCTATATGTCTAAATGATATATTTAAAGATGAAAATTTCTTAGTTTTTGTTTATTAATATTGTTATGTCATTCTCTGATAGATTTGGCTAAGTTTCATGGTTGATGGATACATTTTACAGGTTATTTAACAACTTAATAGTATTTTTAAAATGAACTATACTAAGGGTATATTTAGTCAGGATTTGAGCAATCTAAATTTGATAAGATATCATTTTTATAAAGATGTTTTAAACGATCGTTTGATACATGAATTTTTGGAAAAATTACATGTATAAATCCTTTAAATGCAACGAACGAAACCATTTTTTGAGATAGATTCGATGTAGCGCTTTTGTCAAACCAATGCTAACATCAAACAAACAAAGAATGCATTTAAATTCTAATGGTCATCTTTATCTGCAATTTGAAACAGCATTTTTTACACCAAAATTTAACCAAAACGGTATATATGCCATCCAAAAAAAATACTAATATTCATATCATATTCATGCAATTTTGTTTTTATTTTATAAGAATTATTTATAAATCTAAACATTCACACTTCATTTAAAAAATAAACATTTTCGTTATTTTCTTTCAGAATTTTATCAATCAGGATATTTTCTTTTTTACTAAATCTGTAAATGCTCTTGGTACCCGATATTGTGATTTTCTAATCTTACCTGCAATAAAAACGCATCTTGTTATAGCCATTTCAAGCTAGAAAATAATACCATGATCTCAAAAAGAAGGTTTGGATGGGATCTGCATTGCAAGGGTATTCAGTTCTTTTTGTGTGATTTAGGATTTGCCAAAGGCTGAAAAACATTAATTGAATGTATTTGAATAAATCCAAAAGGCAATCGATCGTACAACACCCAACTATGTGTGCAACGAAGAAGGAAATAAACAAATCAAATTGTTTATAATAGAGAATATTTTCAAAAAACTTATGTTCATTAATTTTAATGAAACTTTCTTATATTCTATGTTTATTTATAAGATGAGTACTGTCATATCTTTGGGAGTTGTTATGATGATGATGAAGGATTTGTTGTAGGTTTTGCTTATTTGCTTTTAGGTTATATGATTTGCTTCTATTTTAAATAGCATTTTTATGTTATCATCTGGATACAGTACATTTTGCGACCTGCGATGGAAAATTACGCTTCACCTGGGATAAATGACACTTGAAGGTCTTTTTATTGAAAGTTTGACAGATAATTTATTTCCAGATCAAGGTTGCTAAATATATTGTATGTTTCTTATATTATTGGTATGTATATATAAATGTTGATTACTAATTGACGTAATTTTTAAATGTATATTTATTTTTTACACAATTTAAGCACCTGAGGTGATCAAAGCTAAGAATTATCTTTAAGTAGTGCAGCTCTTGATAAAAATAGAAAGGTATGAACCCAAGAAAATATATTTTCCAATTAGATTTGCATACATTAAAATGTTATAAAACAACTAAAAACATCAAGTGATGTACATTAATTTGTAGTTTTATTATGAATGTCACTATATTTTATTAATTCATTTTTTAATTCATATTTAATCAAGTTATGGAATTCTCAATCATTCTACATGTATTAATAAAGAGGACATGTTGATTTAAAGAGAATATTCTGAGATCTGAATCCCGAAAAGAATTAATTCCGAGGTGCTTATGTACTTATCTAAAATAGTTACGACCTTGCCATCGGTAAAGAAAATTCCTAGAAAGATTTAGACCTATAAATACATGGGAGAGCAAAACTTCCTTAAAAACTGTTTTCATCATAAAGGAGAAAAAATATCACCCACGATGAAGTTTGTCCAGTTTGTCACATCAAGACAAAACGCCTTTGATCTATGTTTTCTCTAAACAGGGAGTTTGAATGTTTTACAAGAACTTGTGGAATTTAACTCTTTTCGTGCTGCGCCAACTTGTATTGGAGCAGACGGGCGTCAATGCAACCGGAAAAATCCCCTCATGTAAATGAGAAACTGACAGCCTCAAATATTTATTTACGCAGATTTCTTCTGCACTATTTATCGGACGATGTCTGATCATCATTAATAATTCATGTTGGTTCACTTAATACAATTTGGTAATTGTGTACAGAATCCATATTTTCCGAAAAGATGGTTTTTTTTTCTTCCTCATATAAATTTAGATACGATTTCTTTTTATTAATTATGTTTATATATGCATTGAAAATATATTTACTAAAAATATCTCTCAACTTGTGATGAAAAAACCCTCAAAATTTTACCTTAGAAAAAAAAAACAGAAAACGTAAACCCGTTTAAAACGTAATAGAAAATTCCTTTCGTTAAGCTTTTGGCGATGTACCAGCTAATTAAGAGGCCCTCTGTGTTGGTTTTTCGCTTATATTAAGATTTTCTGTTAGGATGCATTAAACGAGATGTTGATCCTCTGAAGCTAGACACGCTATTAGGTTTAAGTGAACTTCATTTCTTAAATTACCTTCCTTGAAGGATGCCTGACCCTTCATTGATCATACTTATTTAACTTAAGAATACTTTTTGACAAGTGTTAATAAAATTATCCCAGTGCAGTGGTCCTGAAGGAGAAACCGAATTGTATGAAATTTACAGACAGACGGATGAACGAACAGACAGACCGACAGATAGAAAGCCATCGAACAAAAAGAGATCAATACAGAGAAAGGTCACTTGAATTTTTTTGCTCATGTGAGCTAAAATATCCTAAGGTGAGGGAACCTCAATTCTTGCAAATATTCTTTGATATGGTTTGAATGTACAGACTCTGGGACTGTTGAATGCATCTTGTTTCTAAGAAAAGGAAGATGTGTGGATGTATAGCAAATTTTGATTATTTAAGAATTTGTTTTTATTGTGTAATCATGAGATGCTTCGCGGTAACAAATGGTTCACCGCCAAAGCCTATTGACCTTCAAAACCACTGGCATGTATCTTTCCCGAATATGATTCGTTAGTTTGATGTAATATCTTCTGGTTTAGGTCAAACGGTGGATGTTTGGAATATCAAATAAGATATGAAATACCATCTTCTAAAATTAAGGTGATTTAGTCATGTATGTTGAGAGATATTTCATTGGATTACATTACAGCATATGAAACCTTTATGCTTCGAAATATAAAGTATATATTTAATATCAAGGCAGACATTACGATTAAACCCAAGCTTAATAGAGATAGCATAAGAACAAGTTGTACATCAATCAATTTTCAGTTTAATCCAATAACTCACGTTTTATTGATGTACAAAAAGAGACATTTTTCTTCCCTGATTAGTTCATGTTAAATTTGTATGTACTTGTTTATATTAAAGATAATAACATAGCTGAAAGTCAAGCTTTAAAATAGAATAGAGGAAATGTGTACCTTTTACCTCGTAAAAATGTATTTGATGCTTATTAATATATTTCTATTTTGAATTAAGTTTTTGGATAACATCTAAATTTTCTAATTAATTTTTCTCTCTGAATTAATTGTAAATATGTATTTAAATGCAAGAGGAAAAAATCATACAGAAACATTCAACATTTTCAGAGGCTTTTTTTCATATGAAAATTAGTAAACTACACGAATAACAACGTAAATCTGTTGCATTATACATAAAGCCAAGTAGCTTTTTCAATTTTTCTATTAGAGTCCGTACTTAAAATTTTCCATCCGTTAAAAAATGCATTCCAGAAATATTTTTAAATATTTTTTGTGAATTTCAGAAGGAAAATGAGAAAATAGTTATCTATTTAAAATGCTTCTTCATGCTAAAAAATAATACGCAAGAGTTTCAGAATATCGTTTCTTTATCAAATGATAATTTTAAATTTTGTAAAAATTATGTTTGATATTTTAAAAATATTTAGTTTTTAGTGCAACGCAATGTTTAAAATACAGAAATATAATTGAAGAATTTTCCAAAAGAATTGTGTATCTACTGTACATTTTTCTTTGGTGACCTAAATATATAACAAAGCAATCAAAAGGGTAAGACATATTTCTTTGCTTTCTTTATTTCAACTCTCTGAGTCTGCTTCCAATACACCACCACACGTTTCACAGAAAGTAGCATGCTGTATTGGATCCATGCAAGTATATACACTGTAAAAAATATTCTGTATTCATATGAAGCACGTAAAAAGCATAACTAGAATAAGCTCTTAATCGTTAACATATACACTATTTACACAATAATTAACCTTTTTTCGACAGTGACATTAGTCAGGGGGCTTGGAATACAAATAACACCACATATAATTTTAAATGACAATGGACATTGATGTAGAGATCAAATAAAAAAAATCGCAGACAACATAAACTTCAAAACTCTTAAAGGAAAATGTCAAGATAAATTTAGAGTATAAGACTTTGAACAATACTTGTACTGTGACAGAGGAGCATCTCTATTTTGGAAAACAATTAACAGATGAGCAAATGATCTAACATAAGGGGTTGAAATGTCAATGATTTTTATGAATGAGAAAGTTGTTTAGTGGTTTTACTTTACTACCTTTCTTCCTGGAAATGGGTGAGTAAACGTATTTATGAAACATTATATAAGAACAATGAATCTCTCAAAGAAAGAAGACAGTAGCTTTGTTTGGGATGTTAAATGCGCGTAGTTCGTTCTGGATGTCTGTGATAAATGGACGTAGTCAACAATAGGTAAGAACCTCGTTTAGATCGGTACATATTAGTGGGGTTTTATTTAAATATTATGTTCACAAAAGTCTACAAACAGCTGAATGTTAGTGTGTCAGAGCTAATGATAATTGGCTAGAGCAAATGATATACACAATAAAAATCATTAAGCTATACAGTGAACTGTCAAAACCAGGTGTTCATCACATAAACATGAATCCGTTTATGAGTGTATTAAGGTTTGCTGTGAATTGGGAGGACAGGTAGAAACGCTATTCATTACAGCTCATTGCACGCCGTGTCAATGTTTGCTTGACTCGATTCTCAGGGTTCTTGTCATTCGAAACATGATCCTTTCAAATCAAGATTCTGTGTAAGATCCACCAAAATCTGTACTTTTAACAAACCAGTTGGTTTTCGCATTAAAAGTACAGATAAGTTTTAATGAAAGACATTGCACTCTGGGCCTGTTTATCGCCTGGATTGATGTCATTCTAGCGCTGAACACTGCTGAATTTGTTCGTGGAATTTCATGAAACAAGCTAATTCACATTTAAATTTATCCAATACGGCAGCTCTGGAATCACAGCTTTTCCTGCAGTTATCTAGGGCAGTTAATGGATTCTTGATGCAACTCTTTAATTGTTCGATGGTTGTTGGTATCGGCTGCTGTGGCGCACTAAGTGTACCTTTTGTGGTCATCAGTATGAAAACCATGGCAACAACGTATAACATCTGCATCTGTAAAAAAAAATAGTGTTCATTAGAAACAATTCCTAAAATCTTAATGCAGCACTATCTAAACAAAAGAAATTGCTATAAATATTGGTATTTTATAAAAAAAAAAAAAAATAAAAAAAAAAGTAATATTAAAAACAAGGGCTAAAACTTGAACCCTTAAACTGTTTTCATTTTTTAACAAGATGAATCTAATAACAAAATAAAAAAGATCTTTTTAAAGGTGTATACTTCTGCAAAAATAAATGTAGATGCGTCTTACTGTAGTGACTTCAAAACAGTCTTAATTGTCTATGATACATTATTTATATTTTAAAAATTCTCGTCTACTTCTTTGCAAGATAATAGTACCTTTTCTTTTTCCAAATTCCGAATTGTGTTTATTCTGTTATCAAATAATGCACATCTCTATTAGTTTGATGTTTTGCTAAGTTTTTGTGAAATAATGTCAGCCTTAAATGCTTATGTTAATCTTCATTACAATTGTGCTTTCACTATTCATAAATGGCGTGCACTATATTTTACAAATTGCACCAATTTTACCTGAAATTCCTATGTATGATAATTACTGCTTTGATCTTTTCTGCATTGAATGAATATGGCAATTGATAAATGAAATGTCAAATATGTTTATTTATCTGATGTCTTGCAGTAATTTAGATTCATTTATCTCTAATTAGAATACAAAAAGCATTAATGATATTTGAAGTATTAATCACTATACAAAATCTACCACAAGTGATATTTTAGCTGGCAATTTTTTTTCTGTCAATTAGTTTAGTATTTATTCATAACAATCGATTATATTGCACCATGCACTGAAAATCAAAAGTAAACTTTAAGCAGCATGATTTAAAGCCGATTTGTGTGAAATTAAGACAATTGCACCATCTATAAAACTTAACTTTACAATACATACCTTGAATTTAAACGTAACACAACAACCGGACTTTCCTGTTCCAGTTCTTGCTATATATTAAATCACTGCTTCGCAAACTTACAACTAAGTGAAGTTTTGGAACACTCGACAGCAATTTCATATATTAAGATCTAGAACCGGAAGTGACCCCTTGGGTCATGATCATCTGTTCCAAAAGCCAAGCAAATTCATTTACTCAAAAAACACAAGAACAGTATAAACGAAGCTAATATGTTGGTTCGGTGACGTTTTCCTTTTCTTGTAAAAGAGTCGCCCCCCACAAGAACGGAAACTTTGCTGAATCTACATCTATTTTGCATAATTTTGACAATATTGACAGGGAGAAAATAACCACACAACACATTTCAAGTTGTGAAGGGTATTGCAGAAAACGAAGTAGGGCGTGAAAACACTTTAGGGGGTTGTACTGACGCCCTCTGTAGTCTTTCATTCTTGTTTTGCGTATTCATTTAGTGTTTAAACCCAAAACCTCAACAAATTTAACAAATAAACGATTTTAAAAACCACACACTTATATATTTATTTCTTTTATATTATTTACTGGTGGATAAAACATGTGTGTAAGTGTTTAATAAAATACAACATTTTTAACAATTTTTTTAAGAAATAAGTTTACTGTTTATACCAAAGGATATTAAATCTATTCGTCCTTTTTTTAAGTGCGGTGCATTTGTTTTTACGATATCGACCATTCTGTTATTTGCTTCAGCGTGTTGATTTTTATGAAAAACGTTTAAACGCAAAACCCTATTATCATTATTAAGTATGATAAAAAATAAAATTTTAAAAGACATTTGTTTGAATATATCATAGAATTTTTTTTTAAAAATATTTTATAGATATGCAGTAGGTTATTATATAGATATGAAGAGGCCATTATTAATCTAATTTTAATTATTTTATCTAAACATGTTTTAATGATAAATCAAAGGATCGGGAAACAGGCAAAGTTTATATTAACCCTTTTGCATGAAATCAAACAATGGGAGTGAAAAGTATCCGTATTTTTCTAATTATTGATTTCTTAATAAATAAAATTAATATTTTTTCAAGTTGTATTGGTTTTTTAATGGTGTAAATTATCAATTGTGTGTTTTTATTTTTATTTTGATTTGCACTGATGTTTTGCGGTATTTTCAGTTTAAACATTCACTTGTAATTATATATATATATAATTGTATCAACAATGTTTAAATTTTCACCGATTAATAGATATGAGCCCTCTTTGTTCAGCAATTTACAATGTTAACCTTATTTTAAGATAGACACTGACGAAAATTGCTCTTCTTGGAAAGAGAGCACACAAACTATATAGAATATATTAAACCAGTATTTGCCGCAAAACGAATATTATTTCGCTATAGAAATGCAATATCGTTATAATTCTGCATTAACTTATTTCTTTCATTTAAGATAAATGATACTAAAACTAAGCAACCTATAGTAAGAGTTTTGTATCAAGAAATGAGTACTTTATATCAAAAATTATTTTTTTAAGTGTTTACAACGTTATTTTGCTTCAATTAGAGTCTCCAAATGAAAATTTTGAACACTGAAATATTGAAATGGCCACCGATTTATGTTTTAGAAATAATAATCAATAGGCATATATATTTTATTTTAGGAGAATATGTTTGTTTTAAAGGATTACTTTCAAACTTTCAAAACTATGATTTTCAGTCTACTAGATTAGTAAATTACAATTCGACTTTCAAATTGTCTGACATGATTTCATAGTACATCTCCCATAAAATACGCAAAAAAATAATAAACTTATATAATGATTATCAGAACACTTTTTTAAACGCTATAATTGAAAATTAATCTGTAAAAATGTTGGGTTTTTTTGCGACTTAATTTACTTTTTAAAAATATCAAATACACTAAAATATACAGTCTTGAAATAAAATCGAGACAGCAACTTAGTTCAAATTTTATAACAGGAAATTATATAGAAAATTTAAATTACTATTTGAAAACTAATTTATATCTTGTTTATATCTTGTTTATGACATCATTTACGATAAAAGAGTGTATTTTGTGAAATATTGGTAACTCTTTTAGATTTGAATTCTTATAATAATGAGCAATGGATTTTGCAATGTCCTGTAGATAACAATTCGATTCATATTATAGAGATATAAATTGTCCATTATCATTAAATAATATGACGATTAACGTGTGTTTGATTATCAGGAATTGTTTGTGATACAGTGAATCTTATGAGTTTAAACGTCGTATCACAGTTTTGAAATTTCTACATAGATAACTAATTATACTTAGATACTTAGATAGTTTGCATGTAGATGTTTAATTCTCTTAAGCTACATGTATTTGTATAGTGCTGATAGAGGGGAAACGAAGAGGACAAAATAATAAATGTACTTATAAAATATTCATGATGTCTTTGAAATAATGATTATTCAAAGCATATTTTAAAACTCCCTATTGTATTCTGTAAAGAAACATTATTAGCATTATTTATGTGTCAATATAATTTCTATTTCATTATTTTTTTCTATTTAAACTACAAAAACAAAAAGAGAGTGGAATATAAGTAATTGATTTTATTTCATTTACCAACAAAACATGAGTGAAATTCAAAATGTAATTGACGAAGTGAATATTTGTAAATAATGCCCTCTAATTGTAACATTAGAATTAAAATCACATTGTTTCTGGTCTAAAAAACAATAAATTTATCTGACATTGTCCTAGAACTATTTTATTTGACGAGAAGTCTTAATGGATAAGATAATAATAACATGTGGTAACTATTATGAACAAAACAATAAGTGATTCGGTTGAAAAACCGCCCAATGAAACATCTTGTTGAATGTTAGCGAAATATTGCCGGTTGCCACTTGATCCTTATAAATCATTCGCCTTGCCCAAGTCAAATTCTAATACAGTGTTTGCGGGATCTTTGGGCGACCAGAGGTTGATTCACATTCATTTTATGATTAATCATCACATTACAATAAAATGTGTAACGTCACATTGAATATGGTTTGACAATGTACATAACATTGACCGATTTCTCTAGTTGTCGAAAAATATTCAGATAAGTAAACCCTTACATTGACAGAAAGTTCTATCGGACGCCCGATTTTAAGTATTTTATTAGTACAACATAGAGTCACTTTAAACTTTTCAAACTTTTTCTAATTATTTATTCCATACCTCTATGTTTCTGTGTATTTCTAACATCTTCGAAATTTATTCGTTAAAACTTCAAAATCTGTATCATCCTTAGTCTCTTGATAAGAAGTCCATATTTTGACTTAGCTGATAAAGGTATACTATATAGGCGTACTTCGAAGAGTATCAAACTAAGCTAATATGGCTTAGTCATTCAATGGCTTCTTTTAATTATGATTTAAAGACAAAATGATAAATTCAAAAATGTTTAATCAGATTAAGTCAACAGATTAAATATATTACAGAAAGAAGAGGTTGAATAGAAATGATAAATGCTGGTTATATGTGTGTTATATAATAAATTGCTTTTACGGTATGCAAATTTAAATTTGGGGTCCATTATGAAGGCAACTGTTTTCTTCTTAACTTGGTCAAAATAGTATACATGTAACGTAGTTATCAGCATTTCTAGGTTAGAAATGTAAAGATTGTATAAATAAGAACAATTAGCCGATGCAATTAAAACTATGACAAAGAGCTGTGAAAATGGCATGACTTTGATTTGATTGACACAGTATTAGGTTGTAGAAAACAAATAAATCTGAATATTCAATAGGTCCTAATGAATGATAAAGGGACCAATGTATTCAGTTCTCTATGTGTTGAACGGACAGGTCTTACCTTGTCTGCTAAATGTTTTCCTATTGTTGAAACTCAACCAATGTGGATCTCCTACTATTCAGGCATTTTGTTTTGGCTGTTTCAACACTTGTATTTTAAACTTTTATTGGCTTTCGGCAACACAATATATGACTATATTACCCCCAAAGTGTAAATAGTTTTCATTTGCTGCATAAATTGGCAATTAAAATGTAGTTAACCCCATCATATTTTCTAATAATTTGTTTAAAGATTATGAGTCATATCGTGTCTTGCTTAATTTAACTTTATCCAATTGTAGTTGACTTTTGTGTCTTTTTATATATATGCATACTTTTTGCAGAAAAAAAACTTTTGTGAATGAAATTACGTGCAAAGACTTCGCATGGAAAAGCGTTTTATACTTACTTCATTTTTTTTTTTAATGAAATTCGTGATATTCCTACATTGTAAACAAAAATTGAAGAAAAACATGCAAGTGCTTTGACTTAGAATACTTTAAACATAGCTTGTTTTGTGAATCTAGATATTAATAATAAACAAAAATAAATGTGAGATTTTGTCACACTATCAAGCTTCTTAGATGTTTTAGTCATTTACACACAAAAACGTAAATTAAATTTCCTTCAATTTACGGGGACTGATGATCAACAATTATTCCATGTAATCATATTTTAACAAATAGATTTCCTTATTGATTTAAGTTCGCATCATGTAAAAAGCATTTGTATTGTGTTTAATTATTGACATTATTTTATAAAATATATAAGTTTAAAAAAATCATCATATTCTTTTTTATAGAAAAATACTAGATTCTAGTTCATAACTTTTCATGATGGTTGGAGACAAATGTTTAATTAAAATTTTGAATTAGTGTCGTTTGTCGTATTTGTTACATTTTAATATTGAATAGGAGTATTTTTGTTAAAAGAGATGACAATACAATTGCCGAATTCTGGATGCTTTTTAAGGATTTTATTGCATAAATTAGCTAGAACATTGCTTCTACAATAATTAACACTATTTTTGAAGAACAAAATTGTCGTTTGTTTTGATTAAAAAACAACGTCTTAAACATCCCTACAATTTGCTAATGAGGTGTCAATAAATATTACAGGTAAATTATATCTAATGAATGTATGTATAAGGTTGCTATACAAACATTCATTAGTTTGAAGTATCGATATCTAGAAAGTCCAATTTTAATTAAAGTAGTATTATTTTATAAAAAAGAATTAACAAAGTTTATACAAACATCTTATCTATCAGTCTGTGTTTCACGTCGTAAAAAAAACGATGATGCGATTTATTTCGTTTTCAGACTCCTCCTTTATAACACTGTCACTGACCTATTATATGGAACGTATATATCCATTCTTTGCGACCGAATTATACAGTGAAAACTAAGTCATACTGATGACCGTAAGTGAATGCCAAAGAAGAAAAATAGAGTTTCATGTTGACGGTTTTCTTTTAAGATACCGAGGACATAGTTGATCTCGAAATGATAAATAATTATGCTCGCTTTTTTTATATGAACAGCTTTAAATCGATGTATTTTGTCATGAAAATGAAAATTACGTCAAAAAGATTACTACAATAATGTACAATAATTACAATCAGTTCTTAGGAAGAAAGTAAAGCATGTTATAACAATTTAAGATTTACTAACTAAGATATAACTGTTATCTCTAATGTATTTTAGAGTCTTAATTTAAGTAATATTTTTGTTCTGAACGAAGTTGCTTAGTATTGCTGTTATGTGTACAATTTGGATAGGATTATCATCAACAAAGACTCTTAAAGACGGTCAAAATATTTTGTTTAGAATACGATCAATGTTTTTTAAAAAAGACAATAATGTGTTTGTGGTTTTTATGTAGAATCCCCAAATCCTTGACGCTCGAGTATCTAAAGGTCACAAAAATCTAGAACAAGGTAAAATAAACACATCAAAATATGTAATGCTCGAACTTGACGTCATTTTGCGTTTCTTCAAAGGTTTTGCGCATTTTGACCGTAAACAATCGGTACTCATTTCATAAATTCCTATGTAAATCGAACGGTTGTGTTTTCAAATTAAGCTATCATAAAACCATGATTTCCAATCGTACATTTAATTACGTCTTTAACTTTGACTTGTCTATAAACCTTATATATAATTTTTTCTTAGAACGTTCATCCTCAATTAGTTTTGAACCTTATTTTCAGTCATTTAAAGTAATGTAAACATTTCAAAGATAACGTTTATCACAATGTTAGTGCGAGTATGCTTTTGGAGGTGAAAACAGTCAAAGAGTTCAAAATGCAGGTATGGGTTTTACAAATACATTTGTATATCGAAAGATCTTAATTAAGAGAGATCTCTTACTGATGTTTTGCAAAAATATTTAAAGTATAAGAGTTAAAAAAATATATAATAATGATCCAAAATATTTAACTTTTTTTTTTATTCGGGCAAGAAAATTTGCACTTGCTTTTGAGTCCTGTGAACAACATACATGTAAGATATATCGCAAAAAATACTTCAAAAGCAATTTTCTCGTTTTCGTCTGTAGCGATCTATACGAGCGGATCAAATTATATGATGTAGAATCGATTGACCATGGCTACCAAAGAAATACTGGGGCTTCAGGAGAATTGCAATGTTTAACATAGGAATTTATTAAAATCATCTTAAGAACTAGACGTTTTTTCAAATTCTGACTTCAGGTTCAATAGGGTTAATTTTATTTTTATTTTGTGTTTAGTCCCGTTGCATTTATGAATAAATAAATATGAAAATAATTACAACTTGACTTCAATTTGAAGTGAAATTGTTGGTAATGGTATCAATTTTACCAATTCAAGAAAATTGTTTTACTAAATAAACGACCATCGTGACTGGAATTTTGATTTTTTTAAGGAAGCAGCCACCTTTAAATTATTGGGGATGTTCTTAGTTAGAATCAACCTGAATAATCGAACATTTTGGGGTTTCAGTTGTCTAGATTTCATAAGATTATTCTTCTCATTCTTTTCTTTAGGTCACATACATCAAACATAGTTTATTTATCATTCAGCTAAAATATCGTATAAGTATAGTATGATAAAACCGCATCTTTTCCGTATTCTTTGATTTAAAATACGTGAGGAATTGCTAAAATCTGGTTAAAATAAACTGTATGAGATTTTCAAGCAGCTACGTTTTGATGCTTATTCCATAATCAATGTTGGTTCTTTGTTATATACTCATTCTATTACAGGAAAATGAATGGATAGGAAATATTTATAGCTTAACTAAAACAAGATTCCTCTTTGTTAAGAATCTTGTTAAACGTGTGATACAAAACCTCAATGGCTAAATGCGCATCTTTGTGCAAGCAATCCATGTTTTCGCATATATGCTTACAATCAATGTTGATATTTCTGTAAAGCATTTTCGGTTATATCGGATGTTTTGTCCTTTTGGTCGACATTACTATTCGGAATTTATGTAACACTTGTACGTTAACAAATCAAACGACACTATAGAAAATGAATTTCTTGCATAGTCGGTTTAAAAGATTTGACATCCAAATGCTGACGAAATGCAAAAGAAAGATTTTCAAAACCCGATTCCCACGTTGAAAAATATTTGCAACACAATTACAGAAGGAAAAAGAATATTTAATTGTTTTTCTTTTTTCGTCGCGTTTGTTTGCATTTTTAATTATTTTATAATCATGGTATATGTAGATCAACACATCATTACTGAACCAAAGCAATATTGAAACAGTTGCAGAACAATTTCGCTTTTTCTATTTATTTTTTTTTTTTTTGTAGTAATAATTACCCTTAAGTTCATCTTTTTAACATGTTTTCGGTGTTACACTTCACCTTTGACAAATTAAAAACAAATTAAGCAATTAATGTTCGTGCTAGTTGAGTCTGAATAAGACAGGATGTGTAATAGACGAACGTCCTTCAGATATATGTAATTTTTATAGTTGGCAACCGAAAGAAAAAGAATCAGAGGAC
Organism: Magallana hongkongensis; assembly: GCA_016163765.1. Classification (NCBI taxonomy): domain Eukaryota; kingdom Metazoa; phylum Mollusca; class Bivalvia; order Ostreida; family Ostreidae; genus Magallana; species Magallana hongkongensis. Next base: position 56,674,012 of record WFKH01006014.1, read on the forward strand.
ATTTAGCAATCTGTTCTTGCACTTTTGGTTTGTAATCTTTGAAACTGTCACAACTAGGCGATAAATCAATTTGTCACACATTCTGATGAGTTAATTACACACATGCCATGCGTGTTCCCCTTAATAAACTGTCGCGCGCTTAATTCATTCAAGTCGTTAGAGTCCACAGCAAGCAGTTAAATGAACAGGTGAAGATGCATGATTGCTTTACTCGTCGGTATTAACTTTGATCAATTGTTAATGAAAAGCAATATATTCAAGAATTAAGGCTAAAACGACATGAGAACATGTTTTAAGAAAATAAAGATTAACAGAAACGTGGATGATTGGTGATTAAGGTTGAAAATTAAATTCAAATGTTAAGATTGTTTGACAGGAGGAAACAGACTAGCGGAAATGTAATGTGTTTCCTTTCTTAAACGGAAGAAAAGATGATGTCATCAAAAATGAAATGGATTTATATGACGTCATGATATTTATCAATGTTTGAAGAAATAATTGTATACCAGGTATATTAAACACTAGTTTTATAATCTGTATTCCTTAACGATTGGTTTTGATGAATATGCCAAACAACAAGTAAGGAACACATGGGTTTCTATTGTTGACGTGTGGGAAATCCAACAGATAACAACTTATTTGACACAGAGCACAGAAAAGTAATTTTTTATTAACATCTTTCCTCATTGGTTGATAAATCAAATAAAAGTAAATAACTGCAGGAATTTTTTTTTTGATTTTGCATCTGGTTTCATTTAATTTATTATAACATTTAGTTATATTGCTTAATTATAAAAAAAAGTTAAACATTATGAATTGTTTCAACGTTAGAAGTTGTTTCTACACAACAGATACTGAAAACTTAGAAATTGTCTTTCATTAATGAGGTTTTCGATATAATAATCGCATTTACATTAATATGAATATATTAACGAAAGATCTGGGTTTTAAGAAAAAATATACAGTTTCCTGTACTTTTGAAATTTAAGTACATGACAACCTTGTTATACATTTTTATTGATTAATTTCACATAATTTTTACAAGGCTTTTTAGAAAAGCCACTTTTTACTTAAAGCAAACCTTATAAACAGAGGAGTATAGAGTTGTTTAGACTCTAAAAGCATCATTTGATTTATTGTTAACAAAAATGTACCACAAATGGTTAATAAATTGAATTGAAAAATGTCTAGGATTATTGTAAAGTACAGTAGCCCTTTTCAAAAAAATCTTACGATTAATTTTTATCGTAAGTGAAAACTTAAGTTTTTGTTCATTTTCACGAAAAATCTTATGAGATTCTTACGTGTAAAATTTGTCGTAACTTTACGATAGCACATACCCTCTCGTAAGTATTTCAAAACTGTAAAAAATCATCAAATGATATACAATATATAAGATAAACAGCTAAATTTAACGTTTTGAGCCACACTATACCGTTATTTCGCATTATATGGCAGTTATTGTCAGAAAAATACACAAATAAATTCTCCAAAAATTTTTACGGCCAATTTTTCTCGTAAGATTTTCCTACGTCACACTAAACACACATTGTGATTGTGACGTCATATTTTGATTTCTACTACATCACATTGATTTCACTCGATGTAAGTGCTGTATAGTTTCAGTGTTGCGTCCTGTTTATGAGAATATAGTTTATTTATACGTTTCTCTTCTTTTATAAGAATTATTAAGTGAATTGAGATCGTTGCTAGAGAAAGGATAACTCGTAAGAAAAATCTTAGGTGAAACCTGTTTCGAATGCGTTCGTGAAAAGCACTTAAGATTTCTCGTAAGAGATTCTTTAGTTAAAATCTTACACAAAATCTTAAGATTTTTTTTGTGAAAAGGGCTACAGGTTTAGGAAAATAAGTCGGATTATGATAACTATTCATGTCATTAAAGTCTATTCCAAGAAAGAAATAACTTGAAGAAAAAAACACAAATATTTTGAGTGCAATCAAAAAAGAAATAATTTTCAGTTTCTATTTCATTCTGGTTTCAAAAATGACAGATTCAGTCTTGCATAGCTTCAGGAGCCAGTTATATTTAAAAACATGTCATAAAACGAACTTAGATTAGGACGAATGCCCTGATTTCATCGTTAAATAAACTTGCTTTTCTCCGTGAATGGTGATATCGGACTGCGTAAACTTTTATATCTTTACCAAATAATGTAAATTGTGTTTTTGATCACCATAATAGAATTTTCTTGATAAATCTATAGTAACTATAAATTAAGAGTCTTGCCTTCGAAAACAAGGTACTCGGGCTGATATTCGTCATAGTTGGATTCTGAAACGACAGGTTTGAACTTCAAATTTTGAAGATTTGCTAGAATCCTGTGCTTAAAGCAAAATTCATAGGAAACTTTAATAATGTTGATAAAATGATGCTTCAAACAATACAATGTAACGGTTTAAGAGTCACTTTTTTGTTCGAATTTACATTTGTCTTTGACAGTTTATGTTAAGTGGATATGAGCATCCAAATTTCGTCAGATTTCGCATTTGTCTTATTTGTTTGCCTAGTTAAACCCTCTGCATTCAATAAGACAGCTCAATCCTTAAATGAACAGCAATCGGTTTTCGATTTGAATTAAAAGTCTACGTTCCCTATTGTATTCTAGATGAAGTTATAAAGTTCCCTTCAGTATGTTTGAGAGATACAGGAATGAATGTATGACGCCCAAACAATACAACAGTACAATGTATCTCTCATACAAATGAACACGGGTATTCTACATGACTTTTGACGTAACCTTTCTACTCACTTTACCTATTCTATTTTCACGTGTTTATGGTATTACTTTACATCTATTAAAGGATCCTGCAGCTATTTAAAGCTGAACTTTTGACCCATTTTATTTTCAGTCACAGCTAAAACGCTGAGTGTAATGGACAGGGAGTTACATGTCTTTAGAGAGCTTTTATATATATATATATATATATATATATATAAAAAATAGAGTTTTTAAATATATATATATATATATATATATATATATATATATATATATATATATGTCACATTCTTCAAACTTTTTTACTACCATTTAGTGAATAGATGTAATATGTCTTCATCAATTTAAGATTGAAGTTGGACATATTACAAAACGAAAAGGAACGACAATTCTTTTTTGTAAGAATGACGTTAAGAATTGTTTTAAAAATGACGATAAGAATTTTAAGAATGACTGGATTTATAAAAACTTTTTTTTTAAAGTAAAACTGTTTAATATATATGTAAATTCAAATTGTTCTGAAAACAAAAACAGCAATTAATTTAAGTACAATCGATTTTGGTATTTGATTTTTTGAATTAAAAGAGAATATGCAAAGACATATGTAGATCTACACTGATATAAATAAATTGTGAACTAATTGTTTCATTTTATAATTTAAAAAATTGGCAACAATATCATCACAAACGTTTGGATTTTTTTCTTGTTAACAAATTTGAGTTTGCAGATTTCCACGTATTATATTAGACAACTGAATGACATGCAATTAATAGCAAAGCAATTCTATTGCCATTTTATTGATCGCATTTCTTTAAATTACATTAAAGATAATAGCATTTTGTTTTTAAATATCCAATTTTAAATATTTAATTATTAAGATAAACAATAATAAAGAACTGTCTAGCTTTCAATTTTTACTTGTACCGCAGAAAAAATACTATGTAGAAAATCAATCTGAAATATATATTTATATGTGCGTGTGGTGTCTTTTATTATTTTGCACATTACTTCTTGCATATATTCGGTGTTCTGTACAATATTTTGATTAATTTAAATCAATCAAAATTAACTAATATGTTAAAAGAAATAAATTAACAAAAAGCAACTTGTTAGCAAGAGATTCAAGAAATAAAAAATATGAAGTTCCAATTTATCAATATCAGTAATTGTGTTCTGTATGTGAGGTACGATGTATCAAGATACTGTGTTTTAAAGGCGTTTTACTTCTGGTCACACAGTTAACATCTGTTCATGCATGATGATATTTTCCATATCTCTTGACCAAAACAAAACTTTATTTTGAGAGTCATTCGGTACGAAATGTCAATTTTACTGGGGAAATTGCAATGAAAAGTGCGAAAATTTGCTGAAATGACTTCTTTTCTCTTGCATATTTTTCGTTGACCAAATTTTGTAAAATTCAGTCAATACCACATAAAAATGTCTGTCTCCCTCCGACGGTGCAATATGTTAATAATGGCGACATGTCAATTAATTTTATGGTTTTTTCCAAGGAATTTTGCTCTTCAAATAAAAAAGGAGCTAGTTAGGCTTGCCCTGATTGAAGTATTTTAATTCTAACATTTAAGTAAAACCATAATCATATCACAATAGTTCTGTGCTTTGATCTCCTGTTGACATTACGAAAAAGTGTTCACATGTACTATTTATAGAAACAATGCACTAAGAAACATATATTTTTTGTAAACAATTTTAATAGTTTTTCGCATATATCGGTATGTATTTAGATTTTTGTTTCATTATGAATTAGAGAAAGTATAAATTCATTGATTTAAAATTTTTCACCAACAAAAAATGTTGCGTGCGTATTATTTTATGTTTGAGGCATGCAATGCAATCAAGTGCATTTATCTTTCATGTTATTTTTTTCAGCAATGTTTTTATTTGATAAAAAGGATATAAAGTATTTATTAGAGTACGCCTCGATCAAATTATCTAAGAAGTTCCTGATCAGTTTTATGGACAGTTCCTGATTGTCTCAGCATGCCTCTAACAGGTGTTCGAACAAAACTTCGGGAAGAGTTATCGCCTCGGGCACAAACAATGCTGATAGGAAATTTTTAGTGTGTTCAATAATTAAATTTTATGGGAGGTCGTTTTAGACATGCATACTTGATAGTGGGGGTTTAAATTTTGATGTATCCAAGAATTAACGAATTCTACTACATACATGCATAAAACTTGTAATTTTCAATACGATGAATGTGCATTATCCACATAAATTGCCAATTATTGTTGTATTTGAGGCTTTTTTTAAGGGTTCTAATTATATATGATAGAATTAAGCATCTTCTTACTTAATACCTTTTTAAGGGCAAGTGTGGAAATTGCAATATGGCTTTAACTTTGATAATATAACCACTTTTATTTGGACTTTAATATAAATAGTTACTTGCGATTTACGGTGATTTTGTCCTTACATCATGTGCCTGTTTGCTTTGAAATGTAAAAACGATGGAATATCATAACTTAGTATGTATACTTAAAAAGAAGCATTCTGAGATAATGTTCTTTAGTCGAGAACACGCGGAATGTAGAACAGGAAACGCTGGTCAACTCATGCATAATTCCACTTACCTTTTGCAAAAAAAGGAGATGGTGCAAATGATAAGGAACAGCACTAAGCAGATTTTTCCTTCCTGATTTAAAATATGTGAATTGAATATGAATGATTTAAAGGGACATGGTCACGATTTTGTTCAAAATTCATTTTTCCGTTTTTAATGTTTACAATGCTTCAATAAGGCATTTCTAACAGTCAACCAAAATTTGAGAGTCTGTCGTAGATTTTTTGCTAAAATACAGAGCTTACAATTCTTTGTTATGTAAACAAACCTCAAGTTTGTTTACATAACAAATAGCAGATAGAAAAATGATCTTGAAAAGAACTTTTATCGGTATATTGACCCAATGTACACAAAAACATGGCACGAGCCTTGTTTACATAACAAAGAATTATGAGCTCTGTATCTTGCTGATAATTCTACAACTGACACTCAAACTTTGGTTGATCATTAGAAATGCATTACTAAAGCATCGTAAACAATAAAAAAAAAAAAAGAAAAAGAAATTTTGACCAAAATCGTTACCATGCACCATTAAGACGGTTGTAATTGAATATTAAATATCATACTATGCTATAATCCATATACATGTCTCATGCAGCATATCTCAAATACAGATTTGATGTTCGGTTTATTTAAGTATGTCCAATATATTGTTGTTCATTGGTGCACAATCACTCTTCCTGCAATTGTGCGATGTCTCCACTTTGTTTGAATGGATTAAATCATATTGCCAAAAAAAAAAAAAAAAGACAACAAAAAACCAAACAACTATAAATGCATCTGAATTTGTTTTTAAAACAATTCGACGAATCTATATACGCTGTATAACAAGGCTATGGCTTTAAAAAGCACAAGTTAAGAGTTATCTGGAATTGTAAAAGACTTTCGGTATGAGACATGTCTGCTATATTATGATTGTTACAGGTATGTCAATATGGGTCCATGATAAGAAGGTTCTGGTGCTTAGCAGGTGTCATCTTGTGTGGTTTCATGTCTGCAATGTAGTTGTAATTCATTACAGAACTTTTAACTTTTTACAATAAGCCAATTTCTTCCAGAAAGGCTAAATTCTTTACCGATGTTGACATGAAGAGTCATGGTTTGAATAAATTAGTATCAATCCCGCCTGGCTGTAATATTAAATGATTTACTTCAATTGTTGGATAAATGTCATAAAGTGCTGCATTATTTGGCAAAAGGTTTGATTAGAAATATTCTATAAAACAAAATAATCTGAAATTCTTCCAATTCTTAGCCAGTAAAATTCTATTGTCATATATTTTCTCCTGAAGAAAATTATAACCGTTCTTAAATTTTCATTAAATCATTACATAGCAGAATTCAAACCTATGTTTGTTTTATTTTCAGTCTCCATTTTTGGAAAGTACGTGAGGGGAAGAGCAAGCCGTCGGAGCTTGCACGAGTATATCCTACTTTAACAAATATCAAAACTGCGACTGGTACATTTCGTACTATATGGTTATAGAATATGAAAATAGGACTTTCGAAGTATATAAAGATTATTTTTTTCAGCAAACATGACATTTGTAGATTAGTAGTCTACCACAAATGTGACCTGGGATAATAAATGATTAGCGTAAGACGTAAAAAATTAAGATTATTTTATGTCTTTTTCAAGATCGCGTAAATAAAGATTCCCCGCTGCCATGACTAAACAAAATATGTTGCTCTGGTAAAAAGCGGATGGTGTGTTTCAGACAGGTTCTCAAGCTTTAAGCACATGTAATTGAAAGGACCTTTTCAAATATTTTGAAAATAGCCCCAAAATTAATATTCATGTGGAGTTTTTTTTACAGAACAATAACTACGCTATTTGCCGGATTAAATTTTGTCTGAAATTTAAGGTTTTTAAGTCACTATTGCAATAAAAGTCGGCAATTTGTCTCACTTCGTACAAATTTAGACTCTCTATGTCTAAATATCTTCAGGCACATCACGCATGTTTCAATGCACTGGGCTATTTTCAGTATTCAAGGCATTTTCTTTACTAAATAAGGTGTTTTAAAGAGAAAGGGGCGTCAGAATACAAACGTAAATATTCACATAAACAACTTACAATCGAATTATTTTGAATCATTAATTTTCATTTTTAAAAGTCGTCTTCGTTAGCGAAATGTTTGATGGTTATTTACAACATGTGATTAAAATTAAAGGTCTAATATTAGAACAAATTATTCTAAGAAATATACATGTAGTATGAGACATTATAAGCTTGTTTTAATTTGACCAATCAATAGGTATTTTAATGTATATCCAACCAATTTTTTAAGAGATATAAATTAACAATCTAAACTATTTTAGTAAAATACCTCCGGTATCTTCGGCGGCGTGGATGGGCCAGATGAAAAAAATAAATAAATCTTATTAAGATTTGTTCGGACGAATAAGTTATTTATTCGGACGAATTTAGGATTTGTTCCGACGAATTAACTATTTTTTCGGACGGATAAGTTATTTGTTAGGACGGATTAGTCATTTGCTCGGTCGAAATAGGATTTGTTCGGACGAATTAGCTTTTTGTTCCGATGGATGTTATTTGTTCGGACGAAGTACCTATTTGTTCGGACGAATAAACTATTTGTTTATAAAAACAGTATTTTTTTTTTAAGTTAAACCATCGCCTTACGTTGAATGCATTAAGATAGCTTAAAATGTCTTTCATTTTTTTGTGAAAATTTCCAAATAAAGTATTTTTTAGGTAACTAATCATCCTCTGATAAAAATATAAATATATTTAATGTATCAATTGTTTTTATTACACCTTATCTCTTGCTATGAAAGCTTAATATCATTTTGGCTCGTATTCAGACTAATAAGGGCTTTTCCCTTATTTTCCTTATCAATTAATGATTATATTTTTTTTGCAATATACAGGCTAATCCATAAATTCTGAATACCAATATAAAACTTTATAAAATTGTTAAGCTAAGAGATACACTATTTAGAAAAAGTATTATATTATTATTTTAATTTTCAATGACTACAAGTTAAGCATTTGTAAAACAAGAAAAAAATCAACGTAAAAAAAAGAAGTAATAACATCATTCCGGTATAATTGTTGTAAGATTTTTCAAAATGTCATAACCTTCAAATTGCTACAAAATCTGAGCAGCTGTATTTTGAGACTCGTTCACCCTTAACTGTAAACTGTACTATGCTGAAGAAGTTTTAGCAGATGCAAGAGTCTCTAGAAAAGAAGTTCATTTAAGACTTGTTGAAAAGATATCATATGTTACTATTCCTACTCAGTGGAATAAGGACATCGATCATCTTAAAATAGTTGCATGAGTTACAATGTACATGTCTAAATTAAAGAAAATTGTCACCAAGCAACTAATATGATACTGATGGAAACTCTTATGAAATCATTGTTTTGGAATAAGATACTATAAGACATATTTTTTAAACATTTCAAATTTAAGCAAAATGTTTTGCATGTCCTTATGGTTACAGATATCAAAAGATGTTAATTAGAAAGATTTGATTCGTCAGTACTATATCTAGAGAACCGCCATATATATTGTAAGTGGAGATTGCGATCATCTTTTTTTTTTCTTAGAGAGACAAAGGTTATAATTTGAATTTCTGAAATGTTAGATGTTAGTAAAATACATTAAATAAAGGATATAAAATAAACCCGTGGGTTTTTTTTTTAACTGTTTTTGATAAAAGAGGACCCAGTCATTTAAATGTAGGTGTCGGTTTGTATCAACCTGTCCGCAATAATTCACAGGTCATCACCGAAATTACCCTATTTTGTTTTGGATTTTCCAAAAGCTTAAGCAAGTACTTTTAAATCACAGGTAGAATAAAGGAAAATAATGGGGTTTTTGTGTCATTCAATTCATTAACCCTTATTACAGAGTATTCATTCAGTCGAAAGTGAATATTTGAGCAGATTTTTTTCAGTATTAATTGAGGTCATTGTGTTTAAAGATTAATGGGTATTGTCCTTTACAAAAAAAATTAGTGTATTGGCAATAAAAATTTGTACATAAAATGTACAAATTTTGATTCCGAATAATCTATATTTTTGTTAATGCCAGTATGTGTATCCATTGGAATGGAGCTGCCTAGCAACCAACTTACGGCGTTTTAATGATATATTTATACTTTAAAATTTGAAAGAAAAAAAATTACGAGTTTGTCTTCCTCACCCTGTATACGAGTGGTTTTTAATGCTTACAGAGAATAGCTTTTTAAACTTCTTTTTTAAAAATCTTTATCGTTTCATTTTTTGTCTGTAATGTTAAGTTTCTAAGGATCTATACAAACGGAATCGTTTGCAAAATTTAGTCTTTAAAATGAATTTTGATACCCAAATTTGAGTGTATGATTGGGATGAGGGTTACATCAATCGCAGATATTTTCAAATCCAATTAATAAATTAACTTTTCAAAATTTCCACATGAGTTAAAATCGAGCTACTTTTTGAGTTCATTAAAAAGTTTTCAATAATTTTCATAGGCTACTCCCTTGTTTTGTGTATCACGAAACACGGTCATAGTATTAACCACACCACTACGTACCCCCTCCCCCCTGACATTCGACGACCGCAGCTCCGACCTTTAACAAGATTTCCCGAATGGTACATGCCAGCATGACTAAGAAGGGTTCGTACCAATAGAGGACCTACAACAGTCTCACTAATTTGTGTATATGTGTATGTTGTTGTCAGTACCAGCTGTTTACCTGACAGGTGTTGGCGGTTATATATTACACTGTTAATTACAAGAGCCATAACTGTACATATTTCATGATAATCAGCACCTGATTCACAAGAGCTGACGTGATTGGAACATTTGTGGAAATTAGCTTAAAAATAGTGCGTATTTTTGGGAAGTTTTTTTGCAAAAACAATCATTTTCATTGGATTATTTATTACGCTTCTTGCTAACAATTTGTCAAAACATGGTTCCCTGTCCGTTTTATGTTTACCTATAGAGTTTCTTGTGATTGGTTTCACGGTGCAGCGGTACTGAATGATTCGGCATACGCCTACCTAATATGTACATCCACGATTTGATAAGAAAGAAACAACAACAACGGAAGCGGGCCGTGTAGTAGCCCAGGATAGAATGGTTCTGCGCTCTGCCTGTTAATTTAATGCTATTCATGTCCTCTAATTCCTAGTGAAGTCAACCATCATAGGTTTATACAATATATAAACTATCAAACAAGTTAAAAAAAACTATTGGAAAATAAATTTGGTTGGTACGTGAAACAAGATCATTAGGCTACGCGGAATTCGATCATGTGACAAACTTCGTTCATATTTCACTAGAGATTGCCTTTCTTGACAAATGTTTTAGCTACTTGTATTATTTGTTATTATTTAGTTTATATTCATGATCTAATGGAACTCAATGGAGCTTGAAAAATGTTTTCCATACTTTTATATTAACGTTTACATTCTGTATACATGCATATTTACAACAATAATCTCAGATTTAAAAATCTAAGAAATGAAATTGCGGAAATGAAAACAAGATTTCTTAATATTTGTGATCATCCATAAAAATCTAAAATAAAATTATGATCAAGGACACTCAATGTTTACGTTATCCAATAATCTAAATAACATAAACTTGGAAATCTGGGAAACATCTAACCATTTTATGGGCGTACTTTAGTCTGTGTGGTGTCAGGGTTTTCCGTAGTTCACAATTTGTGTGTGGGCTTTAAGATATCTTGTAGAGCTTGTTAGACGTGAAATAACATTAGCAATTTTTACCAAGATATTAATAAAAATCCGGAATAAAGACATTAGCTCTCACCTGCATTGCCACCTCTTGGCTTTTTAGAAAACGTATTTCGACAGCTGTACTCTGCTATAATTTGTTAATTGCTTGACAGAATCCTCTATTTCTTTTATTGCGTTAATAAATGAAAAATTAAAGTACTTTTTAAAAGTACTTGAATACGCTTATAGAAGCATCTTGTTTCATAGATATGTGCTTTACACTTTTCAATACAGCACAGGTACACCAGAAATCCAGCACATTTTGCAACAGAAATTGTGTAAAATACTGTATTTTCATACACTGTCTCTATATAATATGATTAATATCGAGCTTAATGCTACTCTGAGCGGTCCAGTGGATTCTAAATAGGTTTTCGAAACACTGAACGTGTATCTCATAGCGCCCTTTTTTAAATGAAAGGTGTAAATATATAGCAAGCATTGTATAGGATCGTACTATATTGGAAATAAAATAAAAATGTTTTATGTCATCTGTATTTATTTTATTGCATTGTACTCCATATCTTGAGAATGATTTCACAGCTACACGTTAGAATCACAACTCTAAATGTCCATTAGAATTACACAAATTAAATTTATATCAAGTTATTGCAAAAAAGACAACCAAGATTTAGTGGCGTAGTGCCCTACTCCAGCGTGATGCAGTTAACGAGTCGTCCATATGCCCTTTGTACACAGTCTACCTCACACTGCAGCAGGGCAGCCCCCACCCTAGAGCAGCCAGCCTTACACACGTTGAGTTGGCCATCAACGTTCTGGAGACAGCCATACTGGATGTCAAAGTCGTTACATACGGCGCTGACTACGACCAAGACGGCTGCCGCGACGAGGAGTTGACGAAGCTGAAATATAAAGAAAACATTGTAATATACTTTTTTGTAGAGATTTTTCTTTTGCAAAACTATGTTATATATAGATATAAAATACTACACATGCATGAGGATATATTATAAGACCTTCTCGCACCATTCTTGGTATGTAGTGTAAACTTGGTTGCGTCTCGCAGAGATATCACGGTACAGTTATATTTCTGAATAGCCGTAGGATCGCAGGAAAATACTGAAAAATTGTGCAATTTTATACAACATGAAGTCCCGGCGTCCTGGCGGTGACCGAAGGGTTTTAATGAGCCTTCCACGGCGTGTTATTGCGTTCCCTCAGAGTTCTACATGCAATTGGCTATAGAATGAGCTGGCAGCCGCTGCTTTTTACACGTGTTCAGAGTTTACCTTCGCGTTAACACTTCGCGTTCACAGCGTGCACAAAATTGGAAAAGCGCGATAGAAAAGCATTGAAATCCGAAAGGACTTTGATGTACGTCGCTTGAGTGCGCCAACGAAGCTCTTTTGACGCTGTTGGAGACCTTACCGCGCAGCTTCGGTGACTTTACATCGTGTCTACTCCGTGTATATCAGAACGCAGAGCTAGGATGCGTACTAAGTGCGTGCTCAAAGTGTGCGCCTTCATAGCTTTCTGTGCGACCTATATGTTGATAACGTTGTATTGTTGCGGCGCTCTGAGAGACCGCGGCGTTCTGTATTTTTCAAGGATCGCCTTGAGAACGCTGGTGTGACATGGATTCTGAAATAGGTGAAATGTTGAAGGTTCCTTCATTCTGACATTTAGTCAAAGTAATTGTTGGTTTGAAAAAAATTCAAATTAAAAAGAAATAATATTAATCCTATTGAATTATTACGCATCTATAAGTAAATCCCTTTGGAATCCAAGGTAAGATAAGTACTAGTATCCAAAGAGAATAAGTGCGTTGTATCCTAAATATGCGTGCTACAATATGACAATATCATGTATTTTTCATTTCGAACTTACCATGCTGATTTCAGTAACCTACTCCCTCAACAAATACGTTGAAAATGGTTTTAAACGGATAAGTACCAAATGAAGAATTAGTTCAGTATTAGTGGCACGTGTTACGTACTTACAGATAACGATAACGACCTTATGGGCGATTTGTATGAAAACGCAGTTTGCAATTAATTGTAAAATCATGTAGCATATGTTGCACACAGAACATAAATTGGGATAATCAAATGGCTATCTCAAGGCTGATTTTTGTTAATTAGATTTAAGAAATGATAATAAATCATATTATTGTAACAAGAATGTTCTTGATATAATCAACATGACATTATACAAACTTCTTAAATCTAACAATTACTCGATTATTTTAATGTTCTTACAGTTTTTCAAATATTACAAGCATCTAATCAATTCATTATTCTACAGTAGCTCAAGTTTAGATTTAAAGCACGTGTGGGCTTTAAAAGTAATGAATACATACTCACATGTTTGGCCCACTTTTATGAAGAGACTACAACACAACTGCTGGAGGTCTACAAGTAAGATACCCGTGACATTTTAAAACTAAGACACAGTGGCATTTACATGCAATGTTGGAGTAAAATTATCATCTAAATAAAGTCAAACTTTAGATAAAAAAGTAAAATAATTTTTATTACAAAATGAAATATTGACATTTTCCAGTGTCTTTATATATGATAACATTACGAATCGATTTTGTAATGTATAGTCCAATACATTTCATCAATGACTATTTTAATATTTAATCGTACAATTGCTGAAAATTATATAAATATAAGTAATACGGAATCATTCTTTGAACATTATGAGGTGATCAAGTACGGTCGGGCGTGATCAAATCTATTATAAAGCCCTTTGGGCTTTATCGGATTAGATCACTCCCGACCGTATTTCATCACCTCATAATACTCAAAGAATGATTCCTTATTCCTTAAATATATTATATTCTATGAATGCCAATGTGCAACTGTTGATACGGATTCTCTATTCTGGATACAGGTCAGTTTATTTGTACAGTGACAGCTGGTGAAGGATGTTGAGGAAGACAGCAGCTGCTGTAACCTTTGAACCTAAACTGTCAGCTATGAGATTTCAGTATCATCACATGCAATGTCCATACATGTACAAGAAACATTCATTACGACATTACACTTCTTTCTCTATCAATATTTTGATCTAGAATGTATAAAACAACTATATATGCAGGTTAAATGTTTGCCTGAAAACCAGGTCTACAAACTCGCCTAGTGAACCATTAGTCTACATATTGACAGGTGTTACTTATCACCTGATCATTGTTTTGACAAACATATTTAAATTTATGGCACTCTTATAACAGGAAATAAACAGAAATGGGTGGTCAAATTATGTCCAGTGGTTGTTGTATCAAAGTGTGGCATAATTTAAGAAAACGCAGGTATTTTAGAATTCCTACCACCTAATAAGATAAAGACAAAGACAAAGTTCAGGGATAAAAGAGTAAAGAGCAATTATTAATTTTGTTTCTTGAATGCAGAATATTAGTTTCAGATGAGCATAGAAAAATATATCCTCAAACCACTATATTTCTGGAGACAAACGCAAATAGATTGCATGTATTCGTGCCATTGTTTTATGCTGAGGTCATTGAAAATGTTTCAATGTACCCTTGGCATTGAACAAGTTAACCATAATTCGGTTAATTTTTTCCAAGGTTTTACTATGAAATGACAGGTCTGACAGGTGAAAGGTCATTAACAATTGTCTTCCTTTGCAACCAAGCTGTGATAAAGACTGTTGTCCTATACAAATATCTTAAATTTTTGTTATTTCAACTAGGTTTATTGCAATGATATTTTGTCGATGTCCTGACACTAGACCTTTTTTAATGTGCAAGAACATTCTTACAGCGTGTGCTCTGCGTTTGGTGCACTTATTGAACATGGATATCAGCATATACTTTTTGTTAGCGCCTCGGATGCTAGCATTAGGTTTATATTGGAAATATGCCTGCTCAGAATCACGACTAGGAGTTCTAGAAAACCGACCAAATCGATTTATCGAATGTCGATCTTGTACAATAGTAAATTCACATTTCCTCGGAATAATGTTAGTCTCCTGGAAGATATGAAAATAATCTTTATATTTTAGCGACACTTTGATTCTTAATAAACAATTTAATTGGAAATGTGGATTATTATCAATCAAGTAATAACTTAAAAATCGGAAAATGATTTTTATATTTATATCTTACTGTGCTAAATCTTTCTTTTATTTAAATACAAGTTTGTTTAAATATATTTAACCTTTTGATAGAATTTAATTTCATTTTCGTCAAAAAGCAACCTCAATGACATTCAGTAAACATCTGTGAAAAACATATATTTTCCCTTTGTAGAACTTATTAGGTGTCAGTTGAAAGTACATGTACATTTAGGACAAAGGTAGCTCTCAAAACTATGGAACGCCAAATTAACATATATTCAAATATTTGTACCTACATGTATCTTCAAATAATTGTACCTATCTTCAATTAATTGTACCTATCTTCAAATCATTTGAAGATAGGTACAATTGAATTAAAGATAGGTACAATTATTTGAAGATAGGTACAATTGAATTGAAGATAGGTGTAAATAATTATACCTATCTCTAAATAATTATACCTAGGTACATATGAATTATACCTAGGTACAAATGAATTATACCTAGGTACAAATGAATTATACCTATCTTCAATTCAATTAAAGATAGGTTCAATTGAATTATACCTATCTCTAATTCATTTGAAGATAGGTAAAATTCATTTAAAGATAGGTACAATTGATTTGAAGATAGGTTCAATTCAGACATATCTACAAAGGATTTGAAGATAGGTACAATTCAATTATACCTAGGTTCAATTCGTTTTGTGTATTGTTGAAAATAATGAACGCTCCCTATTTTAGTAATTGAAGATAGGTTCAATTCAATTGTACCTATCTTTAATTCAATTGTACCTATCTTCAATTCATTGCATTTGTACCTATCTTCAATTCAATTGTACCTATCTTCAAATTGAATTAAAGATAGGTATAATTGAATTGTACCTATCTCTAATTCAATTTGAAGATAGGTACAATTGAATTGAAGATAGGTACAATTGAATTGAAGATAGGTACAATTATTTGAAGATAGGTACAAATATTTGAATATATGTTAATTTGGCGTTCCATACAAAACACACTAAATAAGCATCGCCAATATGTAACATACTTATGCTATTACCAGTTGCTCTGTGATACCTCAGTTTGCATATACACATAAACCATTTAATTTGCGTATTTATAAAATACTCAGAATTCTATAGTAGTAGTCTCCATTGTTACATCATGCTTTCGGCAACATTCTGACAGTCTTTGAATAACTATATACATTTAAGGTTAATTATTCAAAAACGTTTGTTGGTCACACTAAGTAATGTAGACGAAATCGAGAATCGTTACAAATACCGAAGAGTATTCTGTTTGTCCTCCAGACATATCTATCGGTGACCGAGTTTCGAGATTACACATATACACATACATATGGGTTATCTAAAAAATATAGATTACCGCTAATAAAAATTACCATACACTGAATTAATAAATATTTCACCGGTATAAACGAGTGCTTTTTCGTTCATTTTGCGTTCCATATTTATTGCTTAAAACTCGTTTGTCTGCAATTTCTGAATATTTTACAACTGATCAATCAGATCAAACGAATATATTATTTCGTAAAGAAAAATTGTGAAGTGACTACATGAACACGAAACGACAATCAAGGTCACATGAGCTGGAGGTCACGGCGGCTTGTCTGTTTTAGATCTGTTCGAGTCCAAATCAAAATTTGACATTAATAACATAAGGAGTAAACAAGTATTAAAGAAAGTCTTCAAGACTGTTCAAATTACACTGCTTCAGTCTTGTGTCAGAACAGAGCTATAAACGACCATAGCAACAATAAAAATCATGATAGTTTAAAGTTTGAAAATAATTTTTCCGAGTCTCTTGATTTTAATACTTGAAAAAAAATCGATCTATATAATACAGATATAGAGTGAATTGATATACAATGTTTTCTGCAATATTTACATCTATTGATTATTTTTTCCCTTATTATTTTTTTTAAGAACATCGAATCAAAACCGAATGACCATCTGTGGTTTATGAATATACGCATTCCTTGCACTTTTTAAAACTGCATACCTTCAAAGACATTACTTAGCATAAAAAAATATTTTGAGAGAAAAGGGAGAGGGTAGAGCAGGTCCAGTCCACAAGTACATGTATCCATTAACTATGTTCACAATTTCTGCAAACTATTAAAACGAAGATGCGAGAATGCTAAGTTGCGAAGGCGAAAGCGCGAAAGAACGAAGATTCGACTTTCGCTTTCGCAACCGTGACTTCGTACTTTCGACTTCGCAAAGATGCGAGTGTTCCCATCCGGAACACCGTACAATCCTATTCATTGGAAGAACACTCGCAGATACTCGTAAAACGTACGTTCACAGCAACTTGTAGTACATACGCAGTGTCGCAAGTCCAATTCCGCGAGCGTCTTATATACGAATGCATGTAGCGACTGCACAGTACGAGTGTCGTACGACGGTCTACCACACAGCAGGCACGTACATGCAGTATTGGGGGGGGGGGCTCTTTTTTCCTCGCAGCAAACATTTTAAGTAAATTTACAATAAACATAATATAGAAAATTGAATTATCATGGGGTTGCCCCCCCCCCCTTTTTTTTGGGGGAGCATGTAAACAATTGAAGATAAAATAAGGAAATGAACAGTAAAATTGAAGTTATAGGTATACGCACTCCCTCCCCTTCCACACGGATTAGGATTTTCATGATTTTCGAATTTGACTTTTTATCTTTGCTTGTGAAGATTCTTTAGATGAGTCTGCCTCTTTCAAAAGCGATGCTATGTGACTCGTCACTGCACACAGTGTGTGTTATTATATAGGTTGTTTTTTTTTTTTTAAATGAACAAATATAACGTCAGGTCCCCCGTCTGCCAATGTGTGTATACAAAAATCATTTAGAAAATGACTGCGAATTATTTTGAACCTCTGATTTTCTGCAATAAGGAAATGCTGCACGATGTTATATACTTTTCTCTTAATTAAAAAAATTCCTTGTACTATTATTACTTTTAATCATTTAGTTATTATAGTATAAGGAATTTTGTTTTTCATTTATAAGAGAAAAGTTTATGTCATGTGCCTGAGGCAGTTACATGTAATAAACTAATCCACAAGTAAAACTCGTGCACGGATCAAAATTTTTTTTTTCAAGGGGAGGGATAATTTGTGTGCTGGGGTTGTGGTCCGAGAGATAGATGGCGACCATCCTTTCAACTCTTGACAAACACAATATAGCTTTCCTTCGTGTAACCAGTCAACAATAATAACTATCACTGATAATAAAATGTTTAATAAAATGTTTTATCTATAATCTACAACATAAACTATGATGATCAATCACCAAAAACAACAAAAACAAAACAATCGAAAATATAAATGACAATACAAAAGTGGTCAAACTCTCACAGAGAAAATTCAAGCGGCAAAATTATGCACTTGCTAAGCAAAATTGCACAGAAATATAATCATGTCTCGCAATTCTGTACACATCAAACGGCACACCTGTGCCTCGGTTCCTAGATCCCGCTGGTGTACTTGGTGACAGCTTTCGTTCCCTCGGACACCGCGTGCTTGGACAGCTCCCCGGGAAGAATCAGGCGCACTGCGGTCTGTATGTCCCTGCTGTTCATTGTAGCTCTGCGATTAAGTTTTGCGAGTTTGGAAGCTTCAGATGCAAGCCTTTCAAATATGTCAATCACAAACGAGTTGATTATCCCCATGGCGCGGGTAGAAACTGTAAGTTCGGGATGGACTTGCTTCATGACCCTGAAGATGAAAATTCTGAACGATTCTTTCCTTTTCTTACTTCTTGCCTTCTTCTTAGTAGCTGATTTTGCGGTAGTTTTTGGTTTTGGTGGGCCAGTGGGCACCAAGCCTTTACCAGATTTCTTGACTTTCGCCGGCATGTTCACTTCTCGGAAGAATGTGACTTTGACTGATGCGTTGCTGAGATTTGACGACTTTTCATTGGCTGATCAAAGTTACATCACTGCTAAAATTATAACAGCGCGGGAAAATGAGAGAGAGAGAGAGAGAGAGAGAGAGAGAGAGAGAGAGAGAGAGAGAGAATAACTGCTAAGATCTTAGCATTCAGATCTAACAATATAACATTTGTTCCAAAGAGAGTTTTTTTTTTAATTTTGTACATAGGGGTTTTCCAAAAAGGAGGGAGAGGCTGAGCTAGTGATAAAACTGAGAAAAATTAAAGTTGTGGTCCTCCATCCGTTTGAATCCGAAATAGATCTTGCTTATATTACAATTCAAGATGAAAATGCAGTCTTAAAGATTGTAAAACCCCAGTTTTGAACAGCCTAATTAGACTGTTTTATTCCTTATTATTTCTTGAAATGTTCTCAGCAGGCTACTCCACCCCCACCCCACCTCTTTTTCTTGCAATTGGCAATCTTAAATTAACATATAGACAAGAATAGATATGGGTTACCCCATATCCAAGATATTCGACTGTTAAATTACTTAAATTTTCACTGTGCTCAGCCGATCTCTTAAGTTAAAATCACTGAACTTGTTAAGAAACTGACGTATATAGTTCTTCATGTCCGTATTAAATACTGCCACCCGTCATAGCAAACAGTGCACACATCTGTGCTTAAACAGAGTCCAGATGTTGCGTAACCATTCCGTCGTTTAAAAAAAAGACAAGAAATAACACAAACTCATACACAACAAATAATTAAAAGAGATTATGTGATAGCTAACGAACAAAAATCATGAAAATAATATAATTATTGTAAAAATATAAGCAATATTCATTAGTGAAACAATTGTCAATCGAAGAATGACCTACATTTTCGTGAAAAAGACTGAGGAGGCAGCGAGCGTAGGAATATGAATACTTCACATTTACATTTCTTGGGGTAGGGTGTTTTTTCAAAATAATTTTACGTTAATTTTGTTTTCTTTCACGTATTACATATACATCGATATTCTAAACATTTATTGTAATGTTGTATCTGCTGATCATGAACAGAACTATATTTTTCAGCGCAATTGTGTAAAGAATACCTGACTATAGTAATATATCTTGAATAGATAGTAGGCACTGATCGAATATATTAAAAATTGAATCTTAAAGCAGTCCCCACTTTTGAGAGCATGTAAAATATTAATTAACATTAAAATAGAAGTTTTAGTTGTAAATAGTTTGAATGAGTCCCCCCCCCCCCCCCCCAACTTTCAAATTCATCATGAATGCTTTCTTGCAGTGATGCTCAATAACAATTTGCATTTGCAGGGCACACACTTTCATTGAAAATGCAGCGATTGTACAGTGTATAACAAGAAGTTTAATCTCAAAATTTCTAAGCATACAATTTCTTTTTTTTTTTCATAACAGAAAATGCAAAGTCAGCATTTTTTCCCACGCATGGACGCAACAAATATCAACTAGATCCAAGATACTTCTTTTGTTGTTTCACATGTTTCAGACCCAACAAAGGAAGCCTTTTGTTGTTTTTATCTATATCTTTCTTTAGATCAAGAAAGTGAAACTTGTATAGGCCAAGTTTAATTGATGAATATTTTACATGAATTGAAGTGCCAGTACACATTTGACCTCAATCATTTGATGGAGACAGGAAAGAAGCTTAATCAACAGTGGGTTTTCAATGATGGGCATTGTTGGAAACAGTGTTGATTAAGCTTCCTTCCTCTCTCTTTCATGATGGAGATGGGAAATAAGCTTCATCAACTGTCAATCTAATTTTACACAAACTGTGTATGTAGAAAACAAGTGGATCCAACATTTAATTTTAATTAGACTGATTTGACCTTTGACAGTTTCTTTATTTGGTCCGGTCATGTAGTTGATTTGAACCTGAGGCGTGTTCAGCAGAGCGAGCGCTCGCCAAAATTTGTATTGCAGGTATAGGGATTTTTGGCGCGCGCTCGCGAGCACTCGCTCTGTTGAACACGCCTCTGCTTTAGCTGATCTATCCAATGAGACATGGCATTGATCTTGTTACAGACACAGCAACTGGATATGAAAAAATACAAGGTGCTGTAAATAATACAGGTACTTTTCTGAGGTATGATAAATATTTTTAATGAATATAAAATGTACAAAAATATCACAATTTATAGACAAATAAACAACAACAACAAGCACTACGTGTCTATCAAATCCTCTCTGTCCTCATCTGTCTTGTTGTCTGAAAATATCACTGACTTCTGTTTGTACTTATTTTCCATTTCCTCAGTATTCACACTCTTAATAATATCATCTACAAGAGTTTTATTGGAAGAAAAGAATTTCTCCAAGTCTGCTTCTGTAAATTTTGCGATTTCCTTCCTGAGGAATTCTACCTCCCGAGACAGGAGTTGTCTGTCCCTTAGCAACGCACTCTGCTGGGCCAGCAAATCCAAGATCTGTGGAAATACAAAAATTTAGTATTGTAGAATGATAAACCCCACTTCCATCACAGTATAGATTCATATAAAGCAATGCAAAATCATTTCGGAGAGATTTTTACATGGAATGAGAGGTAACTCAACTGTGAATATCAGAATTGGTCTGCAAATTTCTGAAATATTGTAGAATTCAAAAAACAATTATAACCTGTTGTCCCTGCTCCTGAGCATGGTCGTCCATCTTTTTTAGCCTCTCTTTCATTTTTTCGTGGACCCTGCCGTGTTGATCTGATTGGTTGTCTAAGTCCTCCAGTCGAGTCAAAGCTCGCTGAAGCCGAAGTCTCAGCTCCTCATTTTGTCTGCGTAGTTGACCACTTTCATTTCTAGTACAGGTAAAAAATAATTGTGTCATGTGAAAATGAGGTAAAAAATACAAACATTACAATATCTTTTGCTTATCTTTATTTAAAAGATAGATAAATTTTCCCAAAGCAAACCTTAAACTGTTCACAAAGAATTCACACAGGATGCGTCAAACAATAAAGTTATTTACATTGCTCTATTCTAAGGGAGAAAACTCTAAGAACATTTAACCATTTAACCCTGTCTTGCACAAACTAACCTATTTTTCTTTGTGACTTTTTCTATCTGGCCTGCCTGTCTCTTGCATTCCTCCCGAAGTTTTATCAACAGACGGTTTTGCTTCTTCAGCATCACATCCATTTCCTGAGTTGTCCTTTCTATGAATAATTCAGAAAATACTCTCATTAATAATAGACACAATTTGTTTCATTCATGTACAGAATACATGATTCCTGTACATACATAGACAGACTCTTTTCAGGTTAAGATGTTGAAATGAGTCCCCTTTGAGGTAAAACTGATAACCACAGTGTTCGTTTATAAAGTAAACGTACTCATCTTAAAGAATACCAGTTCTGGTTGCTTATTGGAATCAGAAATTCATAACAATTCATAAACAATTTCCTCTGATACTAAGGAAATTTTTATTAGTACACTACCATGCTTGTCTCCTATGTCCTCTATGTAGCTGTTGAGTTCTTCCTCTCTCATCTGCGCTCGTTTGGTCATGGCTTTCAAGTCCTCATTTCTGCTCCTCTCTATGCTCTCTTTGGCTAGTTTTGCTAGATGTAGCTGCAAGCAAACATCAGATTTCATATAACAGAATTCATACATACATGCATACTTTAAAAGAATTTCTTTTGTTTCTGATCCCTGTTTGTACTGAATTGATAAGGAATATAGGAGGGGGTTATCTTGGCAATGCAAAGATTTGATTCATTGGTTCTCACCCTAGGGAGATAAAAATAAACTAATCTGATTCTTGGCTATTGGTGATGGGAAGGAGTGTTAAAAATTATTTTCAGGACTGTCCATAATACATGTAATACATACATTGTACCTTAAATCATTGGAAATCTAAAGGAATGACTCACAAAATGAAACACTGAACTTATTTTTAACATTAAAAATATTGCGGAATTACAAACCTCTCTCTCTAATGCTTGGGTATTCGTTGTTAAATGGATACATTCTTCTTTACTGTTGACAAGTTCTCTCTCTGCCTTATTTAAACGACGTTTAAGACCTTCAAGCTCAATCTCCATTTTACTTTTTTCCTGTTAAATTTTCGGTAAAGAACCATGATAATGATGAATTAATACTAATCTTTTCAAAGCACTACTGCAAGGAAATGTTCAAAAGAAATAATCTTTTATTCAATTTTCACTCTTTTATTAGATTTTGTTGATTGAATCTACACTGACTAACCTGGTCCCTTTCTCTTTTTGTGATTTCCAAATCTTTCCTCAATCTGTTCACCTCCTGGGAAGCATGGCTTTTCTGAATGGATGCATGAGTAGACTCTGTCCTGTAAGTTTCTGCAGCCTGAATTATGCAGAAGATAAATTTAAAAGTGTTTGATCTTATTTTATATCCATTCATGTTAACCTCAACTGTGCTTGAACCAATATTTACGATGTAAGATTCATTCAAACTTTCAAAGCATAATTAAGAAATATATTTTATGATTTCCATGTATGTTTTTCATTGTAGTTATTATCATTTCAAAATTTTGCTTCTAGATCAATAATCAGAATTAACTATCAAATGTTGTATTTTTTATGACAAAAAATGTTCTCTAACCATAGAAGCCTCTTTATCGAATCTGCGAAGCTGGATCTTCATTTCATCAATTTCGTTGATGTAGGCCACCTTTTCCCGAGACAGCTTGTCAACTTGAGCAGAGGCTGCAGCATACTGGTCTGTCATTTCCTTCAACTGTTGAAAATAAATCTTACTGTATATCTAGTCTATATTAGGGTTTTTTTTTAAACTTTTGCAGAGCTTTTTAAATTTTTATTTCTTGCAAAACCATGGATATATACCCCACACCATCCTCAATCATTGTAAAGAACTGTGACAAAATGTAGTTAGGTACAAACTTTACAAAAGGACAATATGAAAAATTATAAATTAAAAATTATAAAAGTCAGAGAGAACAAGAGGTAATCCGAATACCATGTTGATGTTAATCCCATGGGTTTGTGTTTGGTGTGTGATCTGGATCTTATAGTAATTATATACATATTAAACATTGACAGACTGACAAATACATGGTCTTAGATCTACAAGTAAATACGTTTAGAGAGGCAGTTACAGTTAAACATATACCCCCCGGTATACCAAATTTCATGACTGTACCTACCACAGTTACGAAAAATAAAGTTTGGCAGACAGATAAAACAAAAACATAATGCTCCCAAATATGGTGTGCAACATAAATATCTTGGTCTGTGTTTCAAGGCAAATTCTGTGACCTTTGACCTTAATGACACACCTTTTGATTGATGGTGTCAATCATCATCTGACTCTCCCTGCGTACACTCTCTCTCTCCTCCAGGAGGCGGGCCTGTGTGTCTAGGATGTACGTGTCAAACCTCTTCTTCATGTTGCTGAGCTCCTCTGCAAGCTGCTCCTTTTGCACCATCGCCTGTGAAATATCATAAACTCAAGTGATGTCTCAACATAGCTTTTCCATTACACTCATTACACTCATGCTATGCCTCATCAGTGCTATGTATCATAAATTATTTGTACAAGAGTGTATGTAAATCTATTGAAATATAAACCATTCAGAGATGGTTAGTGGTAAGCAATTAATATACTACTTACTAAATCAAATTTACAAATTATAATTAAAATCTTGCTGCAATAAAACTTATTTGCATCCTACTTTATCAAATATTCATAGAATTCCACACATATCTGGTTATATAGTGGATTTTATATAATGTTTATACATGTATATAGTTGTTGCCAAAGTTGTTTTAACAAGCTTATTCAGTGAGAAGAAACATGAAATCAAAAGCTTGGCCACAGTAAATTATACCTGAGTTTGTTCTAGCTGAGCTTGTTCCACCATCTCAATGCCCATCTTTGTTTGCTGGTATGCTTCCTCTTCTCTTTGTGCTAGTTTCTGGACATTTGATTTTAAGCTTGTCACATGTTCCATCAATTCATCTCTTTCTCTACAGAAAGTAAGAGACAAACTGTCAAATTTGGTTATACCAGCAAATTAATGCAACAGATGGCAAAATTCATTATAAAGGACTGATGTTCAATACTAATTAGTAACATAGCCCCTAAGGCTGCTCTTTACTGTGAGAGTGCCAATGATTCAAGATCAATGAATATTCAAATCATGCTGACAATACATCGATTCTTTGATTTCATTTACATTCTGAAAAATAAGTTCTGTATTGATTTTGTACAATACGATTCCTATAATTTCATATGCATGCTTAAATGTTTTTATCCAGTTTTAAGGTATTTCTTTAGGCATTAACATATCAATCAAAATAAAGTTATCAGGAAATGAAATACATGTACATTTCATATAAACACTATAGTACATATTTACTGTACATGTATTTTAGAAAACAACTTTTAATATATTATTCAATTAATTAAAAACATATATCATACTCATGCAGTTATGATTGAATACAAACCTTGTTAATTTATCGATTGTGATTTGGAGGTAGTTTCGTTGTTTTTCAGAGACAAACTCTCCATTTTCTCTGGTTGGTATGCTGTCGTGCATTCGCAGTTGAGATCTTAGATCCTCTACCATTTGCTCATATTTCTGGATCTCTGACCTAGAACAGCATCATAAAGTTAGTATGATAGCTCAACTCAGAACTAAAACCTGTACCTGTTAAAACTGTATTACTTATATCAATTGCTCTACTATAATATTATTTCATGCTTCTTATCACATCATGGTATATGACTATTGAGTTGTCAAAATTCTAAAACAGCATGCAGTCTCTAGTTGCAGAAACTGAGGAGGGATTCATATCATGAATCCCACAGCAATGCTGAAAAATTCCTTAATTTTTTTTCTAAATCTTTAATACAAAACACACTACATTGTATAAAGGATTGATTCAATCACAATAAATCACAATAAATAATCTTACAGATTCATTCATTTTAAGTTAACTGTATCTTCCCAATTTTATTCCATTCTTGGTTTATGTCAAACTTGATCTCATCATTTACTCAAGCACATTATTTCTGAGCAATACTGGTAGTATCATTGAGTACCACATATATGAAGTATATATATACACCATCAGGCGGATATAAACTTAATTAAATGAAAGCATAAACTGAAATGTAATGCATGTATCTGTACATAAAAGAAATACCTGGAATGCTCCAGTTGGGTCTCCAGTCTACTGACTCTGGCAGAATGAAGGGAACTCAGTCTTTCCTGTAAAACAATACAGAATGTTTATACACAAAGAATGATGTCTTCTTTCGAGATTCATTTAGTCATGTTTCAGGATTTAATGTCACCAATCAGACTCAACAAATTCACATGAAATTATAACTTTGCTATATCCATTGAATCTGTAAAATCAAAGAATTACCAGTTCCACTTGCAGGTGTTTAAGTTCTCTTGTGTGAAAAATGTGATCAGACTTATCTGCTAGAAAGAAGTTTTCAACCTATAATGTAGAAATAATATAATTATGACATGTAGCATACACTCTTTAAGAAATATGATTCCTCTTGTGAGAAATGTGAAGTAGCAATATCTATTAACTCTAAAATATTTCTTTTTCTTAGAGTTAATGGTTAGTACAAATACATATTTACTGATACATGTAATATGATACCTAAGAAAATGAATTCTTTACAATGAAATTATGATTTAAAAATACATGCACATTTTAATCATTATATAATATAATAGGTGACATCTTGATACCTCAGCTTTTTCTAGATCAATGTTCTCTCCAACTATTTCTTGAAGTATACTGGTTTTTAACTCCTCATGTAGTCTTTTGTTTTCCTCTATAATTTCAGAAAGTTTTGCTCTTAAATTTGCAAGCTCATCCTGAAAGAAGGAAAAAATACTCATTCATCAAATGCATGAATCTAAGAGATAAGTTACGGTACCCTGTATTTTTTTCTTGAATCTAATTTAATGTACAAACAAAATGGAACATTTCTGAAACTGCATTCATTAATTGATAAATATTTATTCTAGCAGCTTTTTCTGCATCTCAATCTTCAATTCAATTGAAAATAAATGGACCTAGATTTGAACCTACCTTAATGTAGCGGTTCTCTGCCTCCAGCTGCTGGCAGTAACCTGTCTGGGCCTGCACTACTGCGGCCGCCTCCTCCAGGGAGGGAACACTGCTATCTGTCTGCCTCTGGGGGTGGGGAATCTGCATTATAGAATTCACAAAATGAAATCAGCTATGATATTGTCAGTACATGTCACTACTAGTATATAGAGCAGCTTATAACATAGAATGTTATTTACATGTATGTTTCTGATATAGACAAAGTGAAAACATTCATGTTATTTCCTTTCATGTCTTGATCCTGTAACTTACATGTGAGTCTTGGCCAAGCATAGCACTGAGCTTTGAGACTGCATGCTTATATTTCTGTGGACGAGCATTGTCCTCATACCACTTTAGTGTACGAGGATTAACTGTGGCCTGCAGTTGGACTTTCGCCTTCGATGTTTCCACCCTCCTTCTGCCTGATGATGTTCCCAATAAAACATCCTCCAGTTCATGCAAACTGGCATTGGCTCTCTCTGCAGATGATAACAAGATTAAACATTCTGAATTCAAAGATACATTCAATTGGTCATGCCATTGTGTGTATCAAAATAAAGTGGATTATACATGTAAAATATGAGACTAAAATAAAACATTTTTGACAACACAATTAAAGATGTTTACAAAATTATCTTATTTTCAAGGAATATGTTTATATGATTTATGATAGAAAGTAGTGTATCTGCATGCATGTACAGTATCAATAAGCACTATACATGCATAGTAATTCAAGGTATGCATGTTCAGACTTGCTAAACTGCTTCTATATCGATATATATTGAAGTGTAAATATACTTATTTGCTATTATTAAATCAAATGCGCATAAATATTCAATCAACTGTAAATAAAAATATGGAATATATATATTTTTTTAAAATTAAAATAAAGATAATTTTTAGTTTATAAAGATCCATTAATTGCAACCCCTACCCCTTTTAACATTATCTCAAACCAACACTGGTTTAGCATCTACACGATGTCAAAAACAGTAAATGCACAATGTTACCTCTCACTGATCGTTGATATTTATCTACTGGATCAACGTTTTCTTCATACGAATACATGTTGATCTACACGGAATACACATTTGAAAAGAAGAAAAACCTCATCACCGGAAGTTTACATTCTCCAGGAACACACGCAAACTCAAAAGCAATCAATGGACTTCCGGTTAACGATGAGCTCATCCATGCAGAGAGATAATGTTATGAATTAATAATAATAAATACGGTAAACTGAAGTTTCACAACAAAAATGAGTTTGACTGGAGTTTGCAGCCTCATGAGGTACAGCTAACACCTCACCAGACGGCGGACAAAAGGTCATGGTAAGGAATAGCATGGTCATCTTGGAAAAACTCGTGATATTCTGGACAATGTCCCCAAAATTCGTCTGCTCTCCAAGCATGTAATGATGATGCGAATGATACTGTCAGAGTATTGTGTTGAACTATCACTTAATGAAAGTATTTTTTATCTAAAAAAACCAACATTTTAAGGTCCATTTTATCTTCCAAACGCATTTTGTACAATTTATTGATTAATCAATGACATACATGTACCCCTGCATTCATATTTTAGGGAAAGGGGCATTTGCAATTTATTGTCTATTTTACAATGAAATAAACCTCAAAGTGTCAAATGCAATGTTCATATCAAGTGATGCCAGCCTATTTTTTTTTTTTGAAGAAAAACTTGACCATAGTCATTTATAAAGGATACATTAATCAAATGTATCTAATTACTATAAACAATGCTATAACTGCTAAATCCCGCTAAATCTATTAAGAATTCAAAATTCACAGCTTATTAATGAACATAGAAGACAAATTAAAGATATCTGAGATATCTGTCAAACACGTAGCGCTTGAGTATTACGATAATTTTGAATGATTACTGTGGCATACTGGTGATTGGTAATTATAATAGCTTGGAGATCTGTATATATATGCATGTCTACGAGACAAAAGTTGACAGGCCATAGAGCTACAGTGCCTCACACATAAAACACTTTCCATTTACAGCTCTCAAGAACTTGCACTAGATTTGGACTGATTTGATCACTTCAATCCATGTAAATATAAATATTGTATTCAGATAGAAGGCAATATTTGATGATCTGGATTGTTAACACTTCATAGACACCTATATATAAACATCTTAGAGAAAGGCCTTGATGATGATGTCACCTTGATTAAAAAGATTTTGACTAAACATGTAATTGGAATATAAAGTTGATTTAGAGACAAACATACTGACATAACAATTTCTTATCGATCCCTTGAAATTTCATTTTTGTAGGGTACATATGAAATAGAACTCTTGTAATGAAAGAATAAAAAATAATCACAAAGCCTTGAGATCTATATGAATTCATTATTTGGCAGAAACATGTTGAAATTTTTGCATATTATGTATAATGGCATCCCTTGGACATGTATACTTCTTGTAAAACTATTAATTTTTTATGATTTTATTTACCATACTTGCAAGTTTCACTTTCAATGCTGAACTTGTTTTATTTCCTACAAAAGTGTTTGTTTAAAGTTGGGTTTAAGGTGTGTCAGATGTGAGACTTTAACTGGAGAACATGTCTTTCCTACTAAGCTGCTATGGCAATGCACAAACTTAATATAAGTGATAGTCAGAACCACATGATTTTTTAAATGAAAACTTCAACACATAAACTCGGATATTTATTGATGAGATATTTTTAAGACCAAGGTTTTCTGTTTAAGAGGGTGTTGCCTTAATAATGATCCTTAATAGTCATGCATTAAAGGAAAGTTGAAGCTTTTTTATATTCATAGAAGGTGAAATCTCAATGTAAGTGAGTGAATCTAGGAAGGATGCATGTACATTATATTTCTGTTTTTAGGTTTTATAAAGAGGACATCCCTCATTCATTCATATACCTTGTTTACTTCTCTTTAATTTTCACAAATTATGTATCAGTCCCTGTAAATGTTATAACACCAGACCTAAGTGCATAATTTATCTGCAGGTAGTGTTTTTACCACTACATAAACTTATTCTGTATACCGGTATCCAAGATTTATGTTTCTGAACAAGATAAAATCATAGTTTACACACCTTGTACTTTAACACTGATGGTACTGTTGAGGACTGAAAGTACAAATTCTTGAATATTAACTTGAGATCATAAGTTGATAAGACCTTGTCAAGATATATCAGTATGTTTTCAAAGGGGCTTTGGATGTCCGTTTCAAATGTTTAAAGGAATTGTATGCTTTGTTGAATGTTTGCATTGTATTTGTTTAAATACAATTTGAACAAGGTTTTTCAATGTAAACTTGGACGGTTTAAATCAAATTCAATAGGTGTAGACATAGAACCAAGAGCTGCTTTTTTTTCGAGGACTCTAGCTTGTTTTAAAATGATGGGGATGTGTGCATTGGGTGGAATTCTGCACAGATCATGGACTATCGGCCTCAACAGGGGAAATTCTTTTGGCAGAATGAGGTAGACCTCCATAAGTTTCTGCTTGGCCTTGAAATGGTAAGATTGAAGGATTAGGGTAGATTGTTTTTGACGCAAGTTTGGGAAATAGTCAACATAGGTTTTTTATTTTGTTCAGTCTGTAGACAGGTGATTGGGAGAGCCTTTCCTAACGACCTGACTATTTCATTCTTGTTGGTACAGCATTCTTCTGAAACTCTTTTGTTTCAGAAAGCATGAGTAATTTGGATCTTATCTTGTGCTGACAGTTCAACAGTTATGAAAGGAGTATGCATGTGTGTAAGTGGAATTTCATTGAATTAATATAATATGCACCTGTGTAATTGGATCAGGTTAAAATTGTTATTGAAAAAACAATGGAAAGATGGTTAGGTCAGAGGTTTAAAGGTTGGGGGGGGGTTGTGAGAGGGAAATGTTATACCTGTAAGTTGCATGTACTGGTATATAAACCTAAAGGCTCAATGACTGCAAAAAAAAAAAAAATGTTTATCATAGTATCTTTAATATTATGAAACAAAACTAATTCTTACATTCTAAAGACCTAAAGAGTTAGGAGACTTTACTTGTCATAGTAAATAAGGGTGAGTATGTGAGAAGGTAAAATGTATATTACTTATAAAAACCTTTAATGTATTCTTTGAACACATATTCAACAAATGCTATGAATGTATGATTTGAACACATATTACACAAAGAGTGGTCTTATGACATACATTATAGTGTAACACTAAACTGTCTGGTATCTGAGACTTTGAACCATTTGAAATCATTCCAAAAACAAGCACCTTGAAGGTCTCTCTGTCCCGCAGCTCCAAACTGACTGCTTATTGTTACCTCTGTACCTCTGTTGCCTTACCTGTGTATCTTTGTTGTTTTACCTGCGTACTGCTGTTGTCTTACCTGTGTATCTCTGTTGCCTTACCTTTGTATCACTGTTACCTTTCCTTTGTATCTCTGTTGTTTTACCCATGTACCTCTGTTTTTTTACCTGTGTATCTCTGTTGTCTTACCTGTGTACCTCTGTTGTCTTACCTGTGTACTTCTGTTGTCATACCTGTGTACATTTGTTGTCTTACCTGTGTGTCTTTGTTGTTTTACCTGTGTACTGCTGTTGTCTTAGTGTGTATCACTATTGTCTAACTTGTGTAACTCTACTGTTTTACTTGTGTATCTCTATTGTCTTACTTGTGTATCGCTATTGTCTTACTTGTGTATCGCTTTGTCTTACATGTGTAACTCTGTTGTCTTACCCATGTATCTCTGTTGTACTACCCATGCACCTCTGTTCTCTTACCTGTGTACTTTTGTTGTCTTACCTGTCTACCTCTGTTTGTCTTACTACAGTCAAACTTCATTATCTCGAACTAGATGGGACTGTTTAAAAACTTCGAGATATCCAAGTATTCGAGATATCAAGGGTAAACTACTTAAAAAATAAGTGGTTGGGACTTACAAATCACTTCGACATATCCATTGTATTTGAGATATCAGTGTTCGAGATATCGAAGTTCAACTGTATGTACCTTTGTTGTCTTCCCTGTGTACTGCAGTTGTCATAACTGTGTACCTCTGTTGTCTTCCCTGTGTTACCTCTGTTGTTTTACCTGTGTGCTGCTGTTGTCTTACCTGTGTACCTCTATCGTCTTACCTGTGTACCTCTATCGTCTTACCTGTTGACCCCTATTGTCTTACCTGTGTACCTCTGTTGTCTTACTTGTGTACATTTGTTGTCTTACCTGTGGACAGGGAGCTAGAAGTGTGACCTGGGGCTTGGATCGATCCCCTCTCATCCTCCCCTATCTAATAGTTGACACATTACAAAACTAATATTCCAGGTCGATGTTGACACTGGAATTACATGATCTAGCGAAAAATATTTCTTTAATAGAATTATGTGTTTTTGACAAGTACAGTTTAGATATGGGGATAAGAGGGGGTTTAGGGTTTAGGTATTTCACTGCAATGGTGTAAAGCAAACAGTTTTAATGCATTTATGATAATTCCAATTATTTCAGGTGAATGATCAAAAGCCTTGTTTTATTATAACAGTTTTGTTTCAGAGATTGAAATGAATATTTATGATGGTCGTACAGAACTTTAATTAAGGATATGTCAAGTGACTTAATTCTGTACGCAAAGATCTCTAGATGTGGCTCGTGGATTTACACTTCTTATTCTGTGTATCTTGATAAATCTGACAGTGTTTCATAATAGGGAGACAGTGATTGGATATAAGAGTGAAAGTGACCAGTGTTTACCTACAATTAATATTGAACTATAGGTAAACAGTAAATAAGGCAGTGCTATCATCTCAAGAAGCCGCGTCTGAGCCATTAGTTGTGCTTGATATGTCATCCAGCCAATATGTAAAGAGCTGTAAATGGACAGAGAGATAAGACTAATCCATGCACATAATTCCTTTCAATTGATAATTAGATATGGTTTAAACTTATCATATCTTGTTTTTGAGTTATTACCTGGAGTGACAGAGAGGGTAGGAATTCTTATACAAATCTGTGCAAATTGATTGAATGTCATCCTAGAGAGACAGCTAAGGTGAATGAATCTTGTGTCCTGCCCCACCCCTAGGCCTGTGGGGTCAGTCTGCATGGAGTGTTTGGGTCATCAATTATCAGATTTGTTAGTACTTGCTTGATTGCCATAAAGCTGGCAGCTTGTGTGATCCAGTAATTAGAGGAGAGTAGCCTGTAACAATATTAGCTCGGTCAACATGACTCTTGAGGACTCCAGTTATTATTCCTAGTTATTTGGAAGGTATGGCTTTCCGTTCCCTTTCCTTGGTATTTACTTTTCACTGGATTGTGGATGCCAGAACCCGTTGGACATAAAAACACTGCTGTTTGCCTTTGTGAGTGAGTGAATGGTGGACAAATAATTGCTTTTACATCACACTCTGAATCTGCAGTGGGACATGTATACAATATACCCCTGCCAGTAATATACATAGATAACTTCTCTATGTGTACCTTAATTCAGGTTTGATTAAAATTCTGGGAGAAGAATGTGACATTACGGTTATATGCCTGTATGGGGTAAATACATGTCTCGTATGTCTGAAAAGATGTTCATCAAATGGAAGGGAATAGTCAATGTGTTTGATTGAAATATGAGTTATGTGCTGTGGGTTTAATTATTGTGAAAGAATGAAAACACTATCATGGACAGACCTGTTTCCAAGGCTTACATATTGATAACAAAGTTACAGAAAAAGTATGGATTCAAGACCAAAGGATTCATCGTACCCTGGGAGAAGAACAACAACAGGGCAAGTAGTAGACACCAGGTGTTAGTGTTTCACCTATCAGAGAGGAGAGCACTCAGCTCAATTCTATACATACTTGTTTATTTTTTAATAGGACTGTAAATGAGTTTAATTTTGACAGCAAGGATTATATTAATAGTACCTGTTTCTTTTGGTACTGAATTCTGTGTTTTCTATGTACATGTTTTTTCTAGTACCTGAAAACTCTTGTAATTAAAAAGAATTTATTAAGACTTTCTTTGTAGTTTTCAGGGTGGGTGGGTGGGTGTAGCTGTAATATTAGCTCTAATGCTATTAGTTATAAGGAATCCTATCCCATGTGTTAAATCATTATACTAAATGCTGCATATATAGAGTTAATTTTTACAAAAGCTAAATGTAAACAAGGAAATAGGAAGCTTATATATGTAGCAAGGAGTAAGATGCCATGGTGCATAGACAGGTCATGTATGTGTAGTGTAATGTTGAATTTATTCTTTGAAAATGAGTAAGAGAATTTTGATAAATAACTCTTAAGTAGTGAGAGAATAAGTTTCTGTGTGCTGGCACTAAGCTGTGTAGGGTGCATCAGATTAGTATGTAGTCATCCAGCAGATGTGAAGGCTGAGTGACAACAGTCGTGATGGTAACGGTCGATGGTAACGAGGGAGAAGGCCTCCTTGTGACGAGTGTTAATAAATGTTACCTCAACATTTATTGTTTACAGTACACTGATGCACTGAGCCCCTCAAGAGATTCCAGCAAAAACATGAGGATTAGTAGGTTTATACCTTTGTGAATGACATCTGTGACCCAGTTACCTATACGATATATTATCAATAGTGAGAGTAAGGAAGAAACCTGAATGATAGTAATGGTCGAATGCTATCACTCGCTACTACATGTGTTTGGTTTGTAAATCAAGGGCTATCAGAGTTTTTATTTTACAGGGAGAAAACTCTTGTAATTAAAAAGAATTTATTAAGACTTCTCTTGGAGCAAATACATCACACAAAATCCTGTTTTCTCTGAAGAAAACATAAAGAAATTTCCGTCTGTGTTGTTTCTCGGGATAATGGCCTATGTCAAAGAACTTAACAAGACTGCATGTTTTTATATTGGTGTAAAAGAAATAAAACTAAAGAAAGGTAATTAGATATTTAGATGATTGAGAATACATTCTACATGGATAAAAAAGAGCCCCATATATACTGTATATAATTTGATTTTTCATTAGATGATAAGTAGATGGAGCGATAAATTTCTTTTTAAGATAGCGTAGTCTGAGTCAGCTTCCAGTGTGTTAGAAAGTACATTGATCGGAGCACATTCACTGTCTCCATTTCAGTGGGCTGCCGAGAAGTAAGCACACCTGTGTCAAATCCAGCTGTTGAGTGGTGATAGGAAGGATTAGAGTATATTTCATTCTAAGCCCAAAGTTTTCAGGAATTAAAATGGATGTGATAAAGGACTAACCCCTAAAACAATTTGACAGGATGTGTTACAATTGTCTTACACACAGAATCTTTCACATCTGTCGGTATGAGTGATCGGTATTTAAAAGTGATCGTTGGCTGCAAGTTTTGTTGTTTGGGTCTGGGTCTATGTAGTAACATCTTGTTCAGTTGCCATTGTAATTTCTCTTATACAGGTTGTAGCATTCATCATTCATATATAAAGAAATCTGACATTGTGGAAATGGTGTCTGAAAGCTTTGGTCAGATTCTTAAATTTCATTGTAATTTGATTTCACTATCGGTACCTTACATGTTACTGTCCCATTCCTTCTTAATAAGTAACAACAATGTATCTTGTTAGATTGAATTAATGTTGAAAACTAAATTATTTATGGGTAGGCAATTGAAATTGTACCAAGAAATATTGCAGGGAGCAAGGGATAAAAATTTGAGATTATATTTTCATAAATTTATCTTTATTACATTTTATAGTAAAAATCTTTGCCAGGAGATTGATATGCATTTTGACAGTTTTTTTCTGATAATTTAGGTATGCCAAATTGATTGGCATTAGCTTCATACAGTTTTTCCCTAGACTCATAAAAAATTGTATGCCGGTAGTGTGAAAGTTCAAGCAATCTGCAGGTTATGTGTATTGATCAAATTGGGTATTAGTCATAAAAAGTATGGGGCAACATGTGCAGCCTATAGTATGAATTTTTTTTCCAACCCTGCCTTATGTTCGTGTGATTGTCAGGTTTAATACACACAAATTAAATGGTGGTGGCTTTTTCACCGCTGTCTGCAGCCTTTGTAGATATACAATATCTTATAATTATCCCACTATGAGGAAAAGACAGAGACTTGATAAATGGAGCAGTTTAAAATACTGTTATGCAATGTAATATGCCTCCTATATGAGAGAAAAAAGGCGTGAAAATAAGCGTGAAATATGAATACCCCGAGTTCAACGGAGGATCAGAGCTTTCGGGACTTTGAGTCCACTATTATGGAAATTCAGGGACGGCTTCAGTTTAAGCTTATCACCAGAATATATTTCGGATGTGATTCCGAACAATTGGAGGTAAGGAATCTTGCAGTGTTGACCGGTTAACCACAGGTCAAAAAGCAGTCTCTTTTTGAAATTATGTGATACATTTTAACGAGTAATTTAAAGGAAAGAATTATCATTATGTCATTGTCTATTTAAATTCTACAATGTTTGACATGTCGGTGATCATTATGTCAGAATTCTTTGTGCATGTTCTAAAGATTTGAAAATTCATATATTGTTGTCCGAAATGACTTCAATGATTATAGGCTTTTTTCATAATGAGTTTTATGCAGAGATTCATGCAGTTCTAACAATTCTCCCACCTTGAATTATAAAAGTGCATACATGTGCAGATATGTTTACTGTTTGGTGTCTGGGGTTGTTTACAATGTCTGTGAATTGAATCTTTTAATGGCACAATGATGCAAGAAAAGATGAATAAATCCCACCATATGTTTTAATGAGGGAAAGTATGGAGGTTAAGAAATGGTGCTATAAGTTGTAGTTGTTTCAGGAGAAACTGGTCTTATCTATGTCTGTCTGTGTTGCTTTCTCAGAGAAATCATTCTTTCTCTCTCCATGGGTGTTTATCACTCTCCTGCAATACTGTGCATCTTAGGAGTCATAACTCAAGATTAAAAACCGGCTCCAACCATTTTGTGGCACTTGATGAACTCCTGTGTAAACGCTCCTTTCTTTTTTTTTATTGGTCTTGGTGCACAATGTTTGTGTTTGTAAACAATAAGGTCTTACCTGATATGCATATTAAATGTCTAGCCGAGTGACAAGTGCGTAACTTCGTATTGCAGGTATTGTTGGCTTTGACATTAGTAATAAGTGATAATCCACTGATATGCAAATGAGAGTTGTGGCTGTATGGAGAAGTTATTTACATATAGGATACCCAAACATTTATCATTAATTTAGGATTAAAAGCCCATTGATAAACTAGCTGCCATCAATTTATTTTCTCTGTGCTTTTGGTCACCATGCAGATCAGTGTTCTGAGTCATCTTGACATGATAACATGATAGCTGTAGAAAACAAAACTTAAGGTAAATGACAGATAACGTGGGAGTTTAATTTCATTTGCAACAAACTCCATATCAGGTGTATGCTGACTTCCGATCAGCTTATATTTTTTGTACATTGATCTGGGGTAAAAACATTAACCGATCTCAGAATGACCCAGGGGAGAACTTGTAAGGTAAAAGGAAAATGTTTACTTCATTCTAAAGTACCTGGTTGCTTATCATTATTTGTTTGATTATGTCATAGAAATACACATAAAGACTTTTTTGAAATATAGTTCTAAGAGGAAAGGTAGAATGTGGAAATCTATATGCAGACATCATGTAAATTCATGGTTAGAAAGAACCTTACAAATAAAGATTAGGTCACATGTGAGATATATTCATGGAATGGTTTTATCTTGGCACATGGAGTTCCAATGTGAATGTCATGCTTAATTTTTTTTCCAGAAATATCTAAGTAATGTACATGCTTGTAGATGTTTACAACTTTGATCACTATTGGAGAGAAAGAAGAGTTTTTGGGGTTATTATTATGCTTGGTTTGGTTTATGTTTTCTGTATAGACATCTGAGTGTGATTATTTTTTCTGTGGTAGGATCCCACCCCCTCCCACAATGATGACTGGAGCCTGGTGGACAAGAGTGGCCATCACCACCGCCTCCCCAAGACCATGCTGTTCATGGGCCGTGAGGAGTGTGACATTGTAGTCAAGGTAAGGTCAGGCAAAGGCTGAGGTTCAAGGTCAAACCGATATGGTTATAAGCTGTTGTTAGGGTAAACACTATATTGCAAAATACTCCAATATAAGTTAGCCAATCTTTTGAAGTGTACTTGTTCCAGTACTTTTTCCAGAATGAAAGGATTTTCAGACTGAGATTTGTGGTGGTTGGAGGGGGGGGGGGGGGGGTTTGATTTTTTTTGTCTTTTAACAGCAATGTGGTCTAGACCACAAAATCTAACTATGACTTCATATTCTGTAGATTAAGAGACTAAATTATGTGAATCGAGTACTAAACACTGTTTCTTCAGTATGTTCTGCACTCGCAAAGTGTACCTGTGAAAATGTTCAAAAAATACAGTAATATACATTAAGTTTGAATAATTTCCAAACTCATGCATGCATACACATCATAAGCCATAAGCTTGAGCATTATGCTTTGATCAGCTTTTATCACATATTTTTGAAGTTTTTGTTGACAACATATTAACAAGGTCTTTGACTGCTGTTTTATTTTCTACAACTGATTAAATTAAGGTGGAGTTTTTTTCTCTGACACACAGCAGATCTTAGTCATTCTCAATCTGTTGCACACTGATTCATTGTTGAGTTACATCAGTATAACCCCGAGCTGTCCATGTACAAATGTACACTACAGTACAATACACAGAACTTGTCTTCACATTGTATTAAATCATTATCATAAATAAATAGAACATTGATAGCTATTTGTCATGCAGTCAAATCATTCTCTGGGAGTTAGCTCTCTTGGTAGCTGGTCTTGTTTTGCTTGGCTCCATTGAACTATGACTGTTTATGGTGGATACATACATAATCCAGTGTCACCACATGGTGTGTGTAAGCTGTGTTAGCCGGGAATAACTTCACTTTGGACAATATATTCCCCTGAAAAGGTATTTTAGGGTTAAAAAGATTCAGTTCAAGGTACTGTGTCCTATCATTCTGATTTGAGATATATATACGTTGTAGTTTTCACTGTGTAAATGGGATAAGCTCATTGATGTTTGATTAGTTCTGATCTTGTGGTATGAAGTATTATGCTTCATTTGGTAATTGCATTATTGATTCCTGAAAGGTTAGAAGTGTGTGAGTATATGATATACCAGTGTGTAGATACACCACATAGTTATAGCTAATTACTCAACAGTGATGAAGGCGTATACTGGCCTAGGCCGGTGTCATTTGTAATAAATCTTGGTTGGTATTGATGTTTACTTATGGGCAGGTTGTTCGCCGATGAACTGTCTATAGAAGATCTATACTGTACATAGTACAAGTAGCCATTCATTCTTTTAATGCCCCAGTTACTAGTCAGAGAACAATTGCAAATTCAATGTATATTGAATGACATTCATTATTTTGTGTTTGTGGAAAACTAAACAAGAACAGATCTTTATCTCATTGATGTCTTTTTTGAATGGCTCTAATCAGATATATATGCATTGAAGTTTTGTCTGCAGGGCTGAGGGAGGATGTTAACCATAGGATGATGGTAGGCATTCAATCACTGTTTTGATAATCAGCCACTGTTGAAGTGTACAGAACATCCAGAATTCATAG
Source organism: Magallana hongkongensis (assembly GCA_016163765.1). Lineage (NCBI taxonomy): Eukaryota > Metazoa > Mollusca > Bivalvia > Ostreida > Ostreidae > Magallana > Magallana hongkongensis. Next base: position 56,713,745 of record WFKH01006014.1, read on the forward strand.
TGGAATAGGATTGAATGAATCTGAGGAATTCTGATATCGATTTATATTTACGAATAAGTGTCAACTATTAGCCATCGTTGATTTACAAGTAAGCAATGGTCCAAATGGGTCATTTTTTAAACAGGTTTTCTGTGAATTAGAATATAGGCAGTAAGTCTGAAGCTTCTTACTTTCTTTGACCAGGTTAAGGCCAGGTGTATATTTTTGTCTTTATTTGAGTACATATATGATGTTTATGTTGGTGTTTTCAAATGAATTTCAGACCTGTCAATCAGAGGAACCAAGAAAAGACTGAAAGTCTTCCTCCTGTCAGATTGTTCTTGTTTATTCCTTTGTTGTGGTTTGGGGAGAGAGTGTGTGTCATTGATAGGGACAATTTTTATTCTGTTAATCATTTCAATACACAAGTGATGTTACTTGTGTATTTAATCTTATGTTGTAAATTGTCATTTAATGATCCTCATTCGGTGATAAATCACGAATTTCACTGCTACCTACTAAAATGCTAGAAAGTGCTCCAGTTATAAACCTGTGCCCAGAAGCATAGTGGGAGAAATAATTGATAGGGATGATGTGTATTGGACATAGTTCAATGAAAATTGTAATGGCTAAGGCTAAGGAAATGTCCACCACTTTGTATCCTGTGTATTCAACACCAGATATGACTCTCTATTACTAAACGTCTTACACCTTTATTTGATCATACCTCAGGTAGTGAAGGTTCATTTTATTTACGTGTGGTAACTTGCTTCTCTGAAAGAACACCAATGTTTGCCGACTTTTTAAAGGAATCAATGTACACTGGGACATTCATTCATCTTTCTTTGAATGATAGATAAGGCAAGGGGCTGTGGCCATCCAATGGGGACCTGATTTAAATCTATTTTTAAAATTGATGACTTTTTAAAAAGAGGAAAAGAGGGATCCTTGGCAAGAAAAAAATATTAAATTTAAAGGAGAACCCCTTGAGATGTAAAGAGCTTTTAAAAGAGGGCAGGAAAACTTTTTAGAGGTTTCAAGACTATAGAATGACAAGAGAGGAGATCAGATTAAATAACAGACAGACAATTGGCTTTATTCATTTCTGTTACCCAATCTTCCCTTCCCCTTCCAATATTGTCTTGTAAGACATGCTTGGAAATTTGTTGTATTATCGCAAATCTCACTTGGGTGTATTCGCTGCGAGCGATGTAGCAATGCGTTGAGTGATGACACTTCCTAAACGATGTGCATTTCAATTGCGATGCGCAATCAAGATTCTGATTGGCGCATTTAAATATAGACCCGCCCATTTATCAAATGCATGTTGAGAACATGATGTTAACACGTGGAAAGATATGTTGAAGAAAGAAAACTTCTCATAAAGTTGTACTAGCAAGTGTAAAATTACAGACAGATAACGTTAACAAACGGGACGATGTTTACGTACATGTGTAAATAATGTTAATGAAAGAAAAGTTCCCTAAAAGCAGGGATCGGCGCATATGTATTATCCGTCACAGATTGTACTTCGCTTATCGAATAATGTTATTCAGTTCATTGTGAAAAAAATCGTCAGAAACTGTTTAGTGAACATATAAATTTTACGTTACCGTTCATAATGTACCATATATGTATATGGAAAATCGCATGATTAAACAGTTTTTCCTCACTAAAAACTTGTTGCAAAATGTAGATCCACGGGAAAATTCGGGTTGACACGCCGTGAAATCCATTAGACGTTTTACAGCATACGTCTTCACTTTTTTGTTTACAATAAATATGTACTGAAAATCTTTGAAACATCGCTACCAGCTCCGCAAAATGAAGAAGTATGGTTTGTTTATATACATGGAAAACTGACGGTAAAATGGCGACTCGATCTGCACGTGAATTTTACAATCCGAGGTCGAGAGAAAATCAGCGGCAAGTAAAGTGTCAACATCAGTAGTAAATATTGTCTGATGAATGTCGAGGAACATTTATTAAAAATGAATGTTTCTACAGACTAAGTGAGTTACAAAATAACGTTAATCACAGATCAGTCATTGAACACGTGTATAGGCCGTAAATTTCAAATTTTGTGTATGTTTGAAAACACATGCACACTTGTAGTTCTAAGTGTGTCATATTAATCGGTCAAAGTTCAATAAAATGCAATATATGAAATATTTATTGTCAGTATCTGTTGTGAATTCTTTGGAATAAGCTACAATACCACGTTAGAAGGTAAGAGTGGGCGGGTACTAAAACGGCCAATGAAAATGCTTGTTTTATAACTGCAACTCGCGATCCCAATAGTGTCGTCTCTCAACGCAATGCTACATCGCTCGCTGCGAATACACCCAAGTGAGCTTTGCGATAAGAACATTTTTGGAACACAAGGTATATCTCCTTCTCTTAATACCACAGCTTAGTTTTCAATGTGAAAATAAGATAGAGTTCCAGCTATGTATTTAGGAAGGAGGTGGCAACCCCACAGCTTGTGTAAATTTACTGGAAACAAACTTGTGAACCCAGTAGATTGACTACCTGTGTGTATTGGCACATGTCACGTTAATGTATAGTACATTTGATAACACCATTATACATGTAGATAGACCAGATATATATTTATTAGTACAAGATTTTAAAGTGTCTGAGTTTAAAAAATTTCAATACCATATTCCACAATTTGATATAAGGAACATTCAAAGCAGTATTCCTGGTCATACTGCATAGTTGACCCTTTTTTGTGCACAATTTAAGTATAATGCAGTGCATAACTAGGAATCGAGACTTCTTTTGGTGGTGTGAAAAGTACAGTGGGATGTGCTTGACCTCATACAAGTGTCAATGTAACTGCATATACATTTTGTTCTGCAGTCGTTTTGTCATATTCATTATTGTTTATGTGACAGAACCTTCACTATAAGATGTAGGTATAGAGCTATACATGTACACTCGTTAGATTTATATGTACATCGTGTCACTTGTCAGTGTGAAAAGTAAAGGTCATTTTTCAGCAGTCTTTAATTAGTGCATCTTCTCTTGATGCATGTGCTGATGTCAAGACAAACGTTTCTTTGAAGTGTACAGAATTTCATTCACGTCATCTCAACTGAGACTGTTCTTTATAGCAAAGTCCCATGGTAAGGCCTTAAAATGTTCTTTATAGGCAAGTCCCAATGGTAAGGTCTTAAAATGTTTGTACACAAATGTTTATGTAGAGCTCAGGAATCTATGCGAGCATTTTAAATAAGACATATTTGTATCTTGATTAAATGGATGTATGTAAATTTTCCTCCTTGTCAAAATTTAAATAGACCAGGTTTGATAAAAGAAAATAGCTCTGAGACGTGATTGATATTCAGACTATGGGTCGTGTGGTGATCAGACTTTAGCTTCTGCTCATGATTTTGTCCAGGGAACGTGTAATAATGAACAGCTGAAAATGATGGTCATTGGAGAAACTTTATGTTAAGAATCTTCAAGAGTTCCCAGGTAACAAGTTTGAATCGGTTCCAATGGTTTTTCTTTGTATTGAAGGGCTGTAATGTATAATTTGATGTCATAAACATTTAACAGGTGATTTTCTTGTACCTAATGGTTGTGTTCAAATTGAAAAGATCTGTTGTGATTAAGAGTACTATATACGGACCAGGAAAGATTTTTACAGATTTATTTTGTAACGTGACTTTAATATTTTCACGGACCGAGTGATCTAGAAATTTTTCACAAAGAGAGAGACATCATATCAAGATGGATTAATCATTCCACATTATGGATAAGAAAGCATGTATGCTGACTTTTAAATCCCCTAAATAATCAGGGTTTTAAGGGAGATTAATGCATTTTATGTCCGATTTCAAGGCTTCCTGAAAATGTTATTGGGGCCACAAGAATCTAGGCAGCATAACCGGTCCGTCATTGATCCTGGGTCTGTCATTCCCCTGAAATAACCAGTGAATTCAATTTGACTCTAGCAAGCCAGATCTGTAGGATATTCACAAGTTACAGGGAATAGGAAGGTCTTTTCAGTTTTTCTGACTTGTCAGAATCAAACGGCCAGGGAATTCATTAGGTTTGGACATGGATTCATTGGACATTGACAAAAATTAGAGACAAATCCAGATTCTTATTTTTCCCAAACAAATGTTGGCTCCAAAAAATAGCTGTTGGGGATTTTTAAGATCAGAGACTCTTTTACTATTTCTCGTTTTTGCTGACTGGAAACAAACTGCCATTGAATTTATTCAGACTTGCTGAACTAGTATGTCCATGGGATATTTTGTTATTTGAGGTAATCTTCACAGCTTTCTATTTGTGATTGTAGACGTCGACTGTGGACAAAAGGCATGCTGTGATCACCTTTGACCATTACCTGGACAAATTCAAAATCAAGGACCTCAGCACCAGTCATGGGGTAAATCTGTCCTCTTTTTCCTTCTTTCTATCTCTCTTCAATCCTTCTGCTTACCACTCCTTCCATCTTAAATAATTCAATATAAGATTATTACCCCATTACAAAGGAGAATGTGCGATGCATGTCTAAGGTTTTCTTGGCAAGGAGGAAGTTAATCATTACAAGTATTTGTATATGTGGTACAATATGAAGTAATAATGCAAGATGACATGCTTGTTAAATCAAGTGGGTCATTTAAGCTACTGTGTATCAGCAGAAAAAAATAAGGCTCTTTGGCAGAACAAAAGTAAGATTATATTTTTAAAATATTTTAGTTTTAATATTACTTGCATGGGAAATTTCATTACTAAGCATTGTCATCTTCTATGGATCATTGAAAATAAACATTAAGTAGAACTACTGGCATGTTTCTATAATATAAATAATAAGTATATATATACTGATAAAATGCTTTTTGGGAGTACAGGTAACATCACTTTGATAACTTTGGTTTGTTTAGGTAATAAATTTGGAATTGGCAACTGTGTACTTGAAATTTTTACATGCATTGAATAGAAATATTTTGCGGGATAAGTATTTCATGAGACAAGTTTATCAAGGTATTGAGGTATTGTCCAGCAACCAGACAACCAACCTTAAGTGTTGTGCAAATCTCCACATTTTCGAAGACCTCCTCTGCCATTTCACCTCTACAATACTTTTGTTAAAATTTGTAGTTCAGTCATTTGTCATTCACTGGTCTTTTTAATGGTTATAGACAATTCACACAGAATAAGACTCGGGCACCCTGCACCATCAGCCTAATGCAATGTAACTTAGCTACCTGTTCCTCAGTTGATTTCTGTGCTTTCCTTCTGATGCTAATTGCATCATTAGCCATATGGATATAGATACATGTATTGAAAAGTGTCCAACTTCAATAAGACTTGTATATATAAGCTAATTGTTATTGTTGTTTCAGACGTATGTGAACGACAAGAAGATCCACGACCAGGAATACGTCACGCTGGATCACATGGACACCGTCAGGCTCGGCAATGATATCCTTCTGTAGATTACATGTACTGTCTGTCTGCCTCTCAGACTGTTACAGTGAGGGGGATTATGTATTGATCAAACCTTCATTAGCTGGCTTGATCACATTATAGTTGACTTGGACTTTGTAGGGATACTGATATATCAGCTAGTGTCTTAGTGTTTACTAGCTGGGGTGAATACTGCAATCTTTTTTTCTTTGAAAAGATGTAATATGTTTTTAAATTGTTAAAAAGAGGAGAAATGCTAATTATATTAGTTATTTCTTGAGAAATTTTGGGATGGAATTTGTAATTTTGGTACATTTTCCATTGAAAACAAAAATTGGGAACATAAGAAGAATAAATAGTGGGTATATGATTGAACTGTAACTTTAGAAGAAGAAAAACCTACAAATGGATTGTGATTTTCCTTTACCAAGAGCACATTCCACAGTGTATCACATGGAAAGGGTGCCAGACTCGGGCGTGTCGTCTGGGGACCTACAGATAGAGAAGGCACCCCACTCAATGCCCAACTGGGCCTCCCGGGAACTCCCCCACATGATGGAGTGCCAGGTAAGCTCTTCGCTTGTCTGAGACAGGTGTAGAGGTGTTGGTTTCTCATTTCAATATGCTACAAATTCTAAACTCTTTTTCCCCTTCTGTATGGGTCAGCAATAAGATATCTGAATTCATTACTTTTAGAGACTATAGACTATGTGTGTAGTTTGTCTAATCTTGACTATATTGTCGGAAGAATGTACAACAATCAGAGATCCATGAAAAAGTGAATTAATGGTGTTTTTTTTTTTTTTATAATTTCCTAGTGTCAGCATAATAGGACATCTTTTATATAAAAAATGATGCATATAGTGTTTACAAAAAGATGAATTAGATAACTGTAGTAGTTTTGTGACTAGTGCACATTCAGAGTACTATACCCTGGAAGATCTTTGCCTAAGTCTCTGACCAATAGCTAACTTTATTTTGCCAGCCAGTTCCATATCGAGGACTTGTATTTACTTACCCAATCATGACCTGTTTGGTACGTTAGATCAATGTTGTCATCAGCTATCTTAATCAAATTTTAATTTTTCTTTTATTACTCTCTTTACTTTATTATATTGTGTATTCATTTCTCATTGTTGTGATTGTTGATAAATTAAATTTTTTATAAAAACACTATTTCATAAATTGATACACAGAACAACAGAAAAAGTTAATGTACCCTGTAAATATTAATTAAAAAAAATATTAATAAGCAGTTTTCAATATAAAATGCATGGGTTATAAGAACTTGAAAGATTACAAAGGAGTTATCTTCCTTGGATTACGTGTAGATTCTTTGTATAATGAAGAACACTTGTTAACTCAGACACTGCATCAAGAACAAAACATTGCCCAATCATTGCCGATTACTGAGCTACATAATCTCATTCAGGGCCAGTGTCTGTCTACATCAATACATGCACTAAGACCTGCCCTTGCTACTGGGATTTAAAAAAATGTCAAGTGATGATGTGGTGTCTGATATAAATTGCTTGATTGTTGTATTATATTTGTGTTATACTGTGCTTTTACTTGTTTGTTGGTAAGTTTGTTCATGTATTACTATTTTTAGCTAAATATTTCAAATTGTTGTTTATGTAAAATTGCCAAAAATTTAGGGTGGTGCTATTAAAATAATTCTATTTACATGTCTTGGTTTATTTTTGTTTGATTAAAATTGATTAGATAATACAATGAACTAAATTTAGATAGTGGAAGGAGGAACTATATTATTCTGCCCCTTATGCTATCCAACAGACTTTTTGCTATATCTATGCCTATTATAATAAATGATGTAGGTAAAAAAGAAATCAATAATTCACATATTTAAATCAATAATTGGAAAATTAATTAAATGTGAATATATTGTCATTCCTTGTAAGAAATGAGTACCAGTATTTGTTTACATAACAAGAAGAAACCTGTTTGCAATAAAAAAAAATTTTGTAGTATTTACACAGCACTGAAAAGCTATGGGAGTCAAATTGTAAAGAATTTTGTTATTGCAGGGCTGTATAGCAGAGCAGAGAATCGCGCACACTTGTGGAAATCATACATTAGACAATGTCATTAGTCAAAGAGAACAGATGCATATGGCTGCAGATATGCAGCAGCAGCACGTGCACCACTCGCACAACGTGCCACACAGACCTCATGTGCACTCACATCAAAATCCGCAGGAATACTCAGGGCATCAGATCAAACATTTAGGTGATTATCCTCCTCAGGAGGGTGAATATCCGAGAGGAAGTGACTATCCACACACTAGTGAATATCCACCGGTTAGTGAGTATCAGGATAGTGGACAGGACACTCGAGAGAGAAGAGGAATGATGATGACCACCCATCAGGAGGAACAGAGTAAGAGCAATCAGTCAGGGCTGGGTTCTAACACCTGGCCACGCAAACGGATTCGTGTGCGCAACACCGCCAATATCAGCACGTTTTTCCATGTTTTTGATGAGGACACTAGTGGTTCTAGAATGAGTATTGATGACAATAGCTATGCATGCAGTAGAGTCCTGAGGGGCGAAGGCGGTCACCCCGACAACCTCCCCCCAGGTACGTTGTCTTAACATGTATCAAAGGTCAAGCACATACATCTCCATACAGTGTCAGGGTAGGGTGCTGAGTATCCATTGTAAAAATTGTCAATGATACACCTATAAATAGGCTCTACTAGCTTTGCCTTACGTGGATAATGAATACCTAAATACATTACATTAATGATTCATTAATTGTGAAATTTTCAAGGAATTTTATTTTGTCCCTCACAAAATGCTGACATGATGAAAAGTTTGTTTTGCAGCATGAACTCTTTTTGTAAGTAATTGAAAGATTCTCGTTACACAGGGCTGACCTATGATACATATTTTATGTTGTTTTCTCCAACGTTTCATGTATTTGCATGAATGTTTTGTTGTTCATATGGTGGTGTGTTAGTCATATATTATGATGCAAGGTGTGATGATCGCTTTTTTTATTCCTTCCTTTGATGATGTCTTTGCATTTTGTGTTTGTTCACTGTGTGCAACATTAAGCACTGTTAGAGGAGACACCTACGGCAGGGAATTTGCATGATCCCAAAGCTATTATTCTCCCCTTCTTGAGAACAAATTGTTTACATAGATAACACTCTTCAGTGATTTTTATTCATTTTCTGTAGATGATTTCAAAACCTTCCTTTTGATAGTATTGTAGATATTTCTTTGAACCTTTGAACTCTTTTAAAATTTAAATTTTGCAAAATCTTTAAAGTATTCCATGTAGAATGACTAGACCCTGTGTCTGATAAAAACATGAAGGGAGGTTCATTATAGGTATCTTGATAGCAATTTAGGAATGAGAATTTTTTTAAATTCTTGATAAACGCCCAATTTATTGCCTGCCAAAGTTTACATTGATATAAATGAAAAAAGCATTTTTTCCAAATTTAAGATATCTTCATAAATGTGTAGTGTATTTGGTTTTTGATTTTCATACTAGAAAGCTTCTTTTAAAAAGTAACTGAAGCTTTTGTGTCAAAATATTTCCTCATTTCTCAGGAGGGCTGATAACTTTTAATAAAAAATACAGTGAAGTGACTACGATATTGTTATCAAAATGGTGCTAAATTTGGTATAGCAGTATTTATTTTACAAGATAATTAATGATCATTCAAAATTGATATTTTTCCTCCATTACACATGAAATACCTAAATATGCAGATACTTAAAATTTAAAACACATTTTTTTTCAGTTTGCATTTTATGACATTTAATCACTTTTTAACTTTGGAGTATGTCATTGAGATGATAACTTTTCACACTTTGCCTATTATATGCACATGCCCACATTTTTGGTTGCATTAATTAATTATATGTTTTGCATGAGCATTTAGCAGATTACTATAATGGTATAAGAATAGTATAAGTACTTAACTTTGGGTATGTGTATAAATGTTATGAAAGGAAATGTATTCTTGAAATTACTTAAGTTTAAAAAAAAAACTACAGAGGAAACAGAAGAATGTCTGAGTTCTAACTGTTAGAAATGTACAGAACAATTAGCAGCACAATGAGATATTAAGTGTTCTGTGTGAGGGTAGTACAATGGCTCGAGATTCCCTAGTATAATTACGTCAGGAGTAAGGTGGAAGGGACATTCTCCTTCCTCCCTATGTTATTCCTTCTACATTGTTTATAATCTCCAGACGTGTGTCTTCTCCTGTACTGAAGCTAATGTAGGTGGCTCATTTCAGAGATTATAAAGATTAACCCCTACGTCTCAGAGTTTAACAGAACACTAGACTACCTCTCTGTATGGTGATCAATATAATCTCTGGTCATACAGTTGTAGCGTTTTAATTGTTCCTGACCAGGAGCATTTAGACTGGAGGATTAAAACTGCTAAAGGTTTAAATTGACTAGTTGTGATAGTGGGGTGTGATAGGAACAGAAGAGAACCCATTGTGTGTCTGTAAGTGTGTATCTCCTACCTGTTGTAACGGAATGTTGTCTTGGACTTTTTGAACAGAGTTGGAGACGGTGAAGAAAGGCACCCCCCTGTATGGTCAGCCTGATTGGTGGGGCGAGGAAGAAGTCAATGGAAATGCTACAGGTGAGCTATTGTGTTCATACCTGGTGATATCTAATCACATTTTATTACAAATTCAGATGCACTTGATCTGCTGAACAGGTAAACTTCAAAGAATCTAAAAAACTGTATACATATTTATTTTATATGTTCCTGTATATTTGTAAAATATGAGTGAACTAGTTCGGAGCATTAGAAGTGTAACCATATGTAACCACCTGTGTGCCCTTGTAATCTGTAGGGCGGCAAAGGGAGGAAAATGGTTTGTGAAAGCTTGCCTTCTGGCACCGCGCCATAGTGATCTAATTTTTTCCTCTCGTTTCACTTTCAACATATTCGAGAGGCAAATGAATGGTGAAGCCTGTCAAAATCACTGATATTGTAATTAATCTTCTTTGGAAAAATCAGGTGTTCTGGATAAGTTTATCTGGCTGGTAAATGGTTAAAGGAACAAAAATTATATTTCATGTATGTTGAGAAGTGAAAATCTGATGCTGCAAACAAAAAATGAATCAATTCTGCGCTGGTTTAAGATTTGTAGTACATGTAGTTGGCACTTGATTATCTGTTGTAAATCAAACAAGTTGTGTATACTTACTGTAGTTTGTAATAAAGTATTGAATAACTGTGAGGGCTATGTAAGAATTGCTTTGTGAAGTTGTACATTGTATCTGTATATCAATCAACAATGCAGGGCTCTTGAAATTCCTGAGCTTTATCAGCTGGATAATGACCTTCCTTGTGTTAGAAGATAACGTGGATTAACCCCCATATCTACCCTTAGAATAGAGTTGTAAAGAAGTGTATCTAATATGTACAAATACATGTGTGGGTATTTATTTATTGGAAATTTTGACTGATTGTAAGTGGTTTGGAAATGTTCAGGTGCTGGAATAGTCTTAATTGCATGTGACACAGTTATGCTGTGTGAAGTTTAAATCAACATTAGCCGGTGAAATAAATTCAAACCAATAATGCTATTCAGATTGCTAGTGAGAATAATACAGACTTACCGGTGCTTTAAATTTCAAATCATTGATTTTTGTCAAGTAAATCTAATATATTTGGTCAATACACTTTTTTCAGCCTTGTGTTGATCAGCAGGTGAAATTTAATTAGAATGTTTCAAAATTTGGTTCAAGGTCAAATCATTATAACTATGAATAATTAATTTATTACAGAAACCCCCAAACCACCAAAGGATTTGCCGTTGAGCAAGACCTACCCCCCTCACACTGAGAACACAACCACACCCTCTGCAGACTTGTATAGCATGTCTTCTAACTCCTCTGTCTCCAAAGACAGTCTCCTAAATCCATCCTCCCCAGAGAAATCCACATCAGAGGGGGTCCAACCCCCACCCTCCAAGATGCCTGAAGGAGGTGCATGCACAGCATTCACTGTTGACTTTGGTGAAGAATCTCCAAAGAAACCCATGGCTGGGAAATCCCTCAGTGAGTTCATGCCCTCCAAGATCCGGAAGAGCTTCAAGGACCGGAAAGAGAAGGTTCTTGGTACCAAGACTGGTAAAGAAGCAACTGGTAAGGACTCCTCACCGGGGAGTGAAAAGGTGAGAATACTTGTCACTTATTTGCATTCTTTAAAGTATGTATATGTAATGTTTTACATACATTAATTCAAAGAGTTCTTGTCTCTTCTCGATTTAACACTTAGTATGCAGGAGCTCTGAATAGTTGATGGATGAACTCTGCCAATTGTTTACTAGTAAGATTTGTGTGAGAAAAAAAATGAAGCACAGGTTCTCAAGGAAAGAATTTTGTGCCTCTTGTGCAGAGAATCTCAAAATGCAGACCGCTAAGAAAGTGAACAAATGTGTGTTGCAGGGCTCTGATATAATGTCTCCTGTACAGCAGAAGAAGATTGAGGACATCTGGTCCTCTCCCACAAGGAAAGCCAGGGATTTAAAGAGGCCAGCCAAATCCACAGAGCAGGAACCAAAACCTGACACCACTCCAAAGAGTAAGTCATCCGTTGTAGATGATAGTACATGTAGTACATAATACTATATGATGTTGTCAATTTAATTTTTTTTACTGCCCCATAACTTGGATTTTCTTCTGTATTTTCATACTTTTTGATGTTATCAATTATGATAATTAGTGCCCTGTACCTTTGATTTTCCTCCTGATTTTATGTTAATAGAATCTGTTATAGAGCCAGCACAGAAGACAGGCTTGCATAGAAGAAGTTTATCAACAGGCAGACCCATACCTGCCAAACTGTCCAGACCTAAAGAGAATGGAGAGGTAGCTACTCCCAAGTCCCCAAAACAACCCAAAGGAAAGGAATCCACTACCAGTGACAATGCCTCATTTCTGATTGACAAAATGTTTGCCAGTGATACCAAGTCTCCGGCTAAAGGCAGACGTACTCCTAGATCTCTAAAAGCTGACAAACCTATAGCAAGTGAGCATTCCATGCACCCAGAGGCAAAAATGCACGAGTCTTCAGTGTCTAAGACACAAAGTGCAAAGGTTGGTAGAAAGCCAATCATTATGAGGAAGGATTCCAGCAAGGCTGTTCCACAATCCAAGAAGTCTCTGCTGGAGAAAAAGGGGAAAGTCATACCTTCTTCTCCTGCTCCTGTTGATAATACAGACAATGTGAGTGAGACAGGAACTTACACTATAGATGGCGAGTTACCGTCCAAGGAGGAAGAATCTGCTCGTAAGGACATAGAAACTGTGTTTGGAATTAAGGATACTCAATCCACTGTCTCAGATTCTGTGGAGGGGCTCTCCACAGACAGAAAACCCTCCTCCGAGGACTTGATCCTTGAGAACTTGGAGGATGATGAGGACTTGAGGAGCTTGGAGAGAAAGAGGAGTCGAGGACCAGAGGGCAGTAGTCTGGAGATGGAGGTTGGAAGTTCAGAGGTCACTGATCTCAGGATTACAGAGGATGAACAGGTAAGGGCTTGGTAGCGTTTGTAAATACATAGCTGTACTGAATGCTTCTGTAGTAATGACTGCCAAAAACAACTCATAGCTACTTGGATGTTTACTGGTACTTTTTTTCTGCATGTTTTACAGTTTATATTGTGCTTTATTTTGGGGATAAGAAAGAATTTGAAGGGAAAAAGTTGATGAATGAAATAAATAGAAATGAATTGTCATAAAAAGTGATAAGACAGTAAGCTATGAAATTGTCATTGGAAAAATATAAGTCGTAATTGTAGTATGTATTTAATTTGCATATTGTTTTATTCCAAAATAGCAGGATTAGGAAATTTATTCAAAGCTTTGAGATTTCTATTATAAATGCAGTCCATAATGAAAACAAGAACAGGTCATGTCCTGTGGATGATTATTTTTGCATTTGATGAGTGTTCTGTAAATTTTGCATGCATTACATAGATGGACAAACAGTGTGCGCAAGTGTGTCAGATGGCTTGAATGATTTATGTTGGCTAGATATGGCTCATTTCCCAGCACTGTGTATTGCATTGGATTATATGTATACATTGAACATACAAAACAGCCATGCTGGACAATTATGTTTTGTTGGTGACATCTTTATTGTGGACTGAAGAAATGTACATGGGGTGTAATTGGGCATTGATTATGCCCCCTGTCTAGGTAGCAGAGCCTCTTAATCAGCTTATAAAGGTGTGCCCCAACACGTTTTTTCCTTCACAAGGCCAATGACTATTGACAAAGTCTGATTAAACGTACGGTAATTGCCCAAGGTTTTGTGGTATTCTATGAATGTATGTACACATTTTCCCCTCTCTATGTTTAGCAGTCTGGTGTAACATTGATCAGGTGGAGAGCTTCACTTTTCCCCCTGTGGCCCTGCATGCACTTCAGAGGCCCTCTAAGGGTATTTTAGGACACTGCCATATGTAATATCATTAATGGATGGGTCACCATTTACATAGCAGATGTATGTGTAAAACTTGTGACAAGGAAATTAACACCTCCGAGGAAAGACTTAATGTTATGTGAATAGGAACACTAATTAATTTTGTTCAGGCAGATTACAGTACTTTTGGGATTCTTGTATAAACTTTAGATAATTATGAAATTTGGAGAGGATATTAATTTTCTTAAGGTAAGTGAAGGGTTATGTAAATGAGACCAAAGAAACAAAGTTGACAGAAAATATCATGAGAGCTGTAATTAACTTGTTTAAGACTTTTTAGGTTACCTGATTCATGAAGTAATCGAGTTTCTATGAACTGTCTTAAAAACATTTTACCTATTGTAACATGAAGCTTTGGATCAATGCTTAAATCTTTGTAATTGTTGTGAATTTAAATCTTAAATTTTAATCATGAACACAATTCATTCAGTTACAGATTAAAAGATTATAGTTCATTAAAAAAATAGATAGAAATTAATTGAACTATTATGGAAAGCAGTTGATTTTGATGTCACAGTGGCAGTTTTTAATTGAAGGCAAAGTTTGGTATATTGATAACTGCATGACTTGTATTGAAAGAAATGAGGCTGTAATGAGCTGTATAGATGTGATACAGTGATTTACCTTGGGGCAGTACACACTGATATTGACCACATTTTGAGTAACACTGAGTAATGCCCAGCCATGCTGTCATATAAAACTGCAGGTTTATTATACTGTAGTACACATTTACAGGTAATACATAACCATGATAATCTACCTGGGTATCCCATGAAGTATTGACATTGATGCAACAGCGCTTTTTTTTTTTTAATATCTGTTCAGAATTTGAAATGCAAATTCGAATGTCATTGTAATCCCTGCATCAATTTTAACTATAGAGTTCCCCCACAGTTTTGTGTACTTTTCAAAATTTAAATCAAATGATCTGAATTTCTGACATCTTTTTCTATGTGGTCAGCTAAAAACTCAATGTTTATTCTAGCTATTAATTGTAGAAGATTACATAGTTTTTAAAAGTCTGAGTGTTTGATTTTCTCTTGTCTAAACAAACAGTGGATCTTTGCCTAGTAACACAAAACAGTGCATTGTAAACAATGATACATGGCTCAGGTAAATGTGGTTTTTCCTTGTTTACAGTAAAAAGATTGATTTAATGAATAGTCCAGTCTATTTAAATTTCACCCCCACATTGCACATATTTTAGGGTAATTTAAGTCGACATCTTTAAATCTAAAAAAATTGGAGAGCCACGCTTGGCTGAATACAGGAAATTGTCGTAGAATTCTGGTAATGTTCATGTTTGTTGAAGGAAGGTGTTAGTGAACAAGCGCTTTTCCCTCGGAGGCTCTCAAAGCTTTGTGAGCCTGGCGTTCATACACTGTTAACTGTTCGCTGATCCTCTCCGACTGGTACTCTTGGGGTTGGGAATGTGGAGATAGGTTGGTGATAGGGATCTAGCTTGATTATAGTCAGACACCGGCCC
Organism: Magallana hongkongensis; assembly: GCA_016163765.1. Classification (NCBI taxonomy): domain Eukaryota; kingdom Metazoa; phylum Mollusca; class Bivalvia; order Ostreida; family Ostreidae; genus Magallana; species Magallana hongkongensis. Next base: position 56,729,139 of record WFKH01006014.1, read on the forward strand.
CTGTTGTGACAGTGGGTATTTGTTTACTGTCAGAGTCTTTGACTACAAGGCATAACGCTCTCTCTGCCTCACTCTCTCGGTCAGTACTAAAGTGTACTAAAGTGCTCTGAAAATGGCTAGTGATTTATGGATGAATTATCCCATTCACCCAATTCAGGTCAGTGTATATTACTCATAATTTTGGTCATCTCATTTTTAAAACTCTATATATTCATTCACAATAGCATTTAATTTTGATGTGCTTAATGCCTAGTATAGATCTTCATATTTCCTGTTGTGTTTGATGTCATTCAATTTTTGATGTGGACATAAAATGCCTGGCATGTATGATATGGAACGTGATTGAATTAGGAACGTGTCATGTCATTTTGAGAATTGAGATTTACCTGTCAGAGAGTTTTTCTAATCAAACTGCAGTCCCCTGGACAGGTATTTGGCACACTTAACAGGCCACTAAAATCCCCATAGGCCAGAATTTTTTTTTTTCAAACATTTCTCTCTATTTTCCGTCTATAATCTCGTACACACTGATATGTGAGAGGATAAGTCTCTGATTGTACCTACATTCCATGGCTATATGTTCACCGGTCGGTTTGGGATATTTGATTCTGTGTGTGTCAGATGTTGCACACAGTGCTTGATTTCATCAGCTTGGAGATAAATACTGAAAGGTATTTGTAGCAACTTCAGGTTTTTGTGGTGGGACATTAACATGTACTGGTGTGTACCTGGTATGTATGAACAGCAGTGAAAGTTTGATTTACCTTGTTCCTTATTGATATTAAGAAATTGATAAGAAGTGATAGATTATACTTGTAGTAAATCAGGGATTTTTTGTTAAGAAAAGAAAAGTGATAGTGAGTTATTGACAGGGACTAAAATTTATGTCTCCAGGAACAAATTACGGCGACATGTCTGGGAATATACATATATTGTGGGGCTATGTGCATGATTAATGCATTGAACAGCATTGATAATTACCGGTATGTAGTCTTACTAAACAGGCAGGAAATTTGCATATTGTCAAAACATGGCAGATTAACTGTACTATCTAAGCCTTTGAGGCCTAATGGAACAAGTTTAAATGTATTGGTGAAACATTTTGTAGTGTAGTATATGAATTGTTTGATCCTTGTGGTCAATTTGAGCTAGTCGATAGGGTTGTTTACCTGTATAATGGAACGTCCACAGGCTAATGAGGGGGGCTGCTCCCACATATTATACGAAACATGTCCTCTCCTTCCTAAAAATGTGAATTAATGCTTAAAATGAGACAGAGTTTGGACATTTACATGCTCGTCACTTCCAGAAATTTACACTGGGAGGAACTCTTGACTCTATTAAGTCAAAAGACAAGGACCAAGTATGTTGTGTATTGTTATTAGTGTACATATTTTTATTCTATAGCTCTAAGAAATCTTTCAAAAGGAAAATTCAGGTCTTTAAAACTGGGAGATTTGGAAATGGTTTTTTAAATGGAGGGCTTTCATAGAAGTTCCATTCTAGCTCTAATTTGATATGTATACAAAGGTAGGTGCTGATCAGAAAATTGCCCAAACCTGTATTCCAATTAGATCACCAGCCTTGATAAGCAGTGAAAGAGGTTTTGCTACGTTTTATGCTATAAACAATGACCATACGTTTTATGCTATAAATGCTACTTGCCAAAGTCATGTTTTGTTGTGTTTTGACTAATGATCTGGAATTGACTGTTATTTGCAGAGATTTGGGGTCATCACCAATACAGGTGACCCCTCTGGAGGACATACAATGACAGGTTTATAGGGGGGTCTGTCCACTAGTAGTTTATTGTGTCTCTTTGTAACAAAGGTTTAGTTTACATATCATTGGCCCCTGAAGTAAATATGACAGAAGAGCCTAGAATGGTAGAAACATCCGATCTCTTTTCAACTGTTGAAACATGTCACAAGTTTAAAGACTGATATCATATGGTGAAATTTAAAAAAAAAATGTGTGGGTTTTTTCTTAATTGAATTTAGCCATTGTATACCTGTTCTGAAGTGTTTGAATGTTTGTTGAGAAAGCAATCATAGATTCAACATGTGTGTTATTCAGACAGCATTTGCAATTGATAGAAAAGCTGCTTTGAAAAGTCTGTAAGGTGTTCTTAGAGGAGGTTATTTTATGTACCTATATATGTCGGTCAGCCGAAGGGTATAATTCTCAAAGATATAATGATGAAGCATGACCTGTGTTTCTAAATAGCGACAGCATTCTTTATTCTTTTTTATTCTCAGGTAACAGGTAGAATCTAACATAAGTGCTGTCTCTACCTTGATATTAACACCTGACGAGGATATACCTGAATGATGAGTGTATAGGTTTACTTAGTTGTGATTAGAGGTGAAAGACATTGTTTCATGTGCCTATTTTAACATTACAGGAGAACCCCTCTGATGCAAACAGTGCTCCCACTTGGGTGACCCAATGGGCGGCCCTGACCAATAAAAGCAAGACTTCTGAACCTAGCAGTCCCAGTAGTAGTGTCTCTGATAAAGGTTAGTACATATTCTCCCTCTCTCTCTTTCTCCTCTCTCTTTCCCCCCTCTCTGGTTTGCTCTCTCTCTCTCTGTGTTCGCTCTCTCTTTTTCTCTCCTTTCTCATGATTTGGGTTCTCAGGAAGGTTATATCACCTGTATCATTAACCTTAAAAGTTGGTGCAGAGTTAATCAAGAGATCCATCTCAGTGCACCTACAGGTGAGGTGCTGAGTGGATGACTCAGGCTTTTATGTCATAAAAGTATTTTTGTCTGTTATTGTACAGGTAGTATTTTAGAGTTTGAAGAGATTACGCATAAAAGATTTACACTGAATAATGTTGTGAAATTAGAGCATTCATCTGCACTGTCAAAATTGTCTTTTTAGATTAATTAAAGTTTAATATTCATTTATGTACATGAGACATTTGTAATATAATGCAGGTGTGGGATATACTGAGAAGGTTTATAAGGTTGTTGATAAAGGGGGAAAATTATTCTCTTCCATGCTTGAGTTGTCATATAATTGACAAGTTAGTGAAATACTATTTATTTGTTGATTATAGATACTATGATGTCACCTGACTCAAAAAAGCCTTCAAAAGGCTTGAGTCGGAAGCGTCCTGGAACAGGTAGAAAATTACCCACAATCCCTGGTAAAAGCCCAGACGGGAGCAACTGTAGTTCACGACTGAGTCAGAGTACAGACAGCCAGAGTCCCAGATGTCCCTCCACACCGAGATACGGCGAGAACAACAACATCGCAGACAAGCAGAAGGCTGTCACAATATCTAGTCATGTAGTCAAACGTTATGAAGACACAGACACTGAATCTATTTCCCGAACAAAATTTGAAAGTGAATCAGAAGTGACATCTGTGTCAAAGGAAGAGGACTTTCAATCCCCAAAAGGTTCAGCACGAAGTTCGGCCAGTGTTGAGACTGAGGTTCTGCTGAAGGACACAGAAACTGTCATGGCAGCCATGGAGGCCCGCATGGATTCGAAGTCGAGTGGATTACAAAATGGGCACATGCAGGATGATGTGGATAATTTATCTGACAATGAGAGCACAGCTGCCCTTGTGAATGGACATGAAGGATTCTTAAAATCCAGTTCCTATACTAGTCCTCGGGAATCACTAGCAAAGTCCAGGGGTTTACAGCAACACAAGTCTGTAACAAGAGGGAGCTCTTCTAGTGAAAGACTTCAAGCATTCCGTGAAAGAAACTACAAAAATGCTACACCCCCTGAAAACTCAGTGGTATCTGATGTGTTAAGTGAAAATTGTGATCTCAATCAATCAACAGACAGGACCAGTGAATGCAGTGATTCAAGTGCTAGTTTTAATAGATCTGGCTCAAAGGGAAAAGGTACAATAAGCATGACCCGACCCAACAGGGCTTTCCAGTTGAGGAGGGCTCTGGCAGACGGAGACGCACCAGACACTCCTAGTTCAGGAGTCTCGGAGGCTGTATCACTGACCAATGTGTCTGCCGTCAGTTCTACCCGTTCTTTCAAAAGCTCCACTCCCACCAGGTCCATGAAGGCCAGTAACAGACTTAGCTATCCATACACCAAGCAGGACTCGGCCAGAAGCAAGGAGAGCCTAGGAGCTGCCATCGTTCAGAAGAGCAGGGAAGGGGGTGGTTCCTCGTCTAGGAGTAATGCTAGTCTAGGTGCTCAAATAGCTCACAAAGCATCTCGCAATAATCAACCCTCAGGAAATTTGTCCAACTCCTTCAACAGAAGCGATGGTGGACGGTTCAGTCTGAAACTGAACAGGTCCTTGAGTTCTCAAGACTCTATTCATTTGGACAGTAGCAATTCCTCTACGCGCAAACCTGACTTGAAAAATGTGAAATCAAAGTTAAAAAGTACCCCCACTTATGGTCTTTCAGTGACTGGAATTCACAGTAGTAGGAGTAGTGTAACTTCTGCTTCCAGTCGATCCAATTCTCCAAAATCTGCTGAAAAAGCAGCATGGAAGAGAAGAAAGGAGTATGACCCCAGAAGAGCGGTGGCAGAGGCCAAGGCTAAAGCAAAAGATGTCAAGGTCACAGTGGATAACCAGGGTAAACCCAAAATGATCAGGTCAGCATCTTTCACCAACTCAGCTGAGCTTCAAAAATACAGGAGACAGGCTCTCCAGCAGAAGGACTCAGTATCGAGTCCGGACGAGTTGAGCTGTGCCAGTGAGGGAGCGGACACTGTGTGTAGCAGTGTATATCAGCGGAGCTTCATTCCATACTCCAGCCGGTCCCAGTCAAGTCGCATCTTCCCAAGCTCTGAGGATGAAGAAAGTAACCTAATTGTCAAGTCAACTCAGGTAAATGTTTGTTTTACATGTGTTTTTGTGTATGTGTGAATGTGTAACTTGTATACATTACTTAAGTTAGAATCCAATATGGAAAATTAGGTTGATTCGATCACTTTTGTTTAATGTTGTGGATACAAGTGTATCAGTGTTCTGTATATCCTATAAACATACGCTGGTATGGTGTAATTTATTCATTAACAATTCATGATATTGCTTATATTGATTGTGGGGGCCATTATTCAATGATGGGTAGAGGTTTTAGCTTGATTAAGAGGACTATTCTTCTAATTACATTAGCGGTCTAATAACTCACTATGTTATGTTTTAGGACCTAACCAGTGGCCTTTGCGGACGCTTTAAATCAGCATTCACCCCACCTCCCCAGAATGCTGCCCCCTCTCCCCCTCTTATGCCCCTGTCAGTATTTAAAAAGCGAAACTCGTTTGAGAGTCACGAGACTCGGCATGGAGTGGCCAGACACAGAGCTACACTCGAGCCTCAGGCCCAGCAGGTTTGTCCCCCACGACTCACACCCCCTGAGTGTATATACTCAGTACTACCAGCTTGTTTGAACTTGTCTATGTATATATAGACTTCTCTTTCTACATGTAGCTTTACTTTCTTTGATTTTTGAATTTGCATTGGTGTCAGGGAGTTTGAGCATGATTTTCAGGGAATGTTCTTATTTTTATTTTATGATTTTTTTTTTGGCAACTCAAATTTTTTTAAAAACTCAAAAAAAGGAATGAGTCAGAAATGTGGAGCTCATTAACCTGGCATCAGAAGTAAGCCAAAACTAGTGTAGAAATGGCATATATACCTGCAGGATCCACATCATTAATACTTCTGTAACCATTAATCTGTAGTGTTCATTGCCATTGGCAGCTAACCTCGGCTTTTACATATAGTGACCGATGACCTCAGTTTTGTGAATCTTGCTCTTCCCTGTGCTTCATTATTTCATTCCTGCTGAACTAATGAAAGGTGCAAAATTAGAAGCATACATTTGACAATACACTGTATATTGATTTATAATCCTTATTAGTACACATTCACCTATAACAAAATATAATAGCAATTTGGTATGTTTAATATATTGAGACTTCTTTTGGGGGAGTGTAATATATCACCATTGATCAAACAAATTTGATATTCAATATACAGGTATTTAATATTGAAATTTAGAGATCTCATCTCTCATGCAGGTTTCATTTTTACATGAAATATTAAAATTTTAATGCCTGAATGAATTATATTTATATAACCAGATGGTTTTGTGATAAATAGAAGTATTTACAAGGAAAACGCAGCTTTTTTTTTGCTAAATGTCATTAAAGTTTTATCAATAATGATATACTTGCTATATTGTTGATGGGTACTGAAAATGTATTCAGTATTTTTTAGCTAAATGTCATTAAAGTTCTATCAACAATAATATATTTGCTATATCGTTGATGGGTACTGAAAATGTTAGTTTATTTTAAGAGATTTTGAGAAATTTTGAAACACATTAGACAAAAACACATATAACATACCCATCCTATCTTCCACCCTGGATACTTAGTGAAGAAGAGGCAATCAATGAAATATCTTGCAATGTACTGCAAGCTGAAGAAGCATCCTTGAAATCATAGTACATAGTGATTAATTTTATTGAATTAGATTAACTTGTTTCAAAGTGTCTTTCAAAATCAAAGGAGGGGGGATAAAGCAGATGTAGGGACTTGCTTGCATGTATGAATGGTCTCAACGTTGGCCATAGGTTGTATAGACATGCCAGCAAGCTACTAATGGGTAGCATTTTACAACAAAGTTTTAGGATGACTACACTATTAATAATTACATGTACAAGTATTTATTTGTAGACTTTCACATAGAAGACAGTAACCTGTTTATATGTAGAACATTAGATACATGTATATTGTGTATTGAACACCATGATATTTTTTGTTTGTTATCACATATATACACCTATACATGTATTTACAAGCTGTATGTGTAGTGTATACATGTATAAGCCTTTTGAACTTGTATGTTGTTTTCAATATAGCAACTTATGTTGTACATATGCTAATTTCAAACATTTATATATAGACACAAGAAATCAGAAAACTGATTCTAAAGATCTGATGAAATCTCTATACTAATGATAGAATCTGGTTGGGTTAAAAAAGAACCCTTTGATGGTGGTGGCCAATTTTTGGTTTCTTGTTAAACAGTACTTTGGTGCTGGTATCAAGTATCATGCCATAACAAAATTTATGACTATCTTTTCAAAAGACGTATTTAAATTTCTGTGAAAAATGCATCAGTTTGAATTTAAATAACCCTCTCTGAATATATATATATGTACCTGCTCTTGGATATGTTGTCTGTTCTTCTATATATAGCCAGTATTACCAAAAACCAATTTAATCAACATAAATTATCTTTTATGCCACTTTGCTTTTTCTGTGTGGAAATATATTTTTAGCATTTTAAAAGAGTATTTGCAATTTTCAAAGGAATTTACTAAATAAACCAAGGGTATTTTCAAACATAAAGATCTGTTGTAAGATTAAGTAAAGACAACAATTAGAACAAATACAGCAGGATGCTGTAAATAAACAACAATTAGAACAAATACAGCAGGATGCTGTAAATAACAATGGCCAGATTCGGTTGTCTTTGTGTTGTTGTTTGATGTCTCTTACAGTTGTCTTGTTGTTTGTTTACAGTCCTATGACAACATCTTGGTGTCCTCCATTTATCAGCTGTCACTCAAACTCAAAACCAACACGGAGAAAACGCTCACAAAGCTCAAGTAAGAGGCTACTATGGACTATGTTACAGAAAAAATTTTATCATTTATATTTTTCTAGATAATTAATAGAATACATATAAAAGCTTAATAAAGTTAATTTTTATACTGAAATATTTTCTACTGTTTACACTGTTCAGTTATGTTATAGAATTCAGTATGAGAAGAGTACATGACGAACTCATTTTCAAAGTAGATGCATGTATACAAATGTTGTAAAATACATGTATAATTTTTTAAACAATTGAGTATTGTTAGAAACCCAGGATTGGTCTCACTTCTCTTAGATATACTAAAAGAGTCCAGCCATGAGTTTCTGATGATAACAATTGATTTGTTCACAATTAAGTTTTCTGGTGTTATTTTGATGAGTACATGTATTCTCTAGATGAGTTGCCAGTAATTAACAGTACATTGTTGTTGTAGAGAGGACCAGAGAATTGAGGAAATGTCCTCCCCCTCGCCTATTGATGACATTCTGAACCAATCGTCTTCCAATAGCGATATTCCTGGATGGAAGACAGCCAATCAGGAGCTAGCTGCCATCCTCTCAAATCTGAGGAAAACAGAGCACAGGATACACAGTATGGATTAACTGATAATATTAAGAAATGCAAGGGTTGTTTAGCTTGATGATTGAAAATTAGGTTCATGATAGAAACATCAATTTAATTATATAAAACTTACCTGAACAGTGAAGAAATGTTGAAAAAATTAATAAGGAAAAATTAGATTTGATAAATTAAGGTAGTTTTGTCAATTACATTGTAAAACTGGAATGTTGTTCATAAAGTCTCTTTTTTTCGTAGTGATGCAGAAAGCACTGTATCCAGATGATGACAGCTGCTCTGACTCCCCGGGATTGTCTGGTCGAGAGAAGAGGGAATACCTCCAGGAAATCGAGAGAATCCGCAGCGAACTTGCAGGATTCCAGCCCATTGCTAAGCCCCAAATTAAGGACGACCAAGCTTCCATTGAATCGGACTGTGAAGAATTGGGTACTGCTGATGAGTTCTTTTAAAGATTTCTTCCGATATTTCAAATCCTTTTTCGAATTCTCTCCAGCCAATTGTATTCTAGTCTCAACATGGATGGGAGCAAAGAGGAGATCTGCTTCAGTTTGGAAGCACATTTCTTTGAAACATTTAGAATTCCATTTGTTTTTTATGTAAATGGCAAAATATCATAGATGCATATTACGATAGAAAATATGCTTGTAGCGAAAATGGTTATGTTGTTGATGTGTGCTCATATGCTTAAGCAAGACAGTGAATCTTCTGCTTACAAAAAAACCTCACATTCTGCTCTTCATTTGGGAAGACTGACTTGTGTGTTATAAATTGTACTGCTGAATGGTAAAGTGTGGAGGGTTTGATTGTCTGTTGTTGGATTGTGTGGAGATTTGGTGGATGAACGGCCCCTGAGTAAGACTGTTACACTGAGGACTCTGTGATACATGTGGTAGTGCTTTTTCTGGCTGTGATCCTGCATTAGTGGCATTTTACAGTGTTTTATGGATATTAACCAAGATATTATGCAACATCTTACTGGGGACCAGTTCAATGGTGAAACTGCTTTGAGTGTTGCAGATATTCTTAGATATACATGTATGATTGTCAATAGAGTGACTTACTTTTTAAGATTTATGATGAATTATCTGAATTTTTTAAATTTTATAGTTTTACTTGGTAGCCTTGAGAAAAAATATACTCAAATTTGCCATAAATTTTTTATGTTTATTGAACAATATTTGTTCTTCTCTGTTAAAATTGTGCGAGTCAAGTCAGTGGAATTTTTTTTTAGTTTTGACTTTTTAAGTAATACCTTGATTTTTTTATCATTTGAATTCACTGTTATCACAATACATGCAGGTGCATGTGTGTTTGTTTCTGTTTTGTTTGTTTGGGAATTTTAAGGTAACAAGGGAAAAAACTTAATTTATACAAGAAAAGTTGAATTGACAGAATTTTAATGCTCAAGTTTCAATGTGTTGTTGAGTTATATGAACTTCACCACATGTACCATATATGAAAACAGTGTTTATAGACTAAGTATACACAGCCTGTGTTTATTATTCAATTGTTGTAATTTGTGACCGAGTCACATATTTTTTGGTTGATCAAGTTGTCTGGGATATCAATGGTTGTTCAAAGTTGCTTTCTTGACATGTGAAGTTTTGATAACTTTTTTATTTTTTGCTTATAACAACAGAAAAATGTGTTGTTGACTTTAGAGATTTCAATATTTCATACTGCTTTTCAATGTTGCTAGAATTCAGATTTATTGAATGCATTCCATTGAGATGAAATGGATCTTGATGTGCCTGTATGTTTCTGTTGTCATGGTTTCCTCTTTAAGTTATGCTTCAAGCATATTGTGGTTGTTGGACAGACTTCAAGCAAAAGTTGCAGTCTGATTGCAATATATTTTGTATAAATTCCCATTTATTTACAATGCCTTAGTTGCCATGAACAAATTGTTTTATATAGATAATTTAATAAATTTATGCCTTAACGTGATGGGCTTTTTTTTACTTTCAATTGCATGTGTTAATTTCCTGCAGTACATTTCTGCCTTTGTGAAAAAAATCATTATCTAACCATTATCAAATATTTTATAAATCATATTTAATATTAAACATTTTGATTTCTATAGTACAAAGTAATAGCAAGAACCACAACTCTTTATCACAAACACTAAAAGCAATTCAAGTTGTTGGAACCAATCATTGATACCATTAAATACATCAGCAAAATGTTTGAAGTGGGATCACTTGGATTAAACAATAAGGTTTAAAACTTTAAATTACATGAAGGATGTGTGTTTGGCTGACTATTGAATTATGTATATTAGGTAGGGGGTACCTAGGTGTACACAAACATGCATGTAGTTTCACATCATTTCCAAAAGGATAAAATTAAAACTATCAAAATAATTTTTTTTTAAATGAAAGAAAAACTGAGAAGGCTCACATACCCCATTATTTGACAATACTACATATAATGAATGGCAGGGTATGCATTAAATACACAAAATAATTTATATGCAAATCAATACTTTTGTCTTTAGCAGCAACAAAATTCTAAATTCAAAAGTCCCAAAATTCCTGTAATAATAATGAAACTAGAATTTACTGGTCATGTGCACATCAACACATTGTGTACTAATTCCCAACAAAGTTTCGGAAGATTCTGTGCAGCAGTTTAAGAGGAGTTGCACTTGACAACTGTTTATTACTATATTCAATAAATGGCTGAAATTCCTGGGAAAAAATGGAACAGGATTATATCCTGGTATTAGGCACAACTATACATTTTTTCCGAATTCCCTACAAAGTTTCAGGAAACTCTTTGCAGGGGTTTAAAAGGAGTTGTGCTTACAAAAATAAAGGACGGGTCAAAGACATACATGTACCTCCCGCAAAAAGTTGCCTGGGGTATAATTACTGCAACATTAAATTTCAAAAAGCCAGCAAATAAAAACTTAGGATTCAGATAAGAGGTCAGAGATGGAGAGAAAAATGGACTGATATTCAGATTTTAGCGAGACATTGGAAGATCAATAAACACACTGTAAAACTTTTATAATGTTTATTAAGATATCTTTAGTACAAAAAGGCATTCAATTTGTAAACAACTTGCTAGTATCTTTCACTGTAACAAGAAATTACAACATAATGGTATAAATTAGATTTGATTTCGCTGTGATTTTCATAAATAAACCTTTTATATTGTTGATTATTATCATATTTCAAGTTTTCAGTAATTTATTTATGAAACAAATCATGGAAATGCATACTTAAATCAACTGCATGATTACCACTTTTGCAAACATAGCAATTTGTAATGTATACCCTATAATTACCATACTTATTGTTCATTTTCCTTATTCCTATAAACTCTTTCTCCCTACAGTTAAACTAAACAAATGCAATATACAAAAAACACAAGTACATCTCTGGGCAAACAAACAACTACTAGTACATGTACAATTAAGAAGTAAAGAAATGCACATTACTAAATGTCTGCTAGGACCAGATGTTGTGGACAATATGGCATTACTAGTGACCAGGTTTAGTCAAATCTCACATATCACTTTAATATCAGACATAGCAAGGTTTATAGGATAAATAATGCAGGAAAAATTTGAACAATCTGAACATGGCCTTCAATACAAATCAAAGGGCTGCATCAATACAAGTTTGTATTTCAAATTAGTCTACATTTCCCATAATGTGCCTAATTAGGTTTTCATGTTCATTGTTAAATTTGTAACTTTGCAATTATTACAAAGCAAGTGTGTCTCACTGTCTGCTATTCTGTTTATGAAAAATGTTTTTCTTATAAAAAAAAAATCCAATGAAAGAATGAACTGATTGAAACTCATGATGTGCTTTTTCCAATTTTGCCCTCTTTCAATGGTCAACATACATGTATTTAATTGTTTTAAGCCATATATGGGTTACTACATATACACCCATAATTTCAAATTTCTATCAAATTAAATTGTATGTACAATATATAGTATATAATACTATAAAACAAATATCCAAGGAACAATAGACATACATGTACTAACATTAAGAGCAGTGATAAATACACTTTGTTTTTTTGCTGTTCTGTTTCATATCAAAACCACACATTCTATCTTATTTACACATCAAGTGTCCCTAAAAAATTCCAGACCTTAATAGTTCTGGCTACATCAAATTTTATATTTAAAAGTCTATAGTGTATGTGTGGCAAAAAAAAGGTAATTGCTGGATACTTTAGTTTACAATATTTTCAATTATCATCATGACTTTGTACTAGTATTTACAAGTACAATGTATTCAAAATACACAGGCTAAATATTATACATGTAGTTTAACTACTGATAAACGGATTCCAACTCTATAACAATGTCAATGCATCAATCTTTTTGTAAACAGTGTATATAAACAATTTACAAACAAAATATATATGTATGAATTGGTATATAAAACTTTCATGTCAATAAATTTCATTTTATCACAATATATGCTTCATGATAAATAACTACATTTTAGCACTGCACAAATCTCATATAAATTTTTCTTCGTAATGTGTATTAGGAATCTAATCAACTCCAGGATTTCAGAAGTGCAGTCAATAACAAAAATGTTTGCATACATCCATGCTAGACTTGGAAGAACTACGAGGTACAGAGATCTAATGGAATTCAGGTGAAGTTTGTCTTATGCTGAGCAACCCAGGCAGAAAACCCTCTCAGAACTTTCATCATAACTGAAAAACAGAACATTGCACCGTTATATGTACTAGTATATCGAGCATTTAGTATTAATGTGCTAAGTGTATAACATTCAGCAATACAGTATCTTTTAGCACATTAAAAAATAACATGTCCAAAAATACATCGCTGGTCCATAATTTTTATAGTATTGAGAGAAAATTCACATGTCAAATAAATTGCATCTATTTCTAGATCTGTTAAAGTAGTCCGAGTATCGCACTACATCATAATACGGATTTTACAATTTTGGTTCGACTATTAAATAGCGTTTTAGATACCCGGTATTGATTTTGCTCTACATCGCTGTTGTAAACAATGGCAATAATAAGCAGTCAGAACGGTAATATATGTATTTTTCAAGAGATAGAAATGATTAATGTTGAGAAACTCGATTCTGTTAAAGTAAAATGAAAATCGAAGTTTCTGATTAATCAGGATCTCAGGTATGCTTATATCTTCTTATTTTGATGGCCCCCCCCCCCCCCCCCCCCCCCCGAATTTTTCTTTTTCTTTTACTATAATACCGGTTTAAATTTAGAGACAGAAGCTATTTCAAATTAATCAATCGTCAATAAATTTATGTTTAAATGATATCTAACATTGTTGACAGATCTAAGCAGAAAACTGTAGCAAAATGTGATTTTTACAGATTTTTTCGTCAGGGTCTACTTGGTTTAGAGCTTATACGTGAAAAGTAATCCGTCAACATATGATTTATTTTACCAAATCTTTTTTCTAAGATGTCATTCTATAGAATAAACACCATGAATTTAGGTTTGAGTCCATAATATAGTAAAAAATTACCAAACACGATACATGCATCGCATTTTTTTTTTTCTATTTTGATACATCAGGTCCATAAAGCGTACTTACAACAATTCGCGCAAAATTATTGATGAGATATGGCTTAAATAAATGTTTATACTCTATTTTGTATGTTCAGTTCTAATTTCCCCAAAATTGGTAATTCTTTTTAGGAAAACGGACGTCTGGCAAATTTCATCATTTTCAATAATTTTCGCAAGGGGGTACACCCGTCTGAGAGGTGATAACAAACAAACTAGCATGTAAACATACATATTTTCTTCGTATATGTATTGCTAGAATGTATATCTATCATTTAAAGCTAAGCTTTTAATGATTGAGCCCATTTAGTGCTGAGTATAGGACTACCTTAAATGCCAATTTCAGAAGTGCAGTCAATAATACAAATGTTTGCATACTGCCATGCTAGACTTAGAAGAACTACAAGATACATAGAGATCTAATGGATAAGTAAACCTCGAGAACTTCAACACGATGTAATATCATTATTTAGAAAAGAGAAAAGCTGTCAATGTGACAGCAAACCGGGTTTCCTTTTGTGTGAACAGTATCCATAATCCATTTGTCAAGTAATATGCACATCTCTGATATATGTACAATTAGTCTGCAAAACAACAACTTCTTATCTTGAAAACTGTAGGAGGAGTTATCTGTACAATAGGGGTACCCTAAATGCAATATTATGCCAAAAAATGACAAAGTTCAACAGTTTGTATTTTTTTCATAATTATCAAAAATCAAAATCCAAGTAATATGCACATCTCAGCTATATGTACAATTAATCTGCAAAACAACAACTTCCTATCTTGAAAACTGTAGGAGGAGTTATCCATACAATAGTGGTACCCTTTTGGCAGCCGCCCGCCATTTTCACTATTTCAATAACCGAATTTTTCCTTTGGAAACCCAGTTAATTATAAAGTAGATTAATTACAATGGATAACAAACATCAAATGCAAGAGTTTGCTAGCAGAACAGATACAAAGATTTGTGAACTATGCAGAAGATAAACATAAAACAACCACAATGCCTGTTTTGTAAATTCCATGAGAGTAGGAATATTACAATAAGGACTGTTATGACAGATGATAATATTAAGCAAATTGAATGCCAACATGAACTGGTGAATTCTATGACAAAGCCACCTTTTTGATTGGGTGTTTGAGAAATTTGTTTAACATACCTATAGGCCTGGACATAGTGAAGATGGATCTCACTCTATACTTCAAATTGTTGAATACACTATAAGTGGTATTTTTAGAATCTTGGCAATACTGCATATGACATTTAAGATTGTACTTAACAAAACTAGCTACTCACTTAATAACGGAACAAAGCTGACAGTAATTTCGCTGACAGTTGCTGCACTGAAGGGAACGGTCTTTCTCCAATGCCTTTTCACAGAAATTACAGCGTTCATTTGACGGCAATCTTCTTCTATCAACAACTTTCTTACCTGTTAAAAAATATATTAAATCAACCGATATGTCATTTCTTTAATTTTTCTATATTAACAATTTTTGTGATTTCATTGTCGAGTTGATCCACAAACTTCAATGTTCCCAATGTGCAATATTTATAACATATTATTGTGTTGATAGAATAATTGGTCAACAATTTAAGAATCCTTGGAACTGTGACTTTCACTAAATGAAAACAAGAGGCCCATGGGCCACATCACTCACCTGAGCAACACTAGACATAATAAAATCAGCTTTATGAAGTCATATCCAAAATACCAGGACAATGAATGAGTAAAAAAGATTCTGTATTATAAGATTTTCAAAATTTTCCACAGATGTTCTTATGTTGAGCCCCTTTTGTAACTAGATGATTTCATAGTTACATCACATATTGAGCATTGCCATTCTCAAAAAGATCTTAAACAACTGTTCAAATAAATATAAACCTACATCAAACGTTGAACCCCTTGTGTGGCCCAAGAATTATCCAGGGCCACAGTCTAAACAACTGAGAATCAACAAATGTCAATATAATGTAATACTATATAGTGGTACTATATATTTTTGAAAATGATCAAATTTATTTCCTATGTAAAAATTTGAACCCCCCCCCCCCCCCCCCCCCATTATAGTCTAATCCTTTTTTATTTGATTTTTAAAGATTTTTCTATATATACATTACACTACCTGAGGATGCTTCCACTCAAGTAACAGCTTTTCTGCTTAACAGAGTTTCCGAAAACTACCGGTCCTACCGGCAAAACCGATAGAAAATCGAAATGTCCGATAACATTTCATATATTACCGGTCCGTGTGACCGGTAAGTTCCACTTTCACAATCCAGAAATTTTCTGTTTCCACGCACCGTTTTTGTCTTTTAGTCGTAATCTCTTACACGCTTTAGGGGGTGTCTTCTAAGCGCTTATCTTACAGTTACACTGATATAGCATCATGTCGTGATCGCGGTTCATCACTTTTCTGTTTGTAAAAGCTATGCAAGGATTGAGAATAAAGAAAAGTATGAAGATAGTTTAAACAAGAACAGCAGGAAATTGTTGAAATGTAGCGAGGTTAATGGCATGACTTGTTCCGTATAATAGAGAAGTGTCAATCATGGCCGTTTCATTAATCAACTCTCACTTTTGAATCCATTAATTTTCGATTGTATATGATCATGAAAGATCATATGTTTGTTTAGATTTAATGAAAATTATCCAGTACAGTGGCTAAAAATCGTGAGTTTGTGGCACATACATTACTCATATGTATATCTGACATGGAGCATAATAAAAAAGAGGAGAGAATAAAATAAACTGTAAAAAAGTCATCAATAGAAACAAAACAAAAATAAATTAAACACTGCATATTATGGAGTCATTTATTTAGACACAGAATAGATATTAATTCTAGATTATATATTTTGGAGTTTTTTTTGGTAATAATTGAAAGCTCTATATATTTTGTTTAGTAATTACATAACACTGAACAACTAATGTATCACTAATATCTGTTTTATTCGGACTGATAAAATTTGCTCCGGACTGGCAGAACATGCTAAGTCATCAGTCCGAGTGACTGATATAATTTTCTGGTTTTCGGAAACTCTGCTTAATTGATTTTTGAAAAGAAGATATTTCTCTTTACATTCCTATGTAAAAGTTCGACCCCCATGGTGGCCCCACCCTACCCCCGGGGATCATGGTTTGAACAAACTAGAATCTACACTACCTGAGGGTGCTTCCACACAAGTAACAGCTTTTCTGGCCAATTGGTTTTTGAGATGAAGATTTTTTAAATTTATCTCTATATATTTCTATGTAAAAATTCAACCCCCCGTGGTGGCCCCACCCTACCCACGGGGATCATGATTTGAACTTGAATCTACACTACCTGAGGATGCTTCCACACAAGGAACAGCTTTTCTGGCCGATTGGTTTTTAAAAAGAAGATTTTTTAAAGATACCAACAAATTTTTAATAATTCTTAATTATCTCCCGTTGAAAGAGAGCATGTCCCTTCATTTTAACAAACTTGAATCCCCTTCACCTAAGGATGCTTTTAGCCAAATTTGGTTGAATTCTGACCAGTGGTTCTGGAGAAGAAGTCGAAAAAAGTTTACAGACGGAGAGACGGACGCCAGACAAAAAGTCATCAGAAAAACTCACTTGAGCTTTCAGCTCAGGTGAGCTAAAAATTGGTGCCAAAAGAAATTTGGTACCTGTGTGTACATTACAAAGTTTTCTTACTACTTAAAAATTCAATAAAATACCAAGTGTTTTTGGTGAGTAAAAACATTCGACCACCTTTTCCTCTTACCCTTAGAAAAATCAAATGAAGAACTGGAATTATTGCTTAACCCAAATGCAGTGGGCTGGCCGGTCTCCATTTCCTCGCTGTTGACTTTGCTTAACGCTGATGGAACTGTCAGCTGACCCTCATGGTCAATGACCAGTTGACCGGGGACCTGTGATGCGTTACTGGCTGTGTTGTAGTTGGCGATGAATGGCAGGTTACAATTGGCATCAGCAGTGACTGTCTCAGAACTATACAAGGACTGCACGCCATTAAACAGCATATTCCTCGTCCTCTCTTCAAAACCAAATAATGATTAACAACTATCAGGTGATAAATCAAATTAAGCATGAAATATATATCGTATATTTTCTGTTAACTTTGGTAAATGTATCTCAAACTATAATTAAAATTAGAAAGTGAAGTTGAACCTTAAGGTGGCTATAACCAATTACAGATTAAAGATCTACAAAGATTTACAGTCAAAAACCTAGCAAAGAGACACCAAGGCTCAGAGTACTAGATTTACCTTTTTTGAGCAGGTGATTATGCTTATGCAGAATGTTCTACGCAGTTTTATATTGATTGTTTTTTAGCATTTGGAAATAAGTTTTAACTTTGAAAACCTGCCAGAAAATTTGAAGAAATTCATTGCACAGATAATAAAGATATCAACGAAAAACAGCCAGGAGTTGGTAGTACTAGATTTCCGCTTGCCTTTAGATTGACCCTCAGAAATATCTCCTCAATAACAAAGATATTGAGGTTATCACTGTTGCATCAAGAATTTCTTCAGAAGTATATCATTGAAACCACATGAAAACGGATTAACAATGAAAATGTTAGTGAAATGGGAAATGAAATAATGCCCCTTCCCCCTTTGGTTTACTAGTAATTGAACCATAATAAGATTCTCACACTGAAAAGTGAGTGCATTATTCTCTTTCATTATTTACCAGTTCACGCCGAGTTAATGCCAACAAGTTTGGTCAACAAAGCCTGACAGCTTCGGAATACAATTTTCAATCCTCCTTTTTACATTTGGTTACGCGTCAAATGTAATGTAACAGCACAGGATGACAGGAATAAAACGTCAAATCGTAGTGGAAGTGAAATGAGCTACATCATTATGTCAGAGCGACCATCATAAGTATAAACAAACGAACGCAAAAACAAATGATTACCATAAACAGCTTTAAGATTCTGTTCTCCGCTGACACCAGTGTTTAATTCTTTGGTGCCAATGTGCGTTTTAAGCTGGAGAGGTGATCCGTCACCAAAAGGATTCCTTCTTTTGGGCATTTTAAAGTTTTTTGTTTACCTTCTGGAGAGTTTCGCGGGGTACTATTTAACTTCCGGTCCATATAATTTTGAAATCTACAACGTTAGCTAGGTCCGGATTAACTTACACAGAAAAGTTCAGATATATAAAAAAAAAAAGAGAGAATTTAAAAATGATAATTATATAACAAGAATGTTGAAATTTTTTTTATATGGTATAACTTTGAACATGGGCCAACTTTTTTACATTTATGAATAAAGCATAAAACCAAATAACTTGGATACTCCTCAATCCCCCCACCCCCCAGAGCCAACCCTTAAATATTTAAAAATTACAAATCATTGTCTGCATACTCATCAGATTTAAAAAGAGCAATGGGTCAAGTTTTTTAAAAATCAACCATCGATACCATAGATATATTTCTTACATTCAGGGTGATTCAATTTATGTCATTCTTTAAAACATTTAGGTTAAAAATCAGAACTGCACCTGTAATGGTTTACAGTTTAGTAACATCAGTCCAATTATTACAGCCCATCTTTCTCAATGGATTGTCACTTACATGAAGTGGGAAGCGCTCAATACAAAATTATTTTGAATTCCACTTCATAATCAACTTCAACAGTAAGACTTCATAATAGATTATGTATAAAAATCTGATAATAAAAATTCAATAGAAATATACACATTGCTGGCAACACAAAAGTTTTTATTTTTTATAATAAAACAACATATTAACAACAATCAGAATCTCTCTGCGGACCTGGCGGCCACACTCCTCATGTTTCCATACACTTTGGAAGGTGGACTTCCTGTGAAGAGAAATGATTACAAAAATTAACGACATGCTATAGCAGGTTTGCCACTAATCTTGTATTTTATACAGTCTAAAAATCAATAGGGGTCATCTACTCCTTAGGGGAACCTGTATGCCAAGTTTCATGTCTGTCAAAAAAAGGATTCTCTAGATATTGAGTGGACAACATCAAGTCTAGCTGCAAATGTCTAGAGTACCTGTATAGTTTAAATCTTAATTTTAAGATTTTTGACCAAGTATTACCCGGTACTTGGTCACCATAAAATCAATACCCTGACCAAAACTGGGGGGGGGGGGGGATGATGATGATACAGAGAATCTGTCTGAGTATTATGAATTACTTTTACCCTATAAAGTACGCAGAGTTGGTATTATACGTACCTAATATGAGATTACAAATTGCTGTCCTGGCAATCTTTATGTTTGAGAAAGATCCTAGTATGTGAATTTTTCTGAAAATAAAAGTGACATCTGTATAAATCTGATTATAGCTATAATTACTGTGGAATCATTTAAAATTTTAGCGGCCAATTTTATTGGAATGTCAATATTTCACAAGTCCATTGTCATATTTTTGCATAGGTAGTACCGGTAATTTGAATATAAAATCATAAACAAAGACTGTGTACTGTAGATTCCTTATTTTTCGCAAGTACTTAATTCCGCGATTCAACCATTGTACATCAGATCGCGAGAATATGAAATCGCGAACACCAGATTTTTATCATAGTTTCTTTAGTTTACAGCTGCCAAAAAAATAAAAGCGAGATTTTAAAATCCCCGAGATGTGCCTCTCGCGATTTTACGCGGATATTAATTCCTCGCGTTAATAAGGAATTTACAGTATCATAATGTGTTGAGGATGTAAATTTTTCGGTTATAAAATCCATGAAAATTAAGCCACCACAAATTCTAATGATTCCACTTTAATCACGATTAGCAATTAAATAGTTGGCGATGAAATGTGCACTTACGAATCTGCCAGCACAATCCTAGTTTTAGTGACATTTTCTATCGTAAACTTTGTTTTTCCGTTTTTACCCGCTATTCTTCCAATTGCTCTTGATAAATGGTCACCTTTCAATGGTTTCACTAGTAAAAGAGAAATAGACTTCTTATTTCAGTTAAGACTATTAAAGTTTTATTATTGACTGAACTCGCAAACTTCAAAAGCATTCTGTATTAGTATTTAATAGTTCCCTGGAATTACAGCTGGGCTTTTATTTTGCAATTTATTACCAAGTAATCAAAATTAATTTAATCAAAGTAGATTGTTATATGTGTCAGTTACTTACCATCTGTTACATCAAAGGATTCCAAAAACAGATCATCCAGCCTCACCAAAGCTAAAGCATCCTACAAGATAAGTTATTTTTCAATAAAATTTTTAAAATAAAAAATTTAAGTAATTTGACAGTAACAAGAGTTTTGTTTTTTACCATTCAATGTTTAACAATTTTTCTACAAAGCAATTCAACTGTAATCATTAAGCACTTGGTGAAATCTATGAACATTACTTA
>WFKH01006014.1:56768483-56779800 GCA_016163765.1 Magallana hongkongensis
AGAGTAATACATGTAATTGTGTTTGCAGGGGGAGGGGGTTGGGGGGATTGGGGTCCGAGGTGTATTTTTGGTAAATTTACTATATTTCGGTAATATAAATGAATTTTCAAGGGGGAGGAGTGTCTAGACCCCTCACTCCCACCCCTTCTCTAAATCCGTGCACACGATGATGTTGGCGCACAGAAGCAAATCTAAAGCCGGCAACCATCGAGGGGAGGGGCATAATTTAATTTTGTTTGTAATAATTATATAGACCATACTTTCTATGACATAAAATGCTAAGATTATTGATTAACTTAAAATTCACATGCAAAAAGTTCAACCCCAAATTGTACATAAAGGGCCGCTATGTGTATTATGGGATGGAATCTCAATTTATGAAATTGTATTAATTTTTAAAAATTACCGTAAATTGCATGTATCCTTCGTTTTTACTAAAACTGGTACAAAACAGTGTTATTTAGGGGCAAACACTTGGTGCGGGTATTACTGTCTAATGACAGCATCTAGTTTAAAAAGCAAACGTCTTATTGACATTACTTGACACGATTTATTAGATATTAATATCATGCATTTATTCACACAAAATTTAGAACTCTACAAATGTCTTACTTGCAACCAAAACAGATTTTCCATTTTTTCATAAGAATACTAAAATTTAGTAAAATGTAAAATAATGAAGGGCATATATCCTTCTTTGAAAAACGAAATCATGGTTTCAGAAATGGTGCTTCAACGATCCATAAAATAAAATGTTGGTGTAGCATTCCACCTTTAGGGCTTTAATATGTGAGGTGGAGCTAAAGATCTATAGAAATTGCACACAAACAGTGAACCCCTACCATAAGGTGTCTATCTTTTATGTGATTGTTTTATCTTAGATATTTTAAATGACGGTACTCATAATATAGGTAAAACACGCAAAATAAATCAGAAGTTTAGACATGTTTTTGGCATTTAACAAGGAGCCATATATCACATCATCATCCTATATTTTGTTCTAAATATTTGAAACAAAGGAAGATATAGTAAAGTTGCTAACTTGGTTGAATGTGAACTTTCTTATAAGTGATAATTAACCGGAAATTGTGGAAATAGCAAGACTAGCCAAGACAGGTAAGCTTAAGACAATGACTGTGTACAATAGGACTTAGATGCTAGTTTCAATTAGTCAGGGACAATACTGAGATAATAAATTAGTCAGGAACAAAACGGGTCAATATTCATATACTGTCCAGGGACTCGTAACATATAAAGGGTACTAATGTAAGTCTAAAGTATATTCTTAGACTTAAGACCGTAACTAGAAGAATGCCTACCTAGGACAATTCGCCAAACATTTTAAAGTATGTCTTATTAGTATAGTTTGTACTCGGTTAGAAGTTTAATAGTTAAATCCTTGCAATTCAGCATTTGAATACCAATACCAACGATACTACGCACTACATCAATATTAATATGATAGTCATATAATGATATCATATATCATATCATATGATACTAGTATCATAAAAACGGTGCTTTAAACTCAGTCGCATGCCTTACATTGCATTTATGATAAAAATTTTAAACCTAATCACGCATAAAACAATTAAAATGATGCATCTTAGTAATTTTGACAATATGATCTGGGAAACATTAAACCCCCATCACGCTATGGAAGGAAATTAAACCGACCGTGTAACATGTTTCCCTGATGACAAAAAGTCTACAGGCCTAGCTGTGTCATCTACATGTTTGCGTTTTTCAATTAAGTGACATAAGTTGTAAACTTTCTGCAAATTATACATTTTAAATCAAACGCATTTAAATTCTAATTAATTTATTTATTGACCGGTTAGTAAACGCCCAACTTTGAAATATTCACGAGCACGTGATGTGACAAGCTAATTTTAGAACGTTCACAAGATGTCGACGCGAAAACTTGCAATTGGTCGGTCTGTTGGCAGTGGAATAACGCTTTCGGAGATAAAAGAAAGGGGAAAAAAGACAATTTGACAGAAAACTTTGTAAAATGAGAATCTATATTGGAGACCATTTTGAGCGGTGGGCAAGTGTTAGAAACTTCATGTTTAACTATGAGATTGCCGGCTTCTTGCTATAGACAGGTGGGGTCACACAGCAGTGTGATTTCTTTCTTTAATAAGATATTTACTCATAAAGGAAAAGAAGCTTATGTCTAATGTAAGATATTCATTGTTTGAATATGATAAAACTTGTACAGTTATTACTTGATTACTTAAAATCTATAAATTGTATGTATATGTTTTGAGTCGAGGGCCCCCAGAAGGGATAATTTGGACGTTCTATTTTAAAATTATATATGTTGTCAAATGTATGAAAATAATGGTCAATTGCAAAAGAGCTCTCATCGATTGCCATGCAGATGACAATATCTGATATCTTTCTGTTAAAAGCACACAAAACTGTTTATAAGAATTCAAACAATTGTAAACAAACCTGTCGTATTACCTCGTTCTGCAAGCTGCTTTTCTGAAATACTAATCCCGCGCATATGCGCAAATCCACCGTTAATCGTTTATGAATATGCATAGGTAAATCGCCGTTATCCATGTTTAAATTATGGCTTGTACCTCGTTAATATTAATCAAAAAATTGCAAAATTTTCTAGAAACTTCTTTTTCATATGTCTAGTCATGCTGACAATATTTTGGTCTGGTTTTCAACATCACAAAATAATGCCGTTAAAAACGGCATATATATCTTTAATAAAAGGCCATTTATTGGAGATGGGTGTATAAAGTGTAGAGAAGACATATTCAAAACAGTGTCATAGCTAGATAAAGTTTTTGAAGTTCAAAGACCATTAAATGTTAAATAAAACCTAATAAGATTTTACTTAAGAAGGTTCATGAATAAGACCTAAGCGGGATCGTAGGACTTGGACCTTCATTACATAAAATGTTTATGGCACACACCCAACAACTTAATGAGACTAGGGTTCAGTGTAGATGAACAAAACCTTGATTATAATTCAAAGCGATGGATCTCTGCCGACGCATTCTGTCTATTGTTGTTTTGATATATATTCACTGGACAACGCGCAATTTGAAATCTAAAGTCTTATCCAGGAAGTAGAAATCAATAATGACATTCTAAAGTCTCCTTTCTCAAATATTAATAACTATTCTTTTCTAAAGTTTTTACTAAAATATTACTCCTATAATTAAAAGGTTATAAGGATGAATAAGTTCACTATGACAGTGTTTAAGATATATCTTGAACGTGAATCAAATCAGTTTTGGACTTTCAATTAATTCTGCTAATAAACTGAGCAGTGTTTATTAACTTTTCAGTAACATTCACTAATCTACATGCTACAAATTAGATGGAAAATATTGTCATTTACTTATTAACAATTTTTAATTGTCAATAAGTCCATGATAAAAGTAATGGACACATTATCAATAAAAATTGTGAAATAGTACACGACAATATTATCGCATATTACGCTCAATATTGATAATTCTACCAATAAAAGCAAATATTTTATCAACAAATCATATGTAAATATCATTTTCGATTTATATAATAAAAACTGTAATCAAATACCGAATTTTGTTAGTTAATTAATAAAAATACTAAATATGTTTAAGCAATACTAATGACATACATAACTCACCTTTATCGGCATCCTGTGTTTCGATTAAATTGTTTTAGCTAAGCTATTTTTAGTTACTTTAAGTCTTAAACTATACATAAATTCTATACTAGTACTTCCTAGTACTTACTGTTTTTAATTATATAAATCGAAAATGATATCTACATTTGTTACGAGCCCCTGACGTATATAACAGGCTGCCTAAGTGAAGTCATCTACCTGGATTTATTTATAACTGCAATTCACTCAGAATCTACATGTACTTGTATTTCAGTGTGGTTTGTAATCGATATATTCTGTATTCGGTTGTAAATTGTCACACTGACAACTTAAGAGCCAATTTTTAGAACA
Organism: Magallana hongkongensis; assembly: GCA_016163765.1. Lineage (NCBI taxonomy): Eukaryota > Metazoa > Mollusca > Bivalvia > Ostreida > Ostreidae > Magallana > Magallana hongkongensis. The sequence continues at coordinate 56,772,457 of WFKH01006014.1, forward strand.
TTAATTACAACTTTAAATGACACAGATTAGAAATTCAAGGGAGGGGCTGGGGCCAAGACAATTTAGATATCACAATAAATTAGGCTCAATATTTAATAACTCATGTTAGATTGTAATTTACTGAGTAGCTTGATTCAAACATATTTTATTGAAAATTCAAATGGATTGGGTAACACAGCCTATGTAAACCCTCCCCAAAGTTTTATTGTAAAATGACTTGTCAGAAAATAACAGTGATTGGAGAAGAGGTGAAAACTAGTAGCATTAACTTTACTCCTGTTGACAAAAGTTGAGTCATTTGTGGTGAACTTGTGACATATCCTATTAACGAATTTCAATAAAAAAGTACCTGACTATATTTTTCATTTAAAAAATAATAAACCATAAATTAAACTATCTTTTGAAAAAATCAACACCCCTAAAGTACTAAGAATTTGATTAACATCAAGATATATTAAAACTGGGACTGGCATACAAACCACAATTTTCAAGGCTTGATTTCAAAATAGCTTGGTTTTCCATTTTTTTTTGTTGGCTGCATTTGGTGTTATGTTCGGTCTTTGGACGTGCCAAGTTGACATAGAATAATACAAGAGACCCAGGGGCCACATCGCTCACCTGAGCAATAATAGCCTAACTCTGATCAAATAAGCATTACAGTATCAAATTCAAAATATCTTGACAATTTAGAACGGTAGATCATGATCAAAAAACTTCCGATTTTCATCCACATATTTTTATGTTAAATATCAAGTCCCCTTTGTTGTTTCAGCATTTGTGAGGAAAATTTTTATCTATTCCTATTTAAAAATCCTCCCCTATTGTGGCCTCACCCTTCACCAGGGAAGTTCATGATTTGATCAAACTTTAATCTGCACAACCTGTGCTCCACACTCTCAACTTGTTTGGTTGAATGATTTTCCAGAAAAATTTTAAAGAGTTTTCTTTATATAGTGTTATGTAAAGATTCAAACCCTTTTGTGGCCCTATCCAACTTACGGGGATCATAATTTGAACAAACTTGAATTCCACACAAGTTTCAGCTTTTCTGGCCAAATGGTTCTTGAGAAGATTATTTCTAAAGATTACCTCTGTATATTCCTATGTAAAAATTTGTCCATCCGATTGTGGCCCCACCCTATCCCAGGGATCATCATTTGAACAAACTTGAATCTACACTACCTGAGGATGCTTCCACACAAGTCTCAGCTTTTCTGGCCAATCGGTTTTTGAGAAGAAGATTTTTTAAAAATATATAGACATTTTCAATAATTCTAAATTATCCCCACTTTAAAGAGGATGCTGCCCTTCATTTTAACCGTACATCTCAGTAAGACAAAGTGGTACACCAGGCAGCGCTGCATTACATTTACTTGCATTTCACGATACATAATATTAAACTGAATTACTTTACATGTAACTTAAAATACTGTGACATTTACTTACTGTAAAAGTGATTATTTACGCGTGGGGAAAATATACACTAGTTAAACTAGAAGCTCAAAACCACAAAAAATATCCCCGCGCGTATGGGAAAAAACTGAAAACTTTAGTGTGGTGAATCACGCATCCGCGCTTTTAATACCCACGTGTATTGTTTGACCATAGAAAACGCGTACTCAACCACCAGCGTAAATAACAACTTTTACAGTACAAATTACACTGTTTAGAGTCACTAAATACGACATCTACACATTTACTAATCAAATTACGACAGCCCTATGAATATACCCTACTCACTTAACTATATAAAGAACTAATGCACAATACAACGAACTTAAAGGGGATGTGCGGCCATCTTGTACATTTGATAATAAAAATGTAAATATTTATTGAACTGCATGGTTTCTGCTCAAAACTGGCCAAAATGTTGTAATAAGATGAAAAAGCAATAAATATCAGGCTGTACATTTTTTATATGCAAACTACCCATAAAATTACAGAACAAAGCTTTTTTTAATAATTAAGAACGGCTTTAGAACTGCGCAGCTGCAGACTTATTCTAAAAGTCTGAAAAAATAAAGGAATGGGGTTCATTGGTGTCCAGTCTACAACCATTTGTTGAGAAAAAGGTTGAATATTGCACATTATTGTAGGAAGTATGCCTCAAAATAGGGTACCCTATGTTTATCAGTCGGCATGAGATCTATTTTTAGAACAAGAAAAATCCAGTCTATACCAGTCTATACTATTTTCCACAGAAAAATTTAATGTCAATTCAAAACAATCTGTGTTGAATGTGCAAGACATTTCTATACCAATTCCAAAGGGTTATTCAGTTCTATAAGTAAAATTTCAATCTAATTCTTTTAGAAGAAGGGTAGGAGTCCAAAAAATTTATTGTCTTTATTAAAAAAGATACATATATTTATGGGTTTTGATACCCATTTTAAGAATAGGGTACCCTCTTTTAAGACAAAGGTACAACTTAGATATGCAAGTTTAGACCTTTTCTTAACAAATGGTCGTAGAGTGGACACCAATGACCTTCTTTCAAATTTTTTCAGATTTTTACTTCTTGAATTTAAATCTGTAGGTGAGCAGTTTTAAGTGATTAAAAATGCATTCTGCTCTTGAATGCGTAATTTGCATACAAAATACCATATAAAACCTCATATTTTTTGCTTTTTCATCTCTTTAGTCCGTTTTGGGCAGAAACAAGCCAGTTCAACAAATGTTTACATTTTCATCATTAAATGTAAAAGATGGCTGCTTAACAAACGAAAAGAACATTCAATAAACAATACAAAATAGAAATAAACACACTGAAACAACAAAGTTATCCCAGGACCATTTAACCAACAAATAAAATGAAAATGAGTAAGTAAATTGGTTTACCCACCTCATAAGATGTCTGTATGTATATATTAAAGCTAATAAAAATTGAAATCAGAGAAATTGTTTCCTTCTGCTACTGTGTATGAAAATTGTGCAGGCAGATTTGACACGGTCTGGAGAGACCCAAAACCTAAACTTAAGTGAATACAAACAGGTAATCAAGGGGTACCAAAGAGGGTGTTAAAATAAGAGGTCCAGCATATATACATGTAATAAATAAGTACAGCATCGTAAATGTACCGCTTGTGTCCCGTTCACCCGATGATGCTTTGCGCACATTTTGGTTGAAACTTGTTCAGTAGTTCTTGAGAATATGTGAAAAGGTTACGACGTCAACAGCGACGACGACATACAATTAAAAATTTTAATCAGAAAAGCTTACTTTGAGCCTTTGGCTCAGGCTCAGGTGACTTAAAAATCAAAGGTTTAAAAATAAGATTCAAGTTAGCATTTTTCCTACTGGCTTCTTTTATCATAAAACAATATTTTTAATCATGATTCATCTAGATATTTTCAAGTTATCGTTGCACTGCATTGGATACTTATTATTAGACATGTAATTTTTCTTGGCTTCTGAAGGTAACGTTTGTTGTGGGTCCAAAGTTTACAACATTAATATCTTATTATTGTGAACCTATTGTGTTTGTATTTCTTTCCTTACAGGATGAAAATGTTAGTGTTGGTGACTACTGCTTTGCTACATGTTAGCTACACCCAATCACAGTGCCCCAGCACGGTGCCAGATGTACCTGTGAGGCTGTAGACGGCCAGGGCAGGAAAAACATCAGGTGTGTTGGTCTGACCAAGATCCCAGCTTTTAATTCCTCTGCAGAAATTTTCCAAAAATTAGACATGGATTCTCCTAACAATAACATAGAAGTTATTCAAGCCAATGTGTTCAATGGAATAAATGTGGAAGAAATTGATATGAGTGGCCCAAATATCAAATTACAAAGTATTCACCCAAATGCCTTTGCAGGTTTGGAGCAACATCTGACAATAGTGAAACTCCAGGGTGATGCAGTACTAGCCCCTCCTTTTGAACAACTGAAAAACATCACCAACCTTCAAGAGCTTGAGTTACAATTTTTTAACATGCCTACCATTGAGGAGAGTACAAAATTCAGTTATTTTCGTTATTTGAGAACTTTAAGGTTAAGAAATATGAACACAAACTTTGTTTCATCTGAATCTTTCAAAAATCAGTTTCAGGAACTGACTGTTTTTGAATTTGCAAATAACCAAGTGCCAACTTTTCCAAAGCCTGCTATAAACAGACTTCGTAAGCTACAACATCTTTCATGGGTACACAATGGAATGACAACCATTTCATACAGCTCGTTTGATTCTTTGAGTTCTCTTATTGAACTGGATCTGAGGGGTAATGATATTGGGGAGATGTTCAAAGGGAGTTTCATAGGAATCACCAATAAACTTCAGTTTTTGACTCTTCAACTGAATAGACTTACAAAAGAATCCATTGTACCATTAGGCAACCATAATTGGCCTGAACTGGAACAGCTTAATTTAGGTCATATAATGGCAGATTTTACAGATATACCAAATGGTTTATTCAGAAGCATGCGAAAACTAGCTTACCTTATAATACCTGGTAATAAATTGAGAGTGATTAAAAGCAACGATTATCAAGGCCTTGGAAATATACATTCTTTGGACTTGTCCGAAAATTGGATCCACACAATTCAAAAGGGAGCACTATCTCCCATGACCAGGCTGGATACATTAGATCTACGAAGTCAGTATGATTCAAGTGTTAACAACCCGATGAATTTTAGCCTAGATGCCTTAAATGGAGCAGAGCTTACCCTGAAAACCCTACATATACAGAACAACCATTTAATTGATCGGTATGCTTGGGAGGCTATTGGTGCTATGAAAAATCTTGCCAATATAGACATATCTGGAACTGGACTTTCTGACATTCCATCCTTGCTTTTCTACAGTCACGACAAGCTGGGGAGTCTTACAATGAGAAACAACAACACGACAGTTCTGAGACAAGAATCACTTTATGGGTTAAGATATTCACTGGAAGTCATCGATATCTCTAACAACCAAATAAATACTATTGAAAAATGTGTTTTTGTAGGATTTAACAAACTCAAATACTTTTTTGCCTCGCAGAACTCTTTTGTGTGTGACTGTAATCTTTATAGACTTCACCAGTTTTTGAAAGCAATACCTTCTCCAGGTTTGGTTATTTTGGCGTGTAAAAATCCAGCAAATTAAGCAGGCATGTCTTTACTTACTTTGGAATCTGGTCAGTTCTGCTCCAATCCACCAAATTCTGCTACTTGCCCAGAATTTACAACAGCTACAATGACCACCTCAACAATTGGAACAACCTCTGTTGTTCCATTACCAGATATTCGGTTTGGAATCTCAAGTGAAACAACCAATACAATAGTGATTTCTTGGACAGTCAGTGGAGATATGACTTATCTAAAGAACTTTCTGGTGCAATGCAAACAGTTAGGGATAAACAATTCCCAAGAGAAAAGTTTTCCACTAGACTAATCCAAAAGGAATCATCCAATAACTGGACTTAACCCTGGGTCTCGCTATGAGATCTGTTTCTTCATTGAATTGACAGGATCATCAAAACAAATCCTGATATCCTGTCCAACAGGCACTACCAAAGGTTCTGTCACAACAGCAGCCAACCCTAGTTCGGACAATAAAACAGTTGAAATAGTGGGAAGTGTTCTTGGGGGTGTTTTATTCATTGTCATTACCGTTATTTTATTTGTTTTCGTCATCATACCGCGATTCAGAAAGCAAATAACACCTATTTAATATCAAAACCAGTCGTGTCCAACAACCAGTCAACGTAAGGAGTCAGTGGGGAAAGTCAGTAATGAAAATCAACTAATGAGTTTGATCAATGGGAATCTTGATTCGTCTTGATTATCTGAATCACTAAAAGGAATATTTTGTTGATGTGAAATAAGAATATGATACAAAATTGTTTTATTATAATGATAATCAGAGAAAAAAAAATTAACACTGGAAAAAGTAGTCTTTTTTTCAGACTAATATTGTTTATGTTCGAACAGTTTACATTGTACTTACAAGAGTAAAATCGTGATCAACAAAGGCTTATAAAGTTTCTTTAAAGTTTAACAAGATCTAAAGCCGAATTTTGACAAATGCGTTTGCCGTCTTATTGGATGTTAACTGAAAAAGATGTAAAATATACATATTGAAAGCAGAAACTATTAATATTTGTATCGGTATTCAAAAGGAGTGTATTGTATTTGAAATGGTACAGTCGCTTATTTTTTATTAAAGAAATCTTAACATATAGGATGGGTGGTAATTTGTTGTTTTTTAAAGTACACCTTCATACACTTTTTCAGTCCGGGGTTTTAACTGTCTCCAATCAAACTTGATATGTTATCAATGGTAAGAGAATTAATAAAGAAATTGCGTGCTCAAATTCGATCCACCATAACAAATAACACTCAGCTTTCATGAATGAACATTAAAACTATATTCAAATAGAACCTCAAATTCATCTTTATCCTGTTATTTATAAAATAACAAGATGATATCCAGCGCAAGCGCGGGAATTTACATTTTACACATGAACAATGCTTAATATAATGAACCATTATTTTTGTGTATTCTGCGTCCAAAATGTTTCTTAATGGCTTTCTTAACATATTCTTTAAAATTTAAATTTAAAAAACTGCTTAAAAAACCGACCCCCCCCCCCCCCCCCCTATTAAACTTCCTGGGCACCCCGTTTTAGAAAGTTCTCTCCATCAAAAATAAAATCACATCAAACTAATCCATTTTATTTATTAAGATTCTTTAATCAAGCATAGATTGCCGATCCAGGGTATTTGCCCGCGATGCATGATGAACTCGTCCTACACTTTTCGCCCGCGTTCTTGGTTACCCCGTTCTGGAAAGTTCTATCCAATTCTCTCACCAGTTTTCCGAACTTTACAGTGTGTCCTATCTATAAATTTTATAAAACAACAACCGAAAAAGAACGTGAAACAAAAGAAAAACATTTCATTTCATTATATAAACCACAACTGAATGCATTATAATTATGAATATTGAACATATTTTATGTTTTTCATTTACAGTTATAGTATATTTGAATATATTTTTTTTGTTTTTCCCGTACTATTATAAAATGCTTGTGCTATGACGTCATAATGAACTCTGAAAAGCGCAACATATACTTGATGTTTTATGACGTCACAATGATCATTTGAAATGTATGTACCTATGTATCTATGGTGATTGCTCAAAACTCCTGAAGATATCAATGAAACCGGTAGAGTTTTGAATCGGCTTTCTGTTATTTTTAATTATTTATTACTTGTGTGGATTAGCTTTATTCATTTTGAATTATATATATATATATATATATATATACATGTACTCAAGTAGCCGTATATAAATTGAAGATATCTACAAATGTTGTTAATTATGTCGTAATATCATGTGGATGACCTATTAAAATGT
>WFKH01006014.1:56779900-56794955 GCA_016163765.1 Magallana hongkongensis
ACTCAAGTAGCCGTATATAAATTGAAGATATCTACAAGTGTTGTTAATTATGTCGTAATATCATGTGGATGACCTATTAAAATGTTGCAATTAGCAACACTTGTAGATATCTTCAATCTATATGTACAGCTACTAGAGTTTTTTGGACAAAACTGTTAAAAAATGGAGATATTTATAACGAAATGCACTAGTAGCTGACGAAATTAAGAAAGATATCTTGAGAATTGTTTCATAACATCATGTGGATGACAAAATAGAATGTTGAAATTAACAACACTTGTAGATATCTTCAATCTATGTATACAGCTACTAGAGTTAAATGGACAGAGCAGTCTAAAAATGAAGATATTTAAAACGAAATACACTAGTGGCTGACGAGATAAAGAGAGATATCTGAGTAATTGTGTCGTAACCTATGGATGACCTAATAGAATATTGCAATTAGCAACACTGGTACAAGTCTTCCATCTATATATACAGCTTCTTGAGATATATTGACAAAACCGCCGGTAAAAAAAAACAAAATGCATTAGTAGCTGACGAGATTGAAAGAGATATATGAGTAATTGTGGCATAATATCGTTTGGATGACCTGATAGAATGTTGCTATTTACAGCACTTTACATTGTAAAGTAATGCATTACATTATCATTACTTCATGCATTTGGGCATTAAATTACCATTACTATTACTTAATTTTCTTGAATTAATGCAATACATTACCATTACATGAGTAAAGTAATGCATTACCATTACCATTACTTTGTGAAAAATTAAGTCAATAATAAGTTATAAAAAAGTAAACTTAAATAAAAGAGTATATACAAATGTTTCAATTAAAAAACGCACTTTAACATATCTACAGATTCTTGTTCACTATCAGGTTTAAATTTAATGACTTATTTAAGATTACTGTTGCACTTTATGATCATCAAAGTTTCAAAGGTTTCATCTTTTAAATGCATCCTGTCAGTTTGAAAATCTTTCTAGCTACATGTACATTGAATAAACGTTCTACAGGAGCAATGCAAACTGGGACTGAAAGATACTCTGGAAGGAAATTATAATATATTAAGTGTTCAGGCAATTATAAATAGAAAAACACATGATTCATGTATTTCCTATCAGTCCAAACTAATGTACCCAATATACATGTACAACACAGACATTGAGAGAGAGAGAGAGAGAGAGAGAGAGAGAGAGAGAGAGAGAGAGAGAAATTATTTTCAAATGGTTCTAATATTAGAAGTGATTTTTAAGCTTACAGAAATCATGGTTGGACAGTGCATTTATTTTTGCTTTTAAAAGGTGCATGTCTGTCCTCTGTTCTATTTGAACACAACCAAGAGAAGGGGAGTGGGATTTTTAGCAATTCCTAAAATAATAGATTGTTTTGATACTTAGATCATATCCTGAGGGCATCGTGTGTTGTTGACACATTCTTCACAGTAAAGAATTAAATGAATGCACAACTAATTGGAATAAACTTTCCAAATGATTTCAAACTCTTAATAACAACACTCTTAAAAATGTTATTGAATCGTGTTGTTATAGCTAGTAATATTGACAATTTAAAAATGGATTTAAAAAAGTGAATAAAATAATTATAATATTTTTGACTCAAAAACTATTTCTTTCCTCTTTAAAAAATAATTTTTAATCAAATACAATTTTTGTTATTCAATCATGTTTTAAAAATGAACATGCATAAATAAGCATAGTAATGCAAAGTAATGCCTTGTACTGCCAGCAATATACTAGATTTTGGAAAGTAATGCCTTACATTACCATTACTTGTAATGCTAAATTTGTGGCATTACACATTACTAACATTACTTTGAATGCATGTAATGCATTGCAATGCATTACCATTACATTTAGCATTAAACCAAGCCTGCTTGGTGGATGTAAATATTTATAAATGAACATCTACTAGAAAATTTACTATGAACATTATAAACTGTTTGATTGTAATAGATATCAGACATTCATCTATTTTTCGTGCTATTGAGCCGGGCTCTGCTGAAAACAAAGTCCTGGCTGTAGGCAGGCAAATCTTCAAAGTTACTATAAATGACACAACACGCTAACACAGCTTCCTGTATACCAAATAGATTGACAGAGGGCCTTTTTCGTCAAATGTATTGTTTTCTACTATAAATTTAGCGAGGGGTGTTGTTTTCCCCCTGTTTTCTTATTGAAGCTGACTTTAGTTCATAAAAGCATTTGGTCGCCATATTAGATTCGATCAATATTCAACTGCCACTGGGGTGTATATACGGGTCCAGAAATCTACGGTCGGTTGCTTTCCTATCGAGGCATTCAGGTTGCACGGACTTCTTAATGCATGAACTACACATTGTAGTTAAATGTTTGTGTAAAAAGAATAAAGGAAACTATAATACATAAAACATAAAATAGGACTTATTCTTTGAAAGAATTTCGAAAGTATTCGTATTATTTTACACAGATAGTGCTGCCTTACTTTCCATGCACATCCAACACATGTGTCGTTTATACAGAGGTATATCGTCTGTACCTTTTTGAAGATCCCGGCGGCCCTACATCTACAAAAACACTTCGTTTCTAAAATACATGCGGTCATTGAGCGTTTTGCCATAGTGGTGGTTTGCGCATACATGTGCGATGTTATAACAAACACAGGAGAGAGAGAGAGAGAGAGAGAGAGAGAGAGAGAGAGAGAGAGAGAGAGAGAGAGAAAGAGAGAGAGAGAGAGATTGCCAGTCTTTGCAACACTATATGCATAAAGACATATCAAAAGAGCCGGGCGTTCAGTATATCAGTACCCTGATTAGGTTAGCCCCCCTCCCCCCCAAAAAAAACCTGTAAAAAGAACCCTAACAAAACAAAAACGCTATACAATCACAATGTTCCTGAATCTGACTTTTCTATGGTAACGTCTTTATATGAATACTGTACCTGAAATCGACATGAATATTGTTCCTGAAAGCGACATTTGCAGAATAACGTCTTTATATGAATAAAGAAGTATCGTTTGGAATGTAAAATTTAATATTCTTATATTATTTATAGTGCTGAGTATCAAATACATGAAATCTACACGAAAAAAGTATAACCGTCATGACAACAAAGAGTCGCATTAAAAAATATACTACGAAAACGAAAATTAGCTTTCAAAAACGGGGGTTGGTATATATTTGGTATAATTCTAAAGGCATGGAAAAGAATAAATGATCGAATATAATTGTAAAGGCTTGGTATATATTCGTGGAGTATATAGCAATAAACATCTTTCATTGGCAACTTCCAAAGTTCACTAAAATGGATAAATAGTCAAACATTAACAATAAGACTGATGATAAACGCCTGCCATAAGTGACTGAAAATGAAAAAAAAATAATAATAAACTTAAAAAAAAAACCCAATAGCACTGCCTAAGTAGTTTGATGCAATTTCAATCATAGTTAATTAAAAGTGTTTAATATTACATTTTTGTCTAAATATGCAGACAGTGAATTAGACGAGACGAGATACCCGACAAAAGTATAGCCGGTGATCCAAATCAGCCGCATTTTCGATTAGCACTTTCCATACAGTGAGCATGCCCTTGCGTATCGAATTAACTGAGAGACAAAAACTCCATATGTAGGTGGTGAAAGTATATTGCTACATAAGTAAGGAAAGATGACTATAGAAAAATTGAAGCCATCACGTTTATCATAAAGTTCTGTTGTTAGGTTACCATCAATGTCTATTTCCAGTAAAATATCCAAATATGAAACAGATGACGCAGAATATGTGGTATTTTTTATTTCAAGTTCACTGGGATATATCGAGTCGACGTAAGTATGGAAGTAACAATTGTGTATATATATATTATCTGAAATTAAATCAAAATACCAACATATTACTCAGAAACGTTTGCACAGATAGTGCATGACTGAAATGTCTGACCCTGACACGAAAAAATGTTAAGAATTTTTGTATTCAACATAATCTTGAACGACAACCTTTTAAGATTGCGTATTTTTATTCGATATCGTCGGCCAAATAAAGATGAAAACCACTTAGGAATAACCAAAAAACCAATGTACCCCGTACATGACACAATTACATATGTTTTAATACTTTACATACAGTAATAGCGGGAGGTACTAACAATTTTCTCCAGACCAATCATATCATCTACAACTGTCGCTCCTGGATTCCAATATTTTGAATAAAATTTATCTACCTTCTTATTTTTACAATTTGCAAAAACATTTTCGTATGAGGACCCCATATTTTTTTCAAAATATTTAAATACAATGTATGTAATTTGATACACTCCAATCATCGCAAACAAAAATCCTACAATAACTATCTGCACAATCATTGTACTCTCTTGGCATCCACTGTACTTCAAGTGAAATTCCATATTTTACACAAACACCAAAAATACTCATTGTCAGCAGATGCAGCTCGTCAACCATGCTACCTTTACATGCGATGCGAACAACGTTTTGATTATCTGTAATTATGTTCACTACCTTTCCACTTAATACGTCTGCAAGACTAATAAAATAACTTGCACTGATTTCAATTTTTTCCAGGTAGAACTTTTTCGTTTTTCAAATTCATCCCATATATAATGTACACTTTTCTTATTTCTATGGCATGTAAAACCCGCCCCAGAGTAGCAACTTGCATCTGAAAAAATAAGCTTTTCCGGCAACTTTTCAATACTTGAAAGGAAGATTATTTATATTGTGTAACCAAAATTCTAATTCTTGAAAGTTTTCACCGTCCAAATGTAAAATTGCATTCCAACTTTTCTTGCCACAAATATCAATACTCAGACGTCTGGTCATTAGTTGGCAGATATTTCCAAGTGATGGTTTTAATGCAATAATTTTTCCCATAATAGAGGATAACTTTCTTGCAGAATCATGGTTGTTTTCTAAAATGTCCTTCAAAATAGATTTTATATTTTTGATCTTTTGATCAGGAACTTTTAACATTCTACTTTTCAGACTCCAATTAATCCTAACTACATACATGTAATACTCTGGGGCTCGTTCCATAAAAAGGCCTAAGTTTGGGGTCTAACTTTAGCCTAGTCCGAGGACTTACACCGCAATTCAATGCGTATTTTGCACTTAACGCAATGCTACATCGGCCGTAGCGTGTACTTTCATGCTAGATTTGCGATAATAACTCCTCTGTATCGTTTTTCTTGCCATCCTCGTTTTTTGATACATCACCCCGATCTAAATGCGATGGCCTGGTTTGTCGTCATCATCAGGTACTTTCCGTTTTTTGCCTCGATTTTTTAGTTCACAGACAGAGGATGTCAGAGATACCGTGTTCTTTTGCATCTCTTTAATCATGGCGATGATGTTGATATTGCCATTTGCACTACCCTCCTCCTTTTCCCCATTTATTAACGTTACTAGTACTCATACTGAAACATTGTTTGTACAGTTTTGGATGTTGCGTCTATGCGCAAAAACAGCGTATATAAGCCAATTTGATATCAGATTTTTTCTTCACTATCCATGATGTTTACTTAAATTATCACAATTAAAACATATAATATTAACAACACTGATATCATTAATCCAAACCGAATAGAATGCGAATTTTCACTTACGTCTGCTGCAAAACCACGCTGCAGAACCATCTTATCTATGAACTATGCAGTAACGTTGTTATTTGAGACTGAGGTCCCAATAGGGAAGAACAAATGGCACTTCTCGATTTCAACTGCACTTGGAATTCTAATTCATTTAAGTTTGTTGCTACTTGAACATTTCTTTTTTTGATTTTAAATAAAATTTTATTGATTGGGGATTTGTTACACGCAGATGTTTTGTTGTAGAAAAAATTCTAACTTTCAATTTGATATTTCACCAAAACGGTGCTTTAAATTCAGTCACAAGCCTGACATTTTCTTTATAATTATTTGTTTAAAACCCTAATCATAAAAATGATTTAAATATCGCATTACTCTAGTAATTTTGACAAAATAAAATCCCCAATGTCCCTCACGCTATGGAGGGAAACAAAACGTAACATGATTCCATATTAACAAAAAGTCTACATACCTAGCTGTGTCATCCGTCATTTTAAAAAAATGTTGTTTATTAAGGATGGGTGTAAAGTAAAAGACCAGTAATCGCAAAATAAAACCAGGTAAGATTTTGACTTGAGAAGGGTTATATAAAGGATCGACCTAGGCGAAGTCAAAGGACCTTGAAGTTCGTAAGTCCAGCCTAATAATTCTTAGTCGATAACATAAAACAAAATGAAGTCTTAGTTAAGTTATACGTACCTATGATAACAAATATTGTCTTGTATGTTTTTATTCTTATTTTAGGAGTAACGATGACGAATTACTATTCATGCAGATGTTAATTTATGTTTTAATATATTGCATTTATTGTATGGTTTCAACTGAAATGACGATATCTTACATTTATTCTATACGTGAATTACATCATTTATTCAGAAAGATTTAAAAACCTAGCATATACCTCTAGAAAATTTAACATGCACTACACTTTGGTAGAGACTCATTAAGTATGATAGAATTAGATAGACAAGAATTATCTTTAGATGACAAACATGTAACTTTTAACAGGTTATCTCAGTGCTCGAACTGGAAGTGATTTAGAATACATGTATTTTTATATCGACATTCGAAAAATGATCAATTTTGTAAATAGTTTAACTTACACATTACTAATGATGACTGTTGGGTAGTTATGTGTTGATGTTTCGTACAATTTAAATTAACATCGACACTTTTAATTTTAGCTGGGTGATTCGGAATACCCCAAATTTCTTTCTTTCAGTTTCGGGTATAATGGCAAAAGCAAATTTTATATCACAGATAACAACTTAAAATGACCCCCATAAGAAACCTAGCGAAGGGTAAGGCAATTTAGATATTTTACTTAGTTAGGTTCATTATAACTAAACAAGGGACAGTGCATCTTCATCGTCGGTATAATGAATATACAATAAAATAGGTGTGCCTGCCATTAAATACCCTAGATTCCTCTTATCCTAAATAATGAAAATACTGACATGTCATTGTAATTTAACAAGGAGCCGTATTTCACATCATCCTTTGTTGAAAAAGATCAACAATCTAATTTTCTGTTCTTATAATGATTCCTAAACACTGGAAACAAAGGAAGATATAGGTAAGTTTTTTCCCCCGGACTCTTCCCATCACAGGACAAATCTTCTGATTACTTACAAGCAATACATAGTGATACATAGACTATTTTTTAAAATTAGAATTGTAATATCTCTTGGCTACTTAAGGTAACGTTCGGTGGGACCCCAATTCCAAAATGTTACAAGTTCAAAACATAAATATCTTATATCTATTGTATTACTGTGAAACACTTGAGTTTTGTCTCTTTTTCTCTTTGCAGGATGAAACCCTTAGTGTTGGTGACTATAGTTCTGCTACATGTTGGCTACACCTTTTTACAGTCACAGTGCCCTAGCACAGTGCCAGCATGTACTTGTGTGAATGTAACCAGCCAAAGCAGGAGAAACATCAGGTGTGTTGGTCTGACCAAGATCCCAGCTTTCAATTCCTCTGCAGAAATTTTCCAAAAATTAGACATGGATTCTCCAAACAACAACATAACAGTTATTCAAGCCAATGCATTCAGTGGAATACAAGTAGAAGAAATTGATATGAGTGGCCCAAATATCAAATTACGAAGCATTCACCCAAATGCCTTTGCAGGTTCGGAGCAATATCTGACAATAGTGAAAATCCAGGGTGATGCAGTACTACCCCCTCCTTTTGAACAACTGAAAAACATCACCTATCTTGAAGTGCTTGAGTTACAATTTTTTAACATGCCTACCATTGTGGAGAGTACGAAATTCAATTACTTTCCTCATCTGAGAACTTTAAGGTTAAGAAATATGAACACAAGCTTTGTTTCATCTGAATCTTTCAAAAATCATTTACAGGAACTGACCGTTTTTGAATTTGCAAACAACCAAGTGCCAACTTTTCCAAAGCCTGCTATAAACAGACTTCGTAAGCTACAACATCTTTCATGGGTACACAACGGAATGACAACTATCTCCAACAGTTCGTTTGTTTCTCTGAGTTCTCTTACTGAACTGGATCTGAGGGGTAATGATATTGGGGAAATGTTCAATGGGAGTTTCATAGGCATCACCGATAAACTACAGTTTCTTAGTCTTCAACTGAATAGGCTAACAAAAGAATCCATTGTACCATTAGGCAATCACAATTGGCTTGAACTGAAACAGCTTAATTTAGGCCATATGATGGCAGAATTTACAGACATTCCCAATGGTTTATTCAGAAACATGCCAAAACTAGCTAACCTTATTATGGATAATAATAAATTGAGAGTAATTAAAAGCAACGATTTTCATGGCCTTAGAAATATGATTGCTTTGGACATGTCCAAAAATTGGATTCACACACTTCAAAAAGGAGCACTATCTCCCATGACCAGGCTGGATACATTAGATCTACGAAGTCAGTATGACTCAAGTGTTAACAACCCAATGAATTTTAGCCTAGATGCCTTAAAAGGAGCAGAGCTTGCCCTGAAAACTCTACATATACAGGACAACCATTTAATTGATCAGTATGCTTGGGAGGCTATTGGTGCTATGAAAAATCTTGCCAATCTAGACATATCTGGAACTGGACTTTCTGACATTCCATCCTTGCTTTTCTACAGTCACATCAAGCTGAAGAGTCTTACAATGAGGAACAACAGCATGACAGTTCTGAGACAAGAATCTCTTTATGGGTTAAAATATTCACTGGAGGTCATTGATATCACTAACAACCGATTATATACTATTGAAAAATGTGTTTTTGAAGGATTTAACAAACTCAATTACTTTTTTGCCTCGCAGAACTCTTTTGTGTGTGATTGTAATCTTTATAGACTTCACCAGTTTTTGAAAGCAATACCTCCTCCAGGTTTGGTTATGTTGACATGTAAAACTCCAGCAAATTTAGCAGGCATGTCTTTACTAACTTTGGAATCTGGTCAGTTCTGCTCCAATCCACCAAATTCTACTACTTGCCCAGAATTTACAACAGCTACAATGACCATCTCAACAATTGGAACAACCTCTGTTGTTCCATTACCAGATATTCGGTTTGGAATCTCAAGTGAAACAACCAATACAATAGTGATTTCTTGGACAGTCAGTGGAGATATGACTTATCTAAAGAACTTTCTGGTGCAATATAAACAGTTAGGCATAAACAATCCCAAAGAGAAAAGTTTTTTATTGGACAAATCCAAAAGGGATCATCAAATAACTGGACTTAACCCTGGATCTCGATATGAGATCTGTTTCTTCATTGAATTGACAGGATCATCAAAACAAATCCTGATATCCTGTCCAACAGGCACTACCAAAGGAGGTTCCTTTACAGATGTTGCCACAACAGCAGCCAACCCTGGTTCAGATGATAAAACAGTTGAAAAAGTGGGGGGCGTTTTCGGAGGTGTTTCATTTATAGCTCTTATCGTTGTTTTGTTATTTGTTTTCGTCATCTGTAGGAAGAAAAAAGACAAATCACCGCAACATTCCGCTTATGGTCATATCACACCCATTGAATGTCACACAACGGCAGTAAGCAACGAGTCCTATCCAACAAAAGGGGCCACAGGTGGGGGAGGAGGAAGAGACCCCAAACAGCATAACGTAGAGCTTCCTCTGCAACATAAGCCTGAGGGTGGGTCTCGAGACAGTGTAATGCCTACTGCTCACAAACCTAAATATGACAACAAAATGATGGCTCAAGCAGACCACTACACCAACGCCGCGGAGACTCGACCCCTCCCACAGACCGCCAACAGAGACCCTATGTCCCATTCCTCTGGGGGTGGCTTCCCAAATCATGGATTTTCATCGAGTCCCACAGACGAAGTGTACATTGAGATTCTAGATAATAGAGAGGTTGAGATTTTAAACGAGTACGGGTACGCATACGTGTCACCTATCACCTAAATTCTTCGCTTATTACATCATCGATTTTTGTGACGACAGAGTTTCAATACGTCCTCTAAACTTGTAGAGTGTTGTCTACACGTAAATACAAACTTGTAGCTTTTACAACAAAAATAATCTAATTGAGTTGAGTTAATAAATTCTTATGATACATTGTATAGAATTTTAAACTTTATTTGCATGCAAATTGATAAGAAATATACCATTGATTTGGAATAAATAAATTCATATCACAAAACTGCGTCAATTTACGTACACGTTTATATCCTACAGGTTATGAAATCTCAACTGATAAATTACAAAATCGTGTACGTGTAGTTATAACACACGTATGCGTACCCGTACACGTTTTAAATTTCAACCTCTCTGTAGAACAGAATTATTTAAGAAATCATTTATACCTGACACTATTCAATTGTGGAATACATTAAGCATAGGAGTAAGAAATGAAACTTCCATACAAAGATTTAAGAATTCATTATATAAAACTAAAAACATAGCTAAAGCTCCCTCCTTTTTTACACATGGTAAGCGCAAGCTAAACATAATACATACCAAGCTAAGACACCATTGCATACTCAATTATGATTTACACAAAATAAATATTATTGAAAGCGGTAATTGTCGGTGTGGTTCACTCGAAGATGCTTACCATTTTTTCTTCAAATGCAAAAATTATACTATCGCTAGAAATAATTTTTTTCTTAATCTGCTACAACTAGACCATTTTCATATAATTAATACTCATCTTTTATTATGAGGCGATGAGTCATTATCCATTGAAATTAACAAGCAATTATTCTCATTAGTTCAATTGTATATCAACGAAACTGGTAGATTTGTTTAATATAGTTTATGTGCTTGTTTCTTATTCTCGTATATATCACTTATTTTCATTTATTGTAATAACAATTTAATATCATGTTATAACAGTTGTAAGTTTTGTATAATTTTTCTATTTATGGTAAAGACCTAGTAAGTTGTCAGAACTTGTGTCCGAACCATTTGTATATGTATCCTTATATATATACAATAAAATATGTTCAATTCAATACACGTTTTAAATTTCAACCTCTCTAATATTGGAGCACTATAAAGTCAATAAAATGTAGGAGCACCACAATTTGAAGAAAATATTGGAACAGTGGTGTGAAATGAAATACATCAAAAAATTGAGTTTACCAATATTTGTGCTATTTTCATATAGAGCTGTGTGTGTACCAATGGATTCCAATGCTATTGATATTCCAGTGGTTGTGGATAGATACAAAACAAATGGGGGTCAATTAATTTTAATCCTCAATTAAACTTTTTCCCATCCCTTGCAAGTTAAACGTGTACTGGGTACATAGGAGTATCAACTTTAATGGGTTAAAAATGTTTTAAATTATAACTGTCTGCGGATAATACTTTTTTCTCTATTCAAAATTCCACCTAGAATAGCTAAAAGATTTCATAAGCAATTAAGTTAATACCAGTATTTTGTATTACATTATTCATATTCAAATTACAAGTAATGAAAAAAAAATTATTTTGATTTTCTGATCAAGTCCCAAAATCAATTTGCTTTTTTTTATAATATGAAACACATATGTAATAAGAAATTTCAGGGGCGTAGCTGCCTATACGCCAGCACGCCATGGCGTGCACATCGTTTGGTCAGAAAAAAAAGAAAGAAAGAAAGAAAATTTCATCCAAATTGCTGACAATATAACTTATGTAATGTCTATGGTACTGCTTACTTACTTAAAATTTGTATATAGGCACGAACCTATATAGCTCCGGATTGGTTTATTCTGACTGTTAAATAGGATTCAGATTTAACATGTGCGTATTTATTATTTTTTTAAATGAAGTACCCATGCATCTTTTTAAATATGCCAGTCACAAACATAACTACAGAGAGGTCTTTCGGTGTTTTGAGGCTCTTAAAAACCTATGTCCATTCCACAATGAACAATGACAGATGTTCATCGTTCAGACTTCTCTATATACATTAGGACTTGGAAATTAAAATTAAGAATTTAGAGTAATGGATAAGTTTGGAGTTGCTTAATATTGAAGGGTTTTAGTAACTATCGGAGGGTCATAGCAATCATGCATCAGACATAAAAATGTTTTATGTGAAATTAAAAACAATAATTGAAAGTTTACATTTAAAAAAAAAACGTATGTCAACATCAATAAGTTATGGTTGAAAAATTTAGTGCTTTAAGATAAAACACGTATTTATATTATAAAAGAAGATTAGCAAATATTATGGGCTCAAATAACCTTTGTTGAATCGATAAGTATGATTTTAAATTCCATTTTTTCCAATCTAGTTTAATAATTTAATACAATCATGCAAAAGCAAAATTTCTAATTGTAATCGGTTTGATAATTTAACAGAAACAAAAAAACAAAAAAAATGCCTCAAATTTTTGAGGTAACAAACCCTCAACCCAAAAAGCCCATTTCTATCTAGTGCTAAAACCACTAAGCCCTTTTAGCAACAACATTTTTTAATATTATATGCGATTTTTGCCTTGAGTTTATGGACTTCTATTACTTTTCTATAAACTGTTGAGATATAAAATTGTATTTCTAATGTATAGTGGGTTCTCACTCCAAAATATTGCTAATTAAAATTGGTTTGTTTTCATACTAAATTTCACTAATCTTTACGATCAATTCATTAATTTGTTAACAAAAAGGTGATAATATAAACAACTAGACACGATCTCGTTACGAGTAACGAGTAGGTCTTCCGTTTGATTTTTTAAAATGATACGATGATTTATAATAAAACTTAAGATATAAATGTCTGAATATTTTAGGGGCCACCCCTGTAGATCCTAAATGGGGACATATATTGGTGTTTTGATTAGTGGAATCGATTAGAATCATCAATGCAGACAATTTCTCTTATACAATGCTTAACAAAATATGTCTCCTATTTTAAATACATTGCATCAAAAGTTAAGGACTTTGGCCCCTAACAAAGTTATAAATGGGCATGGCAATGATTTTTTCAAACAGATATTGTTACGATCAACAACTTTGCTTCTCTAATGCATTACAAAATCTTGATCGTTTTTAAGTTATTTGTAATAGACTTTACGTGGGTCTTGGCCCCTAATTTAAGGGGCCAGCCCCTTTTTGTTCATTTAATACGAAAGATCTTACAAATACTAACATTTTTTTTTCGTACACCTTTCTTGAATTGTTGTTCATTTTTGAGATACAAATGATTGAATATTTTAGGGGTCAGCCCTCTAGATCCTTAATGGGGACAGACATTTGTGTTTAAAATAATGGAATCGATTATAGTTATCAATACAAGCATTTTCTCTTCTACAATGCTTAACAAAATATGTCTCGTTCTCTAGATATATTGTGTCAAAGGTTGAGAACTTTGGCCCCTAAAAATACCTAATTACGTCATAAATGGGCGTGGAAATGAGTTTTTCAGAAAAATATCGTTACGATCAACAACTTTGCTTCTATAATGCATTACAACATCTTTATCGTTTTTGAGTTATTTGTAATAAACTTTACGAGTCTATTGGCCCCTAATTTAAGGGGCCAGCCCCTTTTTGTTCATTTCATACGAAAGATCTATCAAATACTAACATTTTTTGTTCTTACACCTATCTTAAATTGTTGTTCATTTTTGAGATACAAATGATTGAATATTTAAGGGGCCAGCCCTGTAGATCCTTAATGGGGACAGACATTGGTGTTTTGATACGTGGAATCGATTGAAATCATCAATACAAGCATTTTCTCTTCTACAATGCTTAACAGAATATGTCTCGTTTTCTAGATATATTGTGTCAAAGTTTGAGAACTTTGGCCCCTAAAAATCCCTAATTACGTCATAAATGGGCATGGCAATGATTTTTTCTGATATAGTTTGTTACGATCAACAACTTTGCTTCTATAATGCATTACAAAATCTTGATTGTTTTTAAATTAGTTGTAATAGAGTTTACGAGTGTCTTGGCCCCTAATTAAAGGGGCCAGCCCCTTTTTCTTGATTTTGTTGAAAAGGTCTCACGAATACTAATATTTTTTGTTCATACACTTATTTAAAATTGTTGTTTTTTTTGAGATACAAATGATTTAATATTTATGGGGCCAGCCCTCTAGATCCTTATTGGGGACGGACATTGGTGTTTTGATTAGTGGAATCGATTAGTATCATCAATACAGACATTTTCTCTTCTACAATGCTTAAAAAAATATGTTTCCTTGTCTAGATATATTGCGTCACAGTTTAAGTACTTTGGCGCCTAAAAGTCCCTAATTACGTAATAAATGGGCGTGGCAATGATTTTTCCTGATACATATTGCTACGATCAACAACTTTGCTTCTATAATGCATTACAAAATCTTTATCGTTTTAAAGTTATTTGTAATAGAGTTTACGAGTGTCTTGGTCCCTAATTTAAGGGGCCAGCCCCTTTTTCTTGATTTTGTTGAAAAGAACTTTTTATTCTCTACCACTTTTGTAATATATGTCTTAACAAAATATCAACTGATAAAAAGATATAGATCAAAACGTATGAAAATTTTAAATGAAAATTCGTACCCAATTTTCGTGCCTAAGCGAGCTCCAAGAAATGGCGCCACTGGAGTAAAGCAAAATAATAGTGCACAACTTCAGACTATAGACTACCTATCCTGAAAATTTCATAGTCATATCTCTGATAGTTTCTGAGATCAGCTCTGCACAAAATAGGTCGTAAAAAACTACAAAATGGCCGATAAATCGGTACCGGAAGTGACGACAACAAAAATTTCAAAAACATATAAAATTTAGATCATGCCTCACCATCTGTGAAAAATGGTTTAAATCGGCCGAATAGTTTTTGAGAAATCGCGTGCACAAAATTTGGAAAAAAAATAATAATAACTAGACGCTCGTTGCGAGCAACAAGAGGTCTTCCGTTTGAATACACCTTAAAAAAGACTATGGAGATAGCTGTTCATTTCTACCATTTCTTAACACTCTTGAACATAGAGCAAAACCAATACCGGATATCTAAAACGCTATGTAAAA
>WFKH01006014.1:56830074-56844734 GCA_016163765.1 Magallana hongkongensis
TTTTTTTTTTTTTACAAAACCATCATACCACAATTCACAAATCCAAAAGAAGCAATAAACCGTTTATATTTGTACTTTGAATTTTTATGAAAGCATTCGTTTTATGTGACTTCCAAGTACGCAAAAATACGTTTCATAGAAGGAACTTTAAATCTAACTTTAGATCGGACAAATACAAAACAATAATGCCAATTTAAATTTTCCTCTATTTACATGTTGATAACAGTGCTTTTCTTGTACTAGAATGCTACTAATATACACCTGTATTTCAAAGTTTATAAGGATTGTAATAGGAAAGTTATTACGGTGTATGAAACGTAATACTACATCAAATTAATTTTTAAACTATAAATTCTTTTATATTGAACAGCGTCTTTATCTATTCAGTAACATACACAAATCTATCTGCATGCTGTATACAAGTTGGAAATGTTAACGCTTATTACAAACAATATTTAAAATTCTATCAATTAAATCAAATATTTAATCCATGTATCATATGTTGATGTCAAGTTTCAAGTATTCATATAACGTTACCAAATGGAGTGTTAACAATGCACAATTGCAAGGATGTGATTTTTGAACTTCTAAATATGTGTAAACCATACTCTCATATAATCCCAAAAAGAAAATGCCTAGTTCAAAAGTTTCTATTTCACAAGCGCTTTCTGGATTTAAACATCCGTCTTCAGGTGAACATACATAAAACATACATATACTTTATATATACATAGGTATTTAAGTCACCTCTGACAGCCGCTCGAGTTCTGGATGAATTGTCCTAGCTAAGCATGCTTCTAGTTACAATTTTAAGTCTAAGAATTTACTTTATAAAATTGGTTCTAGGTAGAGTTTTAAGTCTAAGAATGTATTTGATAAAAGCCCTTCTTTTAAAAGCACTGTCAGAGACTTAAGTATCATTTTTTTTAACTCAATGTAAACAACGGCTGATTATAATAGAAAAGTCAAATGAAAAGAAATACATAAGATACACTTTTACATATAGATGAATTTTGATAAAATACTTTGATAAACTGAAAATGAAAAATATAGTTACATTTGAGCTCATATAGGTGGAATGCCACACAAAAATCGGTTTTTCCATTTTGTTTTATTTTTCTTTTAATCAATGATTGCCTAACATGTCTTCTCTCTAAAACACGCATCTTTTACAGATTTTATCCATAGAATTGAAAAAAATATAAACAATATTTTTTTATTCTCATAAATATTTTTTATATTTTAAAAAACAAAACGTCTTATTGACATTACTTGACACGATTATTAGATATGAATACTGTATCATGCATTTATTAACACAAAATTTAGAACTCTACAATGTCTTACTTGCACCCAAAACAGGTTTTCCATTTTCTCATAAAAAATACTAAAATTTAGTAAAATGTAAAATAATGAAGAGCATATATCATTCTTTGAAAAACGAAATCAATACAAACAGTGAACCCCTACCATAAAGGTGTCTATCTTTTATGTGATTGTTTTATCTTGGATATTTTCAATGACGGTACTCATAATATAGGTAAAACACGCAAAATAAATCAGAAGTTTAGACATGTTTTTGGCATTTAACAAGGAGCCGTATATCACATCATCATCCTATATTTTGTTCTAAATATTTGAAACAAAGGAAGATATAGTAAAGTTGCTAACTTGGTTGAATGTGAACTTTCTTATAAGTGATAATTAACCGGAAATTGTGGAAATAGCAAGACTAGCCAAGACAGGTAAGCTTAAGACAATGACTGTGTACAATAGGACTTAGATGCTAGTTTCAATTAGTCAGGGACAATACTGAGATAATAAATTAGTCAGGAACAAAACGGGTCAATATTCATATACTGTCCAGGGACTCGTAACATATAAAGGGTACTAATGTAAGTCTAAATTATATTCTTAGACTTACGACCGTAACTAGAAGAATGCCTACCTAGGACAATTCGCCAAACATTTTAAAGTATGTCTTTTAGTATAGTTTGTACTCGGTTAGAAGTTTAATAGTTAAATCCTTGCAATTCAGCATTTGAATACCAATACCAACGATACTACGCACTTACATCAATATTAATATGATAATCATATAATGATATCATATATCATATCATATGATACTAGTATCATAAAAACGGTGCTTTAAACTCAGTCGCATGCCTTACATTGCATTTATGATAAAATTTTAAACCTAATCACGCATAAAACAATTAAAATGATGCATCTTAGTAATTTTGACAATATGATCTGGGAAACATTAAATCCCCATCACGCTATGGAAGGAAATTAAACGGACCGTGTAACATGTTTCCCTGATGACAAAAAGTCTACAGGGTTAGCTGTGTCATCTACATGTTTGCGTTTTTCAATTAAGTGACAAAAGTTGTAAACTTTCTGCAAATTTACATTTTAAATCAAACGCATTTAAATTCTAATTAATTTATTTATTGACCGGTTAGTAAACGCCCACCTTTGAAATATTCACGAGCACGTGATGTGACAAGCTAATTTTAGAACGTAAACAAGATGTCGACGCGAAAACTTGCAATTGGTCGGTCTGTTGGCAGTGGAATAACGCTTTCGGAGATAAAAGAAAGGGAAGAAAAAAAACAGTTTGACAGAAAACTTTGTAAAATGAGAATCTATATTGGAGACCATTTTGAGCGGTGGGCAAGTGTTAGAAACTTCATGTGGAAAAGAAGCTTATGTCTATGGTAAGATATTCATTGTTTGAATATGATAAAACTTGCACAGTTATTACTTGATAACTTAAAATCTATAAATTGTATGTATATGTTTTGAGTCGAGGGCCCCCAGAAGGGATAATTTTGACGTCCTAATTTATTATTATATATGTTGTCATATGTATGAAAATAATGGTCAATTGCAAAAGAGCTCTCATCGATCGCCATGCAGATGACAATATCTGATATCTTTCTGTTAAAAGCACACAAACCTGTTTATAAGAATTCAAACAATTGTAAACAGACCTGTCGTATTACCTCGTTCTGCAAGCTGCTTTTCTGAAATACTAATCCCGCGCATATGGGCAAATCCACCGTTAATCGTTTATGAATATGCATAGGTAAATCGCCGTTATCCATGTTTAAATTATGGCTTGTACCTCGTTAATATTAATCAAAAAATTGCAAAATTTTCTAGAAACTTCTTTTTCATATGTCTAGTCATGCTGACAATATTTTGGTCTGGTTTTCAACATCGCAAAATAATGCCGTTAAAAACGGCATATATACCTTTAATAAAAGGCCATTTATTGGAGATGGGTGTATAAAGTGTAGAGAAGACATATTCAAAACAGTGTCATAGCTAGATAAAGTTTTTGAAGTTCAAAGACCATTAAATGTTAAATAAAACCTAATAAGATGGTTCATGAATAAGACCTAAGCGGGATCGTAGGACTTGGACCTTCATTACATAAAATGCTTATGGCACATACCCAACATTTTAATGAGACTAGGGTTCAGTGTAGAAGAACAAAACCTTGATTATAATTCAAAGCGATGGATCTCTGCCGACGCATTCTGTCTATTGTTGTTTTGATATATATTCACTGGACAACGCGCAATTTGAAATCTAAAGTCTTATCCAGGAAGTAGAAATCAGTAATGACATTTTAAAGTCTCCTTTCTCAAATATTAATAACTATTCTTGTCTAAAGTTTTTACTAAAATATTATTCCTATAATTAAAAGGTTATAAGGATGAATAAGTTCACTATGACAGTGTTTAAGATATATATTGAACGTGAATCAAATCAATTTTGTTCTTTCAATTAATTCTGCTAATAAACTGAGCAGTGTTTATTAACTTTTCAGTAACATTCACTAATCTATATGCTACAAATTAGATGGAAAATATTGTCATTTACTTATTAACAATTTTTAATTGTCAATAAGTCCATGATAAAAGTAATGGACACATTATCAATAAAAATTGTGAAATAGTAAACGACAATATTATCGCATATTACGCTCAATATTGATAATTCTACCAATAAAAGCAAATATTTTATCAACAAATTATATGTAGATATCATTTTCGATTTATATAATAAAAACTGTAATCAAATACCGAATTTTAATAGTTAATTAATAAAAATACTAAATATGTTTAAGCAATACTAATGACATACATAACTCACCTTTATCGGCATCCTGTGTTTCGATTAAATTGTTTTAGCTAAGCTATTTTTAGTTACGTCTTAAGTCTTAAACTATACATATATTCTATACTAGTACTTCCTAGTACTTACGGTTTTTAATTATATAAATCGAAAATGATATCTACATTTGTTACGAGCCCCTGACGTATATAACAGGCTGCCTAAGTGAAGTCATCTACCTGGATTTATTTATAACTGCAATTCACTCAGAATCTACATGTACTTGTATTTCAGTGTGGTTTTTAATCGATATATTCTGTATTCGGTTGTAAATTGTCACACTGACAACTTAAGAGCCAATTTCTAGAACGTAAATTACAACTTTAAAGAGACATGGTGACGCACAAACCCACGATTTAGCAAAATATCGAATTTTTACACGATTTCCACATATTTTATATATCATATGAAAAGATGAACTTTTGAAAAATTACGGTGTTCAAAAGTAAATAAATCAAATCAAAAAGAGAAAAATAGAATTAAGCGTTGGGCCAACACGAAAATATTGAGTTTTTCTTCCGCTTCATAGCCACGCAAGCTCAGGGGAATGTAAATACTGCAGCGTGGCATACATCATGAGCCAGAAGCCTCTCATTGAAACACGATGTCTTCAAGAACTATATATTTATTAAGATGCATTCTCTATTAATGCATATTTCTTACCACAAACATCGAATAGCTTCAAATTCAAATTCTTTTTTTTGTGTGTCAATCCCACTGTAACTATTTTTAGACAGAAATCGCAATCACGTGACACTAAACCAATGTCCAACACAACTCGGTTTGTTTACATGTGCAATTTCCGGATGAGTTTTAATGACTTTTAAATTGATAAGTGATGACTTATTATGCGTGAAACCTTCCGTATGATGAAATTTCGAATAACTCTTTTTATTTCCGTTGTCATAATCAAAAAGTAAAACATCTATTTTGAGTCACTGTGCCACTTTAAATGACACAGATAAGAAATTCAAGGGAGGGGCTGGGGCTAAGACAATTTAGATATCACAATAAATTAGGCTCAATATTTAATAACTCGACCAATCATGTTAGATTGTAATTTACTGAGTAGCTTGATTAAAACATATTTTATTGAAAATTCAAATGGATTGGGTAACACAGTCTATGTAAACCCTCCCCAAAGTTTTATTGTAAAATGACTTGTCAGAAAATAACAGTGATTGGAGAAGAGGTGAAAACTAGTAGCATTAACTTTACTCCTGTTGACAAAAGTTGAGTCATTTGTGGTGAACTTGTGACATATCCTATTAACGAATTTCAATAAAAAAGTACCTGACTATATTTTTCATTTAAAAAATAATAAACCATAAATTAAACTATCTTTAGAAAAAATCAACACCCCTAAAGTACTAAGAATTTGATATTAAAAACTGGGACTGGCATACAAACCAAAATTTTCAAGGCTCAAAATAGCTTGGTTTTCCATTTTTAAGCGCTAAGCGTACGCAGTACGCAAAGCGCTTATTGGCATTGCTTTTCGGGGATGTCACTTCCGAATAAGTGCCACCTATAATCATCTAAAATAATCTGATAACTCGATGTCTAATAATAGAATGCAGAGAAGTACTCGGCTGCGGTATCGGTGTTAAGGCAAAATAATTCTAATTATTTGTAGCAGCACACAAATTATCACAATAAGTTTTTCTTAAACATCAAAGATTTAAAACAAAAGAATATTTGTCAGTGCATTAAAAGATCAAAGAGCATACGTAGTTTTGTAAACAGCATGTTGCAATGGGGTTTCATACATAAGTACACGGGTTGTGATGTCGGTAAAAAGGCAAAATAATTCCTAGAACAGAACTGACAATACAAGATGGATAGCATAGTATTTTATGTATTCAAAAGTAGTACAAGTTCTATTGGGAAATATGATCAGAATACCAGACTTTAAATTTTTTAGAGTCGATCAACAGTAAAGCATTTCAAAAGGAAATAAACTGCAACTTAGTGTCGCAGTGAAGAAAAAAATATTGTTTCAAGTGTATGGTATAGGCATAAAAACTTTTCTGTTATTTGTTTACATTGCACATGTGGAAAGACTATAGTGTTATGATTTAACGTAAATTCTGAAGCTACTCCTTGCATATGACAATTATAACAAATTCTGTTGCATGCAATTTTACACTAGTCAGTCTTTTATTTCATATAAAGTTGGATTGTTTCCCTCTGTTATTGCACTAGTAGTTAACTGTTTTCTGTTTTGTAAAACTAGTATTAGAACTTTTATAGATTATTACAGAAGTAGCAGTGCTTTTGTAAAATTTCAAAGCTGCTTGGTCCGATTTTATATCAAATTTTGAGTACTCTTTTAAACGATGGTTAAGCTAAATATGTGTTTAATAATAGACATTATATTAGTTTTCCCGGTCAATTAAGCCATATTTCAATGAAAAAATAATGTACAAAATTTCTTTTACAAAACAAACGACATAAAAAGGGTATCGCGTTATTTCGCCTCATATCAAAATTCGCCCCTGGCATCGAGGCGGGGATGATTGTAATTACACCTTTGACTACACTTTCAATAGAGTCTAAATTTGAGCAATGTTCTGGCAAATCAAAAATAAACATGTGTACATTTTGTCCTCAATTAATTATTTCTGAAGTTTGTTTTGTTTACAATCGATACATAACATGCGGGTTGAATAAACACAAACATTCGGGGAACGAAACTAAACAGTTCCCCTTCCTAAACATTCCCATAATGCATTTTGTTTTGTTTTTTTGTTTGCCCAAAGAGAAATTATTTTTATTTACTTTGAATATTTCTAACTTTGAAAGGAAACCGATTCTGCTGGTGTAATTAGGCCAAAGTTTATAAATTTCTAAGATAATTGGTTTGTATGTAGAATTATTTGATACTGTGATAGCCAAAATATATGTATTCAAAAATTTTATATAGGAGAAAGATACACGACAACAATATTTCGGAACTCAGTTCGAAACGACATTTAAATCTGTTAAAATCACCTTTTCAACCAACTTCTTCAATTAACACTTTAGTCCAGTGGCTATAAGATTGTGAAACACAGATCATAGAGTTCGAATCTCGCTTAATTCTGCGTTCATGATAGTAGTAGCTAGGTAGCAACTAGGTTGTTTAACAATTAGCTAGCTAGCCGCTAGGTACATGTAGACATACCTAGCCTAAAATTTTATGACTAAGCATCAAATTCAAGATGGTTGCCTTAGTTACCAAGTTGCAACAAACACAAAATTTATATTATTTAATGATATTTCGTTCGTTTGTTAAGTTATTGTAAATTTTAACACATATATTTCTGCATGAAATTACCAATTCATGTCGGTGAGGCTAGCTGATCATTCATTAGACCTAGATATTTATAACCTAGCGGCTATGCACGCATCTCGGTTATTGAACGCAGTCCTGGATATTGTTTGTAGTTCAATTTATACAAAAATGCAAAATCTTGGCTATATATATGATGTATGTAAACTTTTAAATTCATTCATAATGATACATGTATAATGCAATTAATTTTTTGCTCATGTAGGGACAGCTTAGCGCTTCTCAGTACTTTCAGTACTTTGATTGTTTCTGTTGGCTGCATTTGGTGTTATGTTCGGTCTTTGGACGTGCCAAGTTGACATAGAATAATACAAGAGACCCAGGGGCCACATCGCTCACCTGAGCAATAATAGCCTAACTCTGATCAAATAAGCATTACAGTATCAAATTCAAAATATCTTGACAATTTAGAACGGTAGATCATGATCAAAAAACTTCCGATTTTCATCTACATATTTTTATGTTAAATATCAAGTCCCTTTTGTTGTTTCAGCATTTGTGAGAAAAATTTTATCTATTCCTATTTAAAAATCCTCCCCTATTGTGGCCTCACCCTTCACCAGGGAAGTTCATGATTTGATCAAACTTTAATTTGCACAACCTGTGCCTCCACACTCTCAACTTGTTTGGCTGAATGATTTTCTAGAAAATTTCTAAAGAGTTTTCTTTATATATTGTTATGTAAAGATTCAAACCCTATTGTGGCCCTATCCAACTTACGGGGATCATAATTTGAACAAACTTGAATTCCACACAAGTTTCAGCTTTTCTGGCCGAATGGTTCTTGAGAAGATTATTTCTAAAGATTACCTCTGTATATTCCTATGTAAAAATTTGTCCATCCGATTGTGGCCCCACCCTATCCCAGGGATCATCATTTGAACAAACTTGAATCTACACTACCTGAGGATGCTTCCACACAAGTTTCAGTTTTTCTGGCCAACCGGTTTTTGAGAAGAAGATTTTTTAAAAATATATAGACATTTTCAATAATTCTAAATTATCCCCTCTTTAAAGAGGATGCTGCCCTTCATTTTAACCGTACATCTCAGTAAGACAAAGTGGTACACCAGGCAGCGCTGCTTTACATTTAGTTGCATTTCACGATACATAATATTAAACTGAATTACTTTATATGTAACTTAAAATACTGTGACATTTACTTACTGTAAAAGTGATTATTTACGCGTGGGGAAAATATACACTAGTTAAGCTAGAAGCTCAAAACCGCGAAAAATATCCCCGCGCGTATGGGAAAAAACTGAAAACTTCAGTGTGGTGAATCACGCATCCGCGCATTTAATACCCACGTGTATTGTTTGACCATAGAAAACGCGTACTCAACCACCAGCGTAAATAACAACTTTTAAAGTACAAATTACACTGTTTAGAGTCACTAAATATGACATCTACACATTTACTACTCAAATTACGACAGCCCTATGAATATACTCTACTCACTTAACTATATAAAGAACTAATGCACAATACAACGAACTTAAAGGGGATGAGCGGCCATCTTGTACATTTGATAATAAAAATGTAAACATTTATTGAACTGCCTTGTTTCTGCTCAAAACTGGCCAAAATGTTGTAATAAGACGAAAAAGCAATAAATATCAGGCTGTACATGTTTTATATGCAAACTACGCATAAAATTACAGAACAAAGCTTTTTTTTAATAATTAAGAACAGCTTTGGAACTGCGCAGCTGCAGACTTATTCTGAAGATTTAAAAATTTGAAAAAATAAAGGAATGGGGTTCATTGGTGTCCAGTCTACAACCATTTGTTGAGAAAAAGGTTGAATATTGCACATTATTGTAGGAAGTATGCCTCAAAATAGGCTACCCTATGTTTATCAGTCGGCATGAGAAAAATCCAGTCTATACCAGTCTATACTATTTTCCACAGGAATAATTAAATGTCAAGTCAAATTAATCTGTGTTGAATGTGCAAGACATTTCTATACCAATTCCAAAGGGTTATTCAGTTCTATAAGTAAAATTTCAATCTAATTCTTTTTAGAAGAAGGGTAGGGGTCCAAAAAAAATTATTGTCTTTATTAAAAAAGATACATATATTTTTCAATGAAAATATAACTTCAATGTACTACCATAGACACAGAGAAAAAAAACCTCTTAAAAATTGATGGGTTTTAATTGATACCCATTTTAAGAATAGGGTACCCTCTTTTAAGACAAAGGTACAACTTAGATATGCAAGTTTAGACCTTTTCTTAACAAATGGTCGTAGAGTGGACACCAATGACCTTCTTTCATATTTTTTCAGATTTTTACTTCTTGAATTTAAGTCTGTAGCTGAGCAGTTTTAAGTGAATAAAATGCATTCTGCTCTTGAATGCGTAATTTGCATACAAAATACTATGTAAAACCTCATATTGTTTGCTTTTTCATCTCTTTAGTCCGTTTTGGGCAGAAACAAGCCAGTTCAACAAATGTTTACGTTTTCATAATTAAATGTACAAGATGGCTGCTTAACAAACGAAAAGAACATTCGGTAAACAATACAAAATAGAAATAAACACACTGAAACAACAAAGTTATCCCAGGACCATTTTACCAACAAATAAAATGAAAATGAGTAAGTAAATTAGTTTACCCACCTCATAAGATGTCCGTATGTATCTATTAAAGCTAATAAAAATTGAAATCAGAGAAATTGTTTCCTTCTGCTACTGTGTATGAAAATTGTGCAGGCAGATTTGACACGGTCTGGAGAGACCCAAAACCTAAACTTAAGTGAATACAAACAGGTAATCAAGGGGTACCAAAGAGGTTGTTTAAATAAGAGGTCCAGCATATGTAATAAATAAGTACAGCATCGTAAATGTACCGCTTGTGTCCCCTTCACCCGATGATGCTTTGCGCAAATTTTGGTTGAAACTTGTTCAGTAGTTCTGAGAATATGTGAAAAGGCTACGACAACGCTTACGACGTCAACAGCGACGACGACAGACAACGGACAAATTTTAATCAGAAAAGCTTACTTTGAGCCTTTGGCTCAGGCTCAGGAGACTTAAAAATCAAAGGTTTAAAAATAAGATTCAAGTCAGCATTTTTCCTACTGGCTTCTTTTATCATAAAACAGTATTTTTGATCATGATTCATCTAGATATTTTCAAGTTATCGTTGCACTGCATTGGATACTTATTATTAGACATGTAATTTTTCTTGGCTTCTGAAGGTAACGTTTGTTGTGGGTTCAAAGTTTACAACATTAATATCTTATTACTGTGAACCTATTGTGTTTGTATTTCTCTCCTTACAGGATGAAAATGTTAGTGTTGGTGACTATTGCTTTGCTACATGTTAGCTACACCCAATCACAGTGCCCCAGCACGGTGCCAGCATGTACTTGTGAGGCTGTAGACGGCCAGGGCAGGAAAAACATCAGGTGTGTTGGTCTGACCCAGATCTCAGCTTTCAATTCCTCTGCAGAAATTTTCCAAAAATTAGACATGGATTCTCCTAACAATAACATAGAAGTTATTCAAGCCAATGCGTTCAATGGAATAAATGTGGAAGAAATTGATATGAGTGGCCCAAATATCAAATTACAAAGTATTCACCCAAATGCCTTTGCAGGTTTGGAGCAACATCTGACAATAGTGAAACTCCAGGGTGATGCAGTACTAGCCCCTCCTTTTGAACAACTGAAAAACATCACCAACCTTCAAGAGCTTGAGTTACAATTTTTTAACATGCCTACCATTGAGGAGAGTACAAAATTCAGTTATTTTCGTTATTTGAGAACTTTAAGGTTAAGAAATATGAACACAAACTTTGTTTCATCTGAATCTTTCAAAAATCAATTACAGGAACTGGCCATTTTTGAATTTGCAAACAACCAAGTGCCAACATTTCCAAAGCCTGCTATAAACAGACTTCGTAAGCTATAACATCTTTCTTGGCTTCATAACGGAATGACAACCATTTCTTACAGCTCGTTTGATTCTTTGAGTTCTCTTATTGAACTGGATCTGAGGGGTAATGATATTGGGGAGATGTTCAATGGGAGTTTCATAGGAATCACCGATAAACTTCAGTTTTTGACTCTTCAACTGAATAGACTTACAAAAGAATCCATTGTACCATTAGGCAACCATAATTGGCCTGAACTGGAACAGCTTAATTTAGGTCATATGATGGCAGATTTTACAGATATACCAAATGGTTTATTCAGAAACATGCCAAAACTAGCTTACCTTATAATACCTGGTAATAAATTGAGAGTGATTAAAAGCAACGATTTTCAAGTCCTTGGAAATATACATTCTTTGGACTTGTCTGAAAATTGGATCCACACAATTCAAAAGGGAGCACTATCTCCCATGACCAGGCTGGATACATTAGATCTACGAAGTCAGTATGAATCAAGTGTTAACAACCCAATGAATTTTAGCCTAGATGCCTTAAAAGGAGCAGAGCTTGCCCTGAAAACCCTACATATACAGGAAAACCATTTAATTGATCAGTATGCTTGGGAGGCTATTGGTGCTATGAAAAATCTTGCCAATCTAGACATATCTGGAACTGGACTTTCTGACATTCCATCCTTGCTTTTCTACAGTCACGACAAGCTGGGGAGTCTTACAATGAGAAACAACAACATGACAGTTCTGAGACAAGAATCACTTTATGGGTTAAGATATTCACTGGAAGTCATCGATATCTCTAACAACCAAATAAATACTATTGAAAAATGTGTTTTTGAAGGATTTAACAAACTCAAATACTTTTTTGCCTCGCAGAACTCTTTTGTGTGTGACTGTAATCTTTATGGACTTCACCAGTTTTTGAAAGCAATACCTTCTCCAGGTTTGGTTATTTTGACATGTAAAAATCCAGCAAATTTAGCAGGCATGTCTTTACTTACTTTGGAATCTGGTCAGTTCTGCTCCAATCCACCAAATTTTGCTACTTGCCCAGAATTTACAACAGCTACAATGACCACCTCAACAATTGGAACAACCTCTGTTGTTCCATTACCAGATATTCGGTTTGGAATCTCAAGTGAAACAACCAATACAATAGTGATTTCTTGGACAGTCAGTGGAGATATGACTTATCTAAAGAACTTTCTGGTGCAATGCAAACAGTTGGGAATAAACAATTCCCAAGAGAAAAGTTTTCCACTAGACAAATCCAAAAGAAATCATCCAATAACTGGACTTAACCCTGGGTCTCGCTATGAGATCTGTTTCTTCATTGAACTGACAGAATCATCGAAACAAATCCTTATATCTTGTCCAACAGGGATTACCAAAGGTTCTGTCACAACAGCAGCCAACCCTAGTTCGGACAATAAAACAGTTGAAATAGTGGGAAGTGTTCTTGGGGGTGTTTTATTCATTGTCATTACCGTTATTTTATTTGTTTTCGTCATCATACCTCGATTCAAAAAGCAAATAACACCTATTTAATATCAAAACCAGTCGTGTCCAACAACCAGTCAACGTAAGGAGTCAGTGGGGAAAGTCAGTAATGAAAATCAACTAATGAGTTTGATCAATGGGAATCTTGATTCGTCTTGATTATCTGAATCACTAAAGGAATATTTTGTTGATGTGATATAAGAAAATGATACAAAATTGTTTTATTATAATGATAATCAGAGAGAAAAAATTAACACTGGAAAAAGTAGGGTTTTTTTTCAGACTAATATCGTTTACGTTCGAACAGTTTACATTGTACTTACAAGAGTAAAATCGTGATCAACAAAGGCTTATAAAGTTTCTTTAAAGTTTGACAAGATCTAAAGCCGAATTTTGACAAATGCGTTTGCCGTCTTATTGGTTGTTAACTGAAAAAGATGTAAAATATACATATTGAAAGCAGAAACTATTAATATTTGTAACGGTTTTCAAAAGGAGTGTATTTTTTATTAAAGAAATCTTAACATATAGGATGGGTGGTAATTTGTTGTTTTTTACAGTACACCTTCATACACTTTTTCAGTCCGGTGTTTTAACTGTCTCCAATCAAAGTGATATGTTTTCAATGGTAAGAGAATTAATAGAGAAATTGCGTGCTCAAATTCGATCCACCATAACAAATAACACTCAGCTTTCATGAATGAATACGATACAGTTACATAGAAACCTCCCTGTATCTCGTCAGCTACTAGTGCAGTTCGTTACAAATATCTCTATTTCATACAGTTCTGTCCATAAAACTCAAGTAGCTGGACATATGGATTAAAGATATCTACAAGTGTTGTTAATTTCAACAATCTATTACGTCATCAACATGATATTATGACACCATTACTCAGATATCTCTTTTAATCTCGTCAGCTACTAGTGCATTTCGTTACAAATATCTCCATTTTTTTGACAGTTTGGTCCATATAACTCAAGTAGCTGTACATATAGATTGAATATATTTATTATATTATATTATATTATATTATATTATATTATATTATATTATATTATGTTATATATAGTATTGCTAATTTAAGCACTTTATTAGGTCATCCACGTGATTTTACAGCACAATTACTCAGATATCTTACTTAATTTCATCAGCTACTAGTGGTCTAGTGCATTTCGCTTCGAATATCTCAATTTTTTAACAGTTTTGTCCATATACCTAAAGTAGCTGTATGTATACATTGTAGACATCTACAAGTGTTGTTAATTTCAAGATTCTATTAGGTCATCCACGTGATATTACGACACAATTACTCAGATATCTCTTGTAATGTCGTCAGTCACTAGTGCATTTCGTTTTAAATATCTCCATTTCTAGACAGCTCTGTCCATTTAACTCAAGTAGCTGTATATAAAAATTAAAGATATCTAGAAGTGCTGTTAATTGCAACATTCTATCAGGTCATCCACATGATATTATGACACAATTACTCAGATATCTCTTTTAATCTCGTCAGCTACTAGTGCATTTTGCTACAAATATCAATTCTTAACAGTTTTGTCCATATAACTCAAGTAGCTGTACATATAAATTGAAGATATCTACAAGTGTTACTAATTTCAATATTTGATTAGGTCATCCACATGATATTACGACACAATATCCAAGATATCTCGTCAGCTACTAGTGGGTTTTGCTACAAATATCCCCATTTCTAGACAGCCCTATATATATATA
>WFKH01006014.1:56858727-56873155 GCA_016163765.1 Magallana hongkongensis
GTAATTTCATGGCGACATTAATTGCACCCATTTATTGAGTTTGAGTGGATATCAACTATCTTCCACCTTATTTTTAAAGCTCTTCATAAAACTTTAATATTGGGGGCGAAAAATGCATAATACCGCATATAGTCTTTTAATTCTGTATGTTTTTTAGACACACGCGAACACGTTACATGTACAATGGACGCAAAGATCTAAAAAAAAAAAACGCGTTTGAGAGAAAATTGACGACCAGTACACTGGAAGGGAATATCCATGAAAGACAACCATGACAACTCTATAGTTCGGATAATTATGCAATTCTAGCAAAACCCAGTTTTATTTTTATATTGAGTAGTTTCTTTTCCCGTTTGAAAATATCTACAAAGTATTTGAATGGTGTATCGATCGGAAAGCAACCGGCCGTAATTTTCTCGACTATACCAATATGTATCCCACTCGCAGTCAACTTACTTAGTCCTTTTAGTGCTGGTTTGGACAAAAAACCGTTACTAGGGACCACTATGTTTGCCTTATGTCCATCTCTGGACCTGCTCCAATGTCCAGTTGTTTTGCCTCATTTCTTTCTCTACTGATCTCTTCCGGGTCTCTCTAGGTCTTCCTCTCTTTCTCTTGCAGGTTTGTGTCTATCTCATTGCCACCATTGGTGTGGAGGTCGGGTGCATTTTATATACGTATCCTATCCACTACCATTTTCTCTTACGTTCATTTGAGATGATATTTGATATATGAAATGCAAAGTATTCTGCGAAGACAACTGGTCTGGAATGTACTGTATCTTTCTTGTTTGAAATTGCTTTTTTCACTTTCCAACATTCAGCACCATACAGGATGATCCCCAATAACATTACTCTTGAAAATCTTATGTTGGTGTTTGATGATCTCCAGATACATTTTCACAGAGTAGCATACGCTCCAGCGACTTTAGAAATTCGAGCTAGTACATCTGCCATCGAGTCTCCATCTGTGGTGATCTTACTTCCCAAGAAGACAATTCTGCGACATCTTCAATACTTGTGCAATCTAAGGTGATATATAAATCAGATTTTGATCCTACATGTAGTTTTTGTGTTATTGATGTTCATGCCAATCTTTTCTGTTGTTTATGCAAGCTGGTTGGTTATTTCTTGCATGTCACGATATCAGTGAGATATCAATGTTATACTAGTATTACCTGCAAAACCTAGGTCTTCAAGAATTTCTGACATAGCCCAGGTGATTCCAGTTCGCTTGGTTTTTTTATGGTTTTATGATTTAGTCCGTGCAGAATGTACAGAAAATGGGATAGAGCAGACATCCCTGTTTCACTCCTGTCTTCTAATTGAACTTATCTTTTAGGCTGTTCCACAGATAACCCTGACATTAAAGTCAGTGTACAGTATATCTTGATGATGGAGATGAGTTATCTGGGATTCCATGATGACTCCGAAATCCTTACTAAGGCTAGTTGATTAACTGAAACAGCTTTGGAGAAGTCGATAGAATTAATGCTAAGTGGAGAGTTCCGTTCGTTGCCTGATCAGCGCATCAACATTCCTTCTTAAAGTCTGCTTGTTTTTTCCGCAGTTAGAGATCTGTTATTTCTGTGTTTCTGTTTAGTATCATCCTGCTTTAGACTTTCATGGTGACCGAGAAGAGTGCTTATCATGCCTCTATAGGTGTTGAATTTTGATGATCCTCTTTTTTTGGTAGTTTAACCATAAGGCATGTTTTCCAGAAAGTTGGCGTATCTTCTAATTCTCATATCTTCGGAAGAATATTTGTCAAGATGCTTGGTAATGTAGTATTACTCGGCTTTGGGAAGCTCCGTATTTATCTGCATATTTTTTAGTTTTGCTATTGCCTTGGTATGTACCTCTTCTACACTAGGCGGAT
Source organism: Magallana hongkongensis (assembly GCA_016163765.1). Lineage (NCBI taxonomy): Eukaryota > Metazoa > Mollusca > Bivalvia > Ostreida > Ostreidae > Magallana > Magallana hongkongensis. The sequence goes on from WFKH01006014.1 coordinate 56,860,606, forward strand.
CTGTATTAGTGTTTAAAGTGTCCGTGGCTGGTGTTAGTGCTTCGGTTTATGGATCATTGATATCAAAATCTTTCTTTCAGAATGACTTCTTTTGATAATACATTTCCCTTTTTATCCCTTGCACGTGAACAGCATCTCTCCATTGTTGTTGCAATCACGTAGTGTTGCTCACCCATGATTTTTTGCCTTGATTGCAGAGACTTCCTTCTCATCTTCTGCACTCTCTGTTGGTGCATAACAGACCTCTGCAGTCAGTTTTGCAAAAGCTGAGTTGTATCTTGCTGTTATTATTCTCTCATAGATAGGTTTCCATTTTTATAATACTTCTATGGACCTCTTTTGTTGTAATTAAAGCTACTCCTCTACATTGATGGTCATCAGTTCTTCCCCATATTTGATATCATGAGACAAGTTGTTTTGACCCATTTCCTGTCGTCTTTTGTTTCGCTTATTCCAAGGAGCTCGATCTTGTAACGCTTCATTTTTCTCACCAAATTTGCTAGTTTTCCTGTCTGGTGGATGATCCACACATTTCTGCAGCCCATTCTAAAATCGAAAATTTTCGATTTTCTCTTAGAGTGGGAAAGTCTATGGTATCAACTACTCTTCCACCATTTTGTTCTCTGGTAAAGGTTTCTGTAGTGTACCTGTTTGACATGTCAGGATTGTTGGCCATAACCCCCTGCATTCCACTAGATATACCGGTATACCTTTCCATTCCCTTCTCGAGTAACATCATCATTGACATTACTGTATACATTGCATTGAAAATGTGTGTTATTATTATTATTAGAGAATAACGGAATTGTTCTATAAACCCTGTGCTGATGATTTTGCAATAGGAGCAGAGCAATTTTTATTGTCTCGATTTAAAAGGTTTCGATCTTCTAGAATACTACGTATCGAAATGGTGTATTTGTACATTACTACGCATGCATTGTAGTATCCCACGTACTGTTCATACATTGTTTACAAAAAGTACAAATTTTATTACAGGACTGATTGAATGAGGTTTTCTGTCCTTGTTGAAACTTGCGGTTTTGACCATGGTATCCGCGCTTATCAACCCTGTTATGTCCGGAAATCTTGGCCCCAACTTTATTGGCCTTGACTATGTCTTCGACTCTCTCCGAGGTCGTCTCCAAACAGTTTGTCCGTGACTGGGTGTTCATTTGAACACAGTCCTCGAAATTCTTCATTTTTTTTTTTTGGTTGAATGATTTCACCTCTCCTGTTCGAAAGATCGCAGTACACGACCTCCATTAATTTTAGTCCGTCCATGGCTAAATTTGATAATTCATTCCTGGACTGAATATCGCCCTTTTGCTTGGAAGCAACAAGCAAGTTAATTTGTTGCAAAATCGGAACAATTGCTTTACCGAGCAGAGTTTGTGTTCTCTGGAGTCGTATGTCTTGACCCCGAACTTTCCGACTCAAATGCGCCCGGATTTCCTCATTCAATTTGGGAGTCGCATACAACATTGGGTACGTTTTTAGGCCGATTGTATTTTTCGCTCAGTTCTTTGATTTTTTTCTGAATCCAAGACTGCGCGAAGACAATCATTAACCCCTTTAGCTAATTTTTCGTTAATTGCTTCGCTGCATTTATCTTCTCCGCCGAAGCATTCAACCAACCTATCGAGAATATCCTCACAATCTATTTCTGCATCGCTATTTATTTCATTTAATAACTCCTCTAAAACGTCTTTCTTGCCATCCTCGTTTTCTGAAACATCACTCAGATCTAAATGCGATGGCCTGGTTTGTCGTTATTATCAGGTACATTCCGTTTTTTGCCTCGATTTTGTAGTTCACAGAGGATGTCAGAGATACAATATTCTTTTGAAGTCTTTCATCATGGCGATGATATTGGTATTGTCATTTGCAGTACCCTCCTCCCTCTCCCCATTTGTAAGAGGAGAGTTATTAACATTACTAGTACTCATACTGAAACACTGTACAGTTTTAGATGTTGCTTCTATACGCAAAAACAGCTAATATACGCCAATTTGATGTCAGATTTTTTCTTCACTATCCATGATGTTATTGTTCACTCAAATTATCACAATTAGAACATATTATATTAACAGCACTGATATCATTAATCCAAAACAAATAGAATGCGAATGTACACTTACGTCTGCTGCAGAACCACGCTGCAGAACCAACTTATGGACCACGCGATAACGTTATCATTTGATATAGAGGTCCCAATAGGAGAGAAATAATAGCACTTCTCGATTTCAACTGCACTTGGAATTCTAATTCATTAAAGCTTGTTGCTTCTTCAACAATTCTGTTTTTGACTTTGGATAAAAATTTATTGTTTGGGAATTTGTTACATGCAGATATTTGGTTGTAGAAAAAATTCTAACTTTCAATTGATATTTCACCAAAACGGTGCTTAAAATTCAGTTACAAGCCTTACATTTTCTGTAAAATTATTTTTTTAAAACCCTAATCATAAAAACAATTTAAATATCGCATTGCTCTAGTAATTTTGACAATTTAAAATCCCTAATGGCCCTCACGCTATGGAAGAAAATTTATCGTAACATGATTCCATATTGACAAAGAGTCTACAGGCCTAGTTGTGTCATCCGTCATTTTAAAAAAAAAGTTGTTTATTAAGGATGGGTGTAAAGGGTGTATACAAGAAATCAGTAAAAGACCAGTAATCGTAAAATAAAAGCAGGTAAGATTTTTGACTTAAGAAGGGTCATAAATAGGAACTAGGCGAAGTCATAGGACCTTGAAGTTCCTAAGTCCTGCCTAAGTATTCTTAGCCGATAACATAAAGCAAACTAAGTGAAGTCTTAGTTTGGTTATACGTACTTATGATAAAAAATAATGTGAATTTTCGTACTGTTTTTATTCTTATTTTATGAGTAACGATGACGAATAATTATTCATGCAGATGTTAATTTATGTTTTAATATATTGCATTTATTGTATGATTTCAACTGAAATGACGATATCGTGCATTTATTTTATACGTGAATTACATCATTTATTCAGAAAGATTTAAAAATCTAGTACACTCTGTATATACCTCTACAAAATTTAAACTACACCACACTTTGGTAGAGATTCATTTAGTATGATAGAATTAGATATACAAGAATTATCTTTAGATGACAAACATGTAACTTTTAACAGGTTATTTCAGTGCTCGAACTGGAAGTGATTTAGAATACATGTATTTTTAAGCGCTAAGCGTACGCAGTACGCAAAGCGCTTATTGGCATTGCTTTTCGGGGATGTCATTTCCGAATAAGTGCCACCTATAATCATCTAAAATAATCCGATGACTCGATGTCTAATAATAGAGTGCAGAGAAGTACTCGGCTGCGGTATCGGGGTTAAGGCAAAATAATTCTAATTATGTGCAGCAGCACACAAATTATCACAATAATTTTTTCTTAAACATCAAAGATTTAAAATAAAAGAATATTTGTCAGTGCATTAAAAGATCAAAGAGCAAACGTAGTTTTGTAAACAGAATGTTGCAATGGGGTTTCATACATAAGTACACGGGTTGTGATGTCGGTAAAAAGGCAAAATAATTCCTAGAACAGAACTGACAATACAAGATGGATAGCATAGGGTTTTATGTATTTCAAAAGTAGTACAAGTACTATTGGGAAATATGAACAGAATACCAGACTTTAAATTTTTTAGAGTCGATCAACAGTAAAGCATTTCAAAAGGAATTAACTGCAACTTAGTATCGGAAGAAAAAAAAATGTTTCATGTGTATGGTATAGGCATAAAAACTTTTCTGTGATTTGTTTACATTGCACATGTAGAAAAAGTATAGTGTTATATTTAACGCAAATTCTGAAGCTTCTCCTTGCATATGACAATTATAACAAATTCTGTTGCATGCAATTTTACACTAGTCAGTCTTTTATTTCATATAAAGTTGGATTGTTTTCTTCTGTTATTGCACTAGTAGTTAACTGTTTTCTGTTTTATAAAACTAGTATTAGAACTTTTATAGATTATTACAGAAGTAGCAGTGCTTTTGTAAAAATTTAAATCTGCTTGGTCCGATTTTATATCAAATTTTGTGTACGCTTTTAAACGATGGTTAAGCTAAATGTGTGTTCAATAATAGACATTACATTAGTTTTCCCGGTCAATTAAGCCATATTTCAATGTAAAAATAATTTACAAAATTTCTTTTACAAAACAAACGACATAAAAAGGGTATCGCGTTATTTCGCCTCATATCAAAATTCGCCCCTGGCATCGAGGCGGGGATGATTGTAATTACACCTTTGACAACACTTTAAATAGAGTCTAAATTTGAGTTATGTTCTTGCAAATCAAAAATAAACATGTGTACATTTTGTCCAATTAATTATTTCTGAAGTTTGTTTTGTTTACAATCGATACATAACATGCGGGTTAAATAAACTTAAACATTCGGGGAACGAAACTAAGCAGTTCCCCTTCCTAAACATTCCCATAATGCATTTTGTTTTGTTTGGGTTTTTTTTTTGTTTGCTCAAAGAGAAATTATTTTTATTTACTTTGAATATTTCTAACTTTGAAAGGAGACCGATTCTGCTGGTGTAATTAGGCCAAAGTTTATAACTTTCTAAGATAATTGGTTTGTATGTAGAATTATTTGATACTGTGATAGCCAAAAATATATGTATTCAAAAATTTTATATAGGAGAAAGATTCATCGACACCAATATTTCGGAACTCAGTTCGAAACGACATTTAAATCTGTTAAAATCACTTTTCAACCAACTACTTCAATTAACACTTTAGTCCAGTGGCTATAAGATTGTCAAACACATATCCTAGAGTTCGAATCTCGCTTTATTCTGCGTTCATGATTGTAGTAGCTAGGTAGCAACTAGGTTGTTCAACAATTAGCTAGCTAGCCGCTAGGTACATGTAGACATACCTAGCCTAAAATTTTATGACTAAGCATCAAATTCAAGATGGCTGCCTTAGTTACCAAGTTGCAACAAACACAAAATTATATTATTTAACGTTTGTTAAGTTATTATAAATTTTAACACATATATTTCTGCATGAAATTACCAATTCATGTCGGTGAAGTTATTCATCTGTTGATAATTTAAACTTCAAATTAATGAACTTGTGGCTAGGCTAGCTGATCATTCATTAGACCTAGATATCTATAACCTAGCGGATATGCACGCATCTCGGTTATTGAACGCGGTCCTGGATATTGTTTGTAGTTCAATTTATACAAAAATGCAAAATCTTGGCTATATATATAATGTATGTATTCTTTTAAATTCATTTATAATGATACATGTATAATGCAAATAATTTTTTGCTCATGTAGGGACAGCTTAGCGCTTCTCAGTACTTTCAGTACTTTGATTTATATCGACAATGGAAGAAATGATCAATTTTGTAAATAGTTAAACTTACACATTACTAGTGATGACTGTTGGGTAGTTATTTGTTGATGTTTCGTACATTTAAATTAATAGCGACACTTTAAATTTTCGCTGGGTGGTTCGGAACACTCCAAACGACTTTCAGTTTCGGGTATAATGGTAAAAGCTAATTTTATATCACAGATTACAACTTAAAATGACCCCGATAAGAAACCTAGCGAAGGGGTAAGGCAATTTAGATATTATACTTAGTTAGGTTCATTATAACTAAACTAGGGACAGTGCATCTTCATCGTCGGTATATTGAATATACGATAAAATAGGTGTGCCTGCCATTAAATACCCTAGATTCCTCTTATCCTAAATAATGAAAATACTGACATGTCATTGTCATTTAACAAGGAGCCGTATTTCACATCATCCGTTGTGGAAAAAGATCAACAATCTAATATTCTGTTCTTATAATGATTCCTAAACACTGGAAACAAAGGAAGATATAGTCAAGTTCTCTCCCCCTGACCCTTCCCATTGCAGCACAAATCTTCTGATAGTCATTCATCGAAATACTTACAAGCAATACATAGCGATACATAGACTATTCTTTATTAGAAATGTAATATCTCATGGCTACTTAAGGTAACTTTCGGTGTGACCCCAAATCCAAAAAGTTACAAGTTCAAAACATAAAAATCTTATATCTATTATCTTAATGTGAAACATTTGAGTTTTATATCTTTTTCTCTTAACAGGATGAAACCCTTAGTGTTGGTGACTATAGTTGTGCTACATGTTGGCTACATCTTATCAAAGTGCCCCAGCATGGTGCCAGGATGTACTTGTGAGAATGTAACCAGCCAAAGCAGGAGAAACATCAGGTGTGTGGGTCTGACCCAGATCCCAGCATTCACTTCCTCTTCAGAAATTTTCCAGAAATTGGACATGGATTATCCAAACAACAACATAACAGTTATTCAAGCCAATGCGTTCAATGGAATAAAAGTGGAAGAAATTTATATGAGTGGCCAAAATATCAAATTACAAAGCATTCACCCAATAGCCTTTTCTGGTTTGGAGCAATATCTGATAATTGTTAAACTCCAGGGTGATGCAGTACTACCCCCTCCCTTTGAACAACTGAAAAACATCACCAATCTTCAAGTGCTTGAGTTACAATTTTTTAACATGCCTACCATTGAGGAGAGTACAAAATTCAATTATTTTCCTTATCTGAGAACTTTAAGGTTAAGAAATATGAACACAAACTTTGTTTCATCTGAATCTTTTAAAAATCAGTTAGAGGAACTGACTGTTTTGGAATTTGCAAACAACCAAGTGCAAACTTTTCCAAAGCCTGCTATAAACAGACTTCGTAAGCTACAACATCTTTCTTGGCTTCACAACAGAATGACAACCATTTCCTACAGCTCGTTTGATTCTCTGAGTTCTCTTATTGAACTGGACCTGAGGGGTAATGATATTGGGGAGATGTTCAATGGGAGTTTTATAGGCATCACTGATAAACTCCAGTTTTTGAGTCTTCAATTGAATAGACTTTCAAAAGAATCCATTGTACCATTAGGCCATCACAATTGGCCTGAATTGGAACAGCTTAATTTAGGTCATATGATTACAGATTTTACAGACATTCCCAATGGTTTATTCAGAAACATGCCAAAACTAGCTAACCTTATCATACCTGGTAATAAATTGAAAGTGATTAAAACCAACGATTTTCAAGGCCTTGGAAATATGCATGCGTTGGACTTGTCTGAAAATTGGATAAACACTATTCAAAAGGGAGCACTATCTCCCATGACCAGGCTGGATACGTTAGATCTACGAAGTCAGTATGATTCAAGTGTTAACAGGCCAATGAATTTAAGCATAGACGCCTTAAAAGGAGCAGAGCTTGCCCTGAAAACCCTACATATACAGGATAACCATTTAATTGATCAGTATGCTTGGGAGGCTATTGGTGCTATGAAGAACCTGGTCAATCTGGACATATCCGGAACTGGACTTTCTGACATTCCATCCTTGCTTTTCTACAGTCACGACAAGCTGGGGAGTCTTACTATGAGAAACAACAGTATGACAGTTCTGAGACAAGAATCACTTTATGGGTTAAAATATTCACTGGAGGTCATTGATATCTCTTTCAACCAAATATATACTATTGAAGAATGTGTGTTTAAAGGATTTAACAAACTTAAATACTTTTTTGCCTCGCAAAACTCTTTTGTGTGTGATTGCAATCTTTATGGACTTTACCAGTTTTTGAAAGCAATACCTTCTCCAGGTTTGGCTATTTTTGCATGTAAAAACCCAGCAAATTTAGCAGGCATGCATTTACTTAGTTTAGAAACTGGTCAGTTCTGCTCCAATCCACCGTTCACTTCTACCTGTTCAGTCTTTACAACAGCTACAACATCCAACTCAACAACTGAAACAACATCAGTTTTAACAACAACTACAACATCCAACTCAACATCTGAAACAACATCAATCTTGACATTAACTGCAATATTCAACTCAACAAATGGAACAACCCCAGTCTTAACACCAACTACAATACCCAACTCAACAACTGAAACAACCTCAGACCTTACAACAACATCTAACTCAACGATTGAAACAACCTCTGACTTTACAAAAGATACAATAACTAACTCAACGACTGAAACAACCCAAGACTTTACAACAATTACAACATCCAACTCAACAACTGAAACAACCCCCGACTTTACAAAACTTAGAACATCTAACTCAACAACTCAAACAACCCCAGACTTTACAAAACCTTTAATATCTAACTCAACAGTTGAAACAATCTCAGACTTTACAACAACTACAATATCCAACCCAACAACTGAAACAATCTCAGACTTAACAACAACCACAGTATCCAACCAAACAATTGGAACAACCCCAATCTTAACAACAACTACAATATCCAACTCAACAATTAATACAAACCCAGTCTTCACAGCAACCACGACATCCAACTCAACAATTGAAACAACTTCAGACTTGACAACAATTATAATATCCACCTCAACCAATGGATCAACACCAGTCTTAACAACAACTACAACATCCAACCCAACAACTGAAACAACATCAGTCTTTATAACAACTACAACATCCAACTCAACAATTGGAACAACACCAGTCTCAACAACAACTGCAATATCCAACCCACCAATTAAAACAATCCCAGTCTTTACAACAACTACAACATCAAACCCACCAATTGAAACAACCCCAGTCTTTACAACAACTACAACATCCAACCCACCAATTGAAACAACCTCAATCTTTACATCAACTACAACATCCAACTCAACAATTGGAACAACCCCAGTCTTAACAACAACTACAACATCCAACCAAACAACTGAAACAACATCAGACTTTACAAAAACTACAACATCCAACGCATCAATTGTCCCATTACCAGATATTCGGTTTGGAATTTTAAATGAAACGACCAATACAATAGTGACTTCTTGGACAGTCAGTGGAATTGTAACTTATCTAAAGAACTTTCTGGTGCAATATAAACAGTTAGAAATAAACAACCCTCAAAAGAAAAGTTTTCCTTTGGACAAAATCAAAAGGGATCATCCAATAACAGGACTTAACCCAGGGTCTCGCTATGAGATCTGTTTCTTCATTGAACTGACAGGATCATCAAAACAAATCCTAATTTCTTGTATCACAGGCACTACAAAAGGTTTAACAACAGAGGTTACAACAACAACATCCATTAATGGTTCAGATAAAACCGTTAGAATAGCGGGGGGTGTTCTTGGAGTTGTGATGTGCGCCTGGTGTCTTTGGGTGATTGTATCTTAAAGGCCGAACATTTTACAAACGCCCCCTTTTTTACCTGTACAAACTTCAAATTGATGCCGCTTGTCAATCAAGTTTGAAACAATAGCACCCAGTTTGATTGACGTGATCGTCCGAGCGTAATCTGGCCAGGTCGGCGGATTTCTGCTTACTAGCAATTAACAACGTTATCTGTGATATCTTCCGTCACGTATTAAAAGGTGGAATTAAAAATTGAATTTTTAACATTACCGGTATTAAAATTGTTTATGAAAAATAATTATTCAGTAACTGAAAATGCGCAATTTATAATTTGAATCATGTTGAATGTATGTGACCTAATAAATTCCACGAAGATGCATGAGCTGCTCCAAAACATGTAAAAATTTCTTTTTAAAACAAACTTATGAGCTACTTAAGCTTTATTTACGGTTAATACACTAAATTGGAATTTAGTGCATGAAAACGTCACTCCATGGAAAACGAACTCCAATAATTGTCACCGTATAATCATATAATGGCTGCCTTTACATTCCACATGCTTACTGATCGTATGGTTTTCTCATACAATTCTATTTGTTAAAATTAACTTCTTAAACAATGTCAAGTGCTAAAAACAATGTACTGAGTTATATTCTTAAAGCAGAATTAATTTACTGCATTTTTCAATTGTGCTATACATATGTGTGCTAAGAGAAAATTCGGACGTCACATAATATTTCGGTGTAAAATCGCTTCGTATGGTCATTAGAACAATAAGATATTCAAACTAAGACCAATTCTGACTAATTATTTCCTGTGTATTAATTTGCTTCCTGTGTATAGTGATTAGCAGCGTTCACGACCGCAGGTAGACTGCAAGCCCCGGAGGCTTTCACACCTCTAGAAATTAAGCCCCGCCCTCACCTGATATTTACCACCCGGTAAAAATGTTCGGCCTTTAATTCCCTTAGTAAGGCCAGTGACGTTTTAGCGATGACATTCCAGTGTTAAGGATCCTCGACACCCTGTGACTTTTACTTTTTAAGACAGTATGGCACAACAAGCGATTTTGACCCACTGTGAAACTGTTAACATTGCCGAAATTAGGGGTCTATCTCTGTAGTGCAGTGGGCACGGCTTTGATGTAGTGACCCGCAGGTACCAAGGTTGAATACAGCAGGAACTTGCCACATAATCATCACACAGTAACATTATTATCTGGCGGCCGTTGTCGTATAATTTAAGGTCCGCCCCTTTATATATATATATATATATAATGTGGGGGTTTTTATGTACACTGAGTTTAACAAATAGTGTTTTCACCTTATATCTATTTACATCTATTGTAGGTATTTTTCCCCTCTATTTTAAAAGAAAATTGAGTTTAATTCATATAGATACTGAATATACTGAAATATAAGCGATCTAGTAAAACGACATGTCCGTGTATGAACATACGCATCCCTAACTTTTAAAAATTGCTTTTAAATGTATTGTTTAGCTTCTTATATGTCAACTTTAATGCAATGCAAGCAGCTACACTAAATAATTTTGTAAACACCGTTTATTTTTATTTTTTTTGTACTTTTGGTGTTGATTTTGTGTGGATTCTTGATCGATCGAAACTAAGGCTAAATTAAAAGCACGAACTCCACGGACTTGCACGGACTGATCCCAGACTTAATTCCAAAAAGTTATAGTTACCATGGTTACATTCACATACATGGAAAATTTGATGTTCTTCAGTGCAACGTTCTGATTCACAATGATGATAATTACGTACTTTTATTCAATTTTTATTGATAATTGATTAAAGGATTCAAAGAAAGATGCAAATAAAAACAATGAAATGTTTTCTATGCATTGCAGAAAAATCTGAATAACCCGCTAACGCAAGTTATGTATTTTGCTACCTTCATACCCGCATTATTCACCTTAGAAAGTAGTTTGTTAAATTCTTGCACGAAACTGACATGTTTCGTATGAAGAGGTTTGTATTACACACAATCTTCGTTGGACCTACACAAAGTATCTTAAAAGCACCTACACAGGCCCCGTGGATTTGAAATAGGGCTTACCACAGTAAATATTTAATTTAGTACAGTTTAAATTCCATTGCTACATAGAATGTGCAAATGGGCAAATATATTATTGTACAGAAACATGTACTTTGACATTGCTGAACGTATATAATGTTTTGTTTAGATAAATTTCGGTCATTAATTATTGCTTACAACAATTTATACTTATAAACTACATTTTACAAAGTAAAGTTTTTTAATTTTTCTTAAACGTTTCCTACGTTTCTAAATGATTGGAATAAAATCAACTCTTAAACAGTATTAATCAAATGGGATCAAACAAGATGATTATTTCTAACTGATTTTATAAAGTATAATTTTCCTTAAGCTATCCTTGTACAACACTTGGTCTGAAACCACCGTTTCAGACCCTGTTCTGAACCTAGTCCGAACTATTTTATTTCTGAGCCTATGCTCCCGGACTATATAATATTTTCTAATGTTTCAAATGGTCCACCCGCAGTATTTTGGGGTCCCGCAAATGAAACATAAACCGTATCTACTATTATCGCTGTATCTCTGCTCTCTGAATGAGGTCTTCTCTCCTCTGCGTCTACCAGCAGACCAACTACGATGCGCAGAAGCGCTTCCTGTTTATACCCTACGTCAATTCTGCTGACTCATCACAGGGTCATCTAAACGTTTGAGACAGTTTACCACACCAAGGGAATAGCTTATGATTGAATATATTTGATTGACCCTAATTGCCTTATATACATAATCAAAGGAATTTTCATTACAAGTTTAGCTTTTTAAAAAAGCTTACCATCTTTAGAGGAAACTCTAAACAGCAATAAGTTATCAAAAAAAATTAAATTCTTTTATTATACGTAAATGTCGCCTTCCTCTACATGCAATGGCGTGCGGAGCTTTTTTATATGTGCCTTAAGCGTGAGTGCCTAAAATTGAGAAATGCATACCACGTGCCTGTAGTTGAGATCGACTATAGTAGGGAAAAAGAGATCTTAGGAATAGTCGTATTATTTTGATAAAATTAAAGTTAATACCACAGCATTCAGCATCTTGTTTTACTGATATTAGTTTTACCGTATCTAATATGCAAACTTGTTTACTGATATAAGACATACCGTATCAACTTTTCACATTTTTAAACACTACGAAAAGAAAAGAACACAAAAAAATCAATAGATATTATAGAATATTGCTTTCAACTAGTTGTACTTAATAATTAAAGCCTGAATTTCATTCATAGCAATTATTATTGTTTTTTCGTTTCCTCACTTTTTAAGATTTGAAATC
>WFKH01006014.1:56883579-56904607 GCA_016163765.1 Magallana hongkongensis
GGGGGGGGGGTATAAAGGAATAGAGAAAAATCTTCTTACAAATACAACAAAAGGGGCTTGGTATTTACCATAAAAATATGTGGATAAAAATCGGCAGATATTTTAAATTTTTTAGCAAGATCTACTGTACTTAGTTGTCAAGATATTTTGATTTTGTTACTGTTATGATAATTTGATCAGAGTTAAGGTTATTGTTGCTCAGGTGAGCGATGTGGCCCCTGGGCCTCTTGTTTTTAATGTAACTTATATTCATGACTGTATGCCAACATGGTAATTGTCAATAAAATAAATTAAAACAATTTATGTAGACGCAGCTAGAATTAATGATGAAAAAAAATCAAGTAAAAAAAAAATATCAATTTTAAACCTTTGTTTATAAAAGTCTTCCAAAAGGCTCGTACAAAATACCGTTATAGCAAACTTTATTATTATAGAAAACGTACATAAAATGCAGATAAAAAATATAAAGAAAATCATGAAATATATATGAAAAATCCTCGATCAAGAGGAGCTAAAGTACAGAAATAAAATTAGTAAATATTTGAAAGATATAAAAAACGAAAATCTCCACGAATACTGCAAACCAACTTTTATTCGCCAGCGAGAAAATTTCGCGAGGTTCGCGAGAGCCTTGTCGTCGCGAATTTTTCTCGCCGCAAACCAGCTCTTGTCGTATTGTTGTAATAACAACACGGATCTGGATACGGCTTATTCGCGAAAATTAGTCATCGCGAAACAGTTTATCTCCAGTTGATCGCGAAATAATGTCGTCGCGAATAAAAGTTGGTTTACAGTACTGGAAAATAATAAAAAAATATAACAAAAATAATAAATGCCCAGATCAATCCGCAGTTGATATCGATGAACTTTATAAGTATTTCAGGAACTCAAACCGGTCACCTGTAATCAGCGATGAAATTAACCACGTGGTTGATAATGATATTGCTAATCTACGGTGTGAATGTGTGAATCAAGGTCTAAATAATTATATAACTCACAATACAATAAAGAAATCGATTAAATAATAAAGCTAGTGGATAAGATGGGATAAGAAATGAGCATATCAAAGCAACACAGCAGCAAATATTGCCGGTTTATGAAAAATTATTTAATTAAATTTTTTCATCTGGTAAGATTCCTTCCATTTGTTGGAATGAAATATTATGCCAATAATCAAAACAAAGGTGTAAATAAACTTTCCATAAAATAGACCAATTACTATTTTAAAATGTATTGGAAAACTTATTTCTATTCCAAACGAACGATTAATGCATTTTCGGATGAAATGGAAGTATGACATGAAAATCAAACACGTTATAGAAAAGAAGACTCAATTATTTATAATGTATTTTCATTATAATTTAGATATTTAATTCGAACTTATAAGAATGAAGAACAATAGCTTTACTGTATATTTTGAAAAAGCGTTTGAAAACATACGGCGAAAAGCATTGTGGTTTAAACTATTATCTCATAATATTTGTAGCATAATGTATAATATTATTTTTAATATGTACAGCCAGATCAAATCAAGATTTGTGTATACATGTACCTTAATGATTTATTTTCATGCTACAAAGTCCGTTTAAGTTCCTCCCACAGCGTAATGGGGATTTAATGTTTCAAAGATCATATCATATAGGGTGTTGTGATATTTGAATCGTCTTATGCATGATAAGTTTAAAAATTATGTCATAAAGACAATGCAAGGCTTGTGACTGAATTTAAATCAATAAAGTTTTATCCAAAATCAAATACAGAAATGTTAAAGTAGCAAAAACCTTCATTGAATTAGAATTCCAAATACGGTGAAAATCAATTATTAGTACATGTAAGTCACATGTAACGGCCGTCTTAGTTTTGAGTGAATTGACATTTGTCCTAGCTCAGCATTCTTCTAGTTATGGAATATACTTAATATAAAAGTCCTAATTAAGTACTGTCTTAGACTTAAGTACCCTTTATCATTGACGAGCTCATGGACAGTAATAATTAAAGTTCTGACCCGTTTTGTTCCATAATAATCAATTATCTCGGTATATTGCCCCTGACTAATTGAAACTAGTATGTTAGCCCAATTGTACACAGAGTCATTGTCTCAAGCTCACCTGTCTTGGCTAGTTTCGCTAGTGTGTTAAACTTCCAGTAAAATCACATTAAGCCAAGATAGCAACTTTACTTGATCTTCCTTTGTTTCCAACGTTAATGAATCATTATTAGAACCAAATGTTGATCTTTTTTCACAAAAAGATAAAGTAAAATACGGCTCATGTTAAAAGACAAAAACATGTCAGAACTTCTGTTTAATTTTGCGTGTACTTAACCTTTAATACGAGCATGCGCGGTTCTAATGGAGGAAGGGGGTCGGGGGAAAGGGGGGGGGGGGTCGCGCATGACGAGTACCGTCATTGAGTTGAGTTGAACATATTTTATTGACTAATGATGTCAAAAGGATTGGACACAAGTTCCAAAAACTTAGAGAGTCCTCTCCTTGTTGTACATAATATATTAAAATGCCATACAATGCCAGTTAACATTTATAACAGTTATAGTACACTTAATGAAATAGAAATAAATCACTAGTTTTGAATGCTGTAATACATTTAAAAACTTAGATAAATCTTCCACACTTGTGCATAAATGTATGAACTTCTTTAAATATTTTTACATTTTTATCATAAGATAAAGTTTTGTCACCCCAAAGTATCAAATGTACATCAATTATATTCAAAAAGTTCAACGATAAAAGATTATACATAAATGATTGTCTTAATAATGAATATTTTTTACAAACGAAGAACCAAACGAAAGTAGCGTCATTAATAATATCTAAGATAAAACAACCAAATGGAAGATAAATACGGTAGTAAATGTTCCCGTCACTGATAGTTTGATAGGTAAATATGGTATCATTGTTTTTAAATTAGATAATATTCTCTGTGTTTGGTTATGATCACGAGCCAAGTGACATGAAAATCAACTTTTTTTAAGGCTATAAAAGGCAGCCGCTCTGTTGAGCGGTGTTCAGTCGGATGATAGCTTTCGAAGAAAAAAAAAGAATAGCTCTATTTGTTAGAATTATAGGTCTCTTTTGCGATGTTTCAATTTATTGCAGACGGACCATTTGAGACATATATCCTTGGGTCATTACATTACAAGTAATACAGACGAACATTTGTTTCGAACCTTATGTTTCAGTCAGGCCAAGCCAAGGGAGTGCTTGGAAACTTCCTGAACACTTTCAGACGAATTTCAGAGAGCTGAGTAAATCCCTGGAAGAACGTTTTTCTCCGGTCAATCAAACCGAATTGTATATGGCACAGTTTAGATAAAGGCGCCAAAAAGCGACCGAGTCTATACCTTAGCTTGGAAAAGACATTATGCGTTTAACACGTTTAGCATATCCAATGGCTCCAAGGGAATTTTGTGAAATGCTAGCCAAGGAGTATTTAATTGATGCATTACCAAGTTTTGACATGCGTCTTAGAATTATGCAATCAAGACCACCGAATCTAAACTATGCCATTAGACATGCTGTTGAACTTAATGCATTTGTTGCTTCCAAACACAAGAGACATGCAGACGGCGGTTTATACCGCGGAGCTGTAAGTGAAAGTGTGGAAGTCAACCCGAAAAAAGAGAGTTTAGAAGATGCTGCAAAGTGAACCAACAAGCAATGGGCCACATAGAATTCCAGAGAAAAAAAACTTGGTTACAAAGTACAATGAAGTGTTTTAAGTGTGGTAATGATGGACACTTTAAAAGAGACAAGACCGTGAGAAATTCGACAAGGACACAGTCGAGCGTTCAGGGCGAGAAGGGATGTTTTCTAACAATGAAACTTCAACAGTGGTTCAGAATAAGGGTTGTGTTAGAGTAAAAAACACCCAAGCAAACCTGGCATGTACATCCGTGGTATCTTTAATGGCGGGCCTGTCATGAAACTAGTATATACTGGTGCGACTGTGCCACTGATCTCCAAAAAAGTAATGATGCTATTACCGGACGTAATAAATTAGAGCTCAAATAAATGAAAGAACGCAAAGAGAAATTCCATCAGCTCCATGTACCCTTCTTCATGTCTATTGTAAGGCATTGGTACAGTTTAAGTTTGGAGATAAAATTATTTTCCAGAATGTGATTGTTGCAGACATGAGAGTAGATGCTGCCCTTGTTTAAACTGCTCGACAGTTAATAAATATATTATTAATCTAAGTGACATAAGTATCAGCCATGGGAGGGAAACCCAAGTATTAGAATTTGAAGGTAGGTTAGGTCGTTTCAGGTTCAAAGCGTCAGATTCCATACTATTGTCAACTGAATCAGAGGTTACAGGAAAAGTAAAACTTCCAGACCATGACTAGATAAATATTGATATTGGCATAGTTGAGTCGTTTAAGACACTTCCTAATACTAACAGAAGCATGGTTGGTCGCACCGTTGACAAATAATACTTTTTTCTGTCAGATTATTCAATCCTTTGGAGAAAAATATTAAAACTCCATCAGATACATTAATTATATTATATAGACAGTTTTCTTCTGTGAATGAGGGAGGTTTGAGTATCGTTGCAAATGCAGATAAATGGATCATTTGAACAGCTGTGTTTAGAGAAACACGTTCTAACGAGACAAAGCAAAAGAACAAGTGTGAACGAGAAGGCCAGGGTAATTAGTGGTAGGAGCACCTGTTGAAATGTATTTAAGAGAAATTCACCTGTAAGACCTGCGGAAATATCCTTTCAAAGAGCTTCGATCTTCGACGCCACGAGAAAAAGAAAAATCCATTCTGATGAACATTACGAGAATAGACCTAGAGAAGATGCAGAATAGTTGGAACAAGGTCCAGGTGGATTAATTGGAGAAGAATCCAATGCCAGTGGGGTAAAAATTAAGCTATGGATAAAAGGAACAAAATCAAACATCTAAAAAATAACTGACTTCCATAACAATGGGAAAGCAATCCAGTTAAGGGCAATGTTCATTATTGCAATGACAGTACTTTGGAATGAAGAAAAATGATTAATTATGATTGTAATGAAAATTGTTGAATAAAGACTCCTTAAAAGTGATATTTACTCGATATGATGGACCATGCACGTAGCATCGATTGGGGGAGGCTGACCCCCCACTTTTTCTCGCAGCAAACATTTACAATGTATCTTAAATTTATTTATAGAAAACTGAATTATGAAAAAGTTGCCTCCCCCCAACTTTTTTTGAGAGCTTATAAGAAATTGAAGTGAAATCAAGGACATTAACATTGAATTTGAAGTTTTAGGTACTACGCACCCCCACTCCCACAAATTAGGATTTTGAAGAGTCTCCCCTCCCCCACTTTCAAAAACAATGCTAGGTGCCTTGGGACGCATGTTTCAGAGGCGTGGGTATTGTCATTAATATTCCCGTCTTTGATTGTTGGATAGGTAAATAAGGTATCATTGTTTTAAACAGGGATTGATACCATACAAGATACTGAATGTATGACGAGTAACTTTCCCACCCTAAAAAAGATGTCCTTCGTCAACAATCGACACAATTACTATCCAAAAAGTAAAAGACACTAAAATCATGAGATATTTCAATTAAAAGTTCAAAACAGATTTTCGCTTCATATTGCAATCTCTGATGAAATTGACATTTAAAATTTCATTTATTAAGTTGTTTTTTTTTTAGAAAAAATTAACAACTACTTGGTCTAAGGAAAAGAATGGGTCTCAAAAACACATGGAAAACAAAAGGACAGCAACACGAAAAAAAAAAGAAAATTAAAACTAAATCTGAAAAGCAGAATGATCATCTCCAATAAGAATATCAGGCAGTATACAAAGAAGAGGGGTACAAGATGCAGAACCCCAATCCCCCCCCCCCTTGAATAAAAAACCCTAGCAGGTAAATTTCAGTCATTAGATTAACCAGCAATGGATAAAAAGGAAAATGTGTTATCAAAAGCATCCTAAATCGATTGAAAGGTTGTTTTTGACATTAATGATATTTAAAAAACGAAACACAAGCCATAGACACTTTGAGCATAAATACAGATCAACCTAGTGTAGGTGAGGTGTAAAACAACTATTGCAAAACTAAAAATTGCAAAAGCATCAGGAAATGATCAGATAAATACAGAGCTTCTCAATGCCGAGGAATACTGGACACCAAACATCTCGACAAATATTCGTCAGAAAATAAGGGAATCAGAAGAGACGCAAACATCTGGAAAACAGACCTTATGGTTAAACTAGCAAATAAACCTGCAACAACTAGAGAGGTATGATACTCCTCTCGATCACCATTATTAATCAGAAGGGGATAAAAAGGGAAATGTGTTATCAAAAGAAGTCATCCTATATCGCTGGAAAGATTTTAATATTAATGATCCAGAAAAAGAAGCACTGGTAACACCAGCCATGAACATTTTGAACATTAATACAGACCCGCATAGTGTAGAAGAGATATACAAAGACAATAGCAAAACTAAAAAATGCAAACGCATTGGGTATTGATCAGATAAATACGGAGCTTCTCAAGGCCGAGTAATACTACATTATTTATCAAACATCTTGACAAATATTCTTCAGAAGATATGGGAATCAGAAGAGACGCAAACTTTCTAAAATACATGCCTTATGGTTTAACTACCAAAAAAAACCCGCAACAACTTGAGAGATATGATAAAGTTCCAAGCAGAATTATACTTAACAGTACAGAATCACAGAAAAAAGAGATCTTTAACTGCGGAAAGAATGAGCAGAATTTAGGAAGGGATGATTATGCGCGATCAGGATTTCACTGTCGGAATTTTCCAAAGCTTTTTACAGTGTTAATAGCCTACTCTTAGAAAGAATTTTCAGTCATCATGGAATCCCAGATAAACTTATTTTCATCATTAGGATGCTAAATACAGACCTAAATGCCATCAAGTTATTTATATACCAAACCTAACAGATGAGTTCAATATTAAGACAGGAGTGAAACAAGGATATCTGTCTCTTCCCTTTTCTTCACATTCTGCATTGACTGGATCATGCGAGAAACCATAAAGAACAAGCGAACTGGAATCGGCTAGGCTATGTCAGAAATGCTTGAAGATCTAGATTTTTGCAGGTAATATAACACTGATATCATGACATGTAAGGAAAGAGAACCCAACCAGCTTGCATAAATAGAATAAAAACGATTGGCCTGAAAATCAATAACACTGATATAAGGTCATTAAAGTCAACACAAAATCTAATTAACCTATTACCCTAGATCGCGCAAATATTGAAAATGTCGAAGACTTTGTCTACATAAGAAATAAGATCATGGACAACAGGTGAGAGCTCAGTAGCTTGGATTTCTAAAGCCACAGTAGCTTATGCTGCATTGCGAAACATCAGGAGATCATCAAAAATCAGCACAAACACCCAAATCAAGATTTTCAAGAGTAATGTGCCTGGGGATTCTCCTATATAGTCCTGAATGTTGGAAAGTGACAAAAACTATTTCAAACAAGATACCAATCAGTTGCCTTTGCAGAATACCATGCATTTTATGGTCAAATACTATATCGGATGAAGAACACACACCACCGATCTATCCCAGATACTAGTAATACGGTACAGAAAATGACAGTGGATAGGACTCATATGTAAAATGCACTCTACCTCTATCCAAATGGTAGCAATGATATGGACACAAACCTGGAAGAGAAATAGAGGAAAACTGAAAGAGACCCGGAGGAGATCAGTAGAGAAAGAAATAAAGGAAAACAACTGAACATGGATACAGGTCCGGAGATGGACACAAGCCAGACCAACATTGAAGTTCCTGGTGACGGCCTTGTGTGCTGACCAACAAGAAGAGAACAAAGTAAGTTGCCTGCGACTGGGAAACATACAGTTACTGTCGAGAAAGTTACGGTCAATTGCTTTCCGGTCGAGGACTTCTAAATGCACCTTTCAAATACTTCGTATAAATAAATATCAAACTGGGGAGAGAAAAAAAGTATACTCTTAATATAAAAACAAAACTTGGTTTTGCAAGAATTGCAGAATCATCCGAACCATGGTGTTGTCTTTGTAGAATAAGGTGAAAGGGGGCATAGTGCGTATTTCTGAATTCACGTCAGCTTTACGGTTGAATTGCTTTTAAAATAATTCTAAGTTGACTAGATAACCTATATTAATAATTCTTTCCGTAGATCCAATCATGCAACCCGTTTTACAGCAATTACTCTAAAATTCAGCAGCCAAATTATTTGACACATAGATGCATCGTTTTAGGATATAATATATGAAGCTCAAAAGAAAATTCTGTATTGAAAATTCTGCACACAACCTTGCAAAAAATTCATAAAATGCCTTATAAATGAAGTTTCTTTAAAAACAGTTTAACAGATACTTAGAGTAATATGGTTAGTACAAACTAACTGCAAACTTGAAACTGCTGTTTAGTGAATAAAGACTTCAAAAAAGTTACATTGATATTTATCGGATGGTTCTGGAAAAGATACTCAGTAATTGAGAGACCGATGGACACTTATATTTCGACTATGGATTTGTTACTTCTAATTTGAACGAACTTCAATGTACATTGTGGTATATTACGACACACTTCGAAGAAAATAAAAATAAAAAGTTTATTAATTTTGAGACCAAGTCAACGCACTTTGAAAAAATAATTCAAAACGCATATGACGTGGTCGTTACTAACGAAAAAAAAATGTGCAGGATATGGTCAAAATAATTGAAAACATTGATATGACAAATAATAATATTAACCTTGCTTAGCTCAGTGGGATAACCTGATAAGCAGTTTCTCGATGAAAAGTTTTCTCATAAGCTCATATAGTTCAGCAATTTACACACTAAGAACAACTCGTGGATTTTGCATTATATATCAAAAAATGCTATTGCTTAGCCGTAAATCTACCGTCCATTTTGAACCTTTTGACCTTGTAAATATGTTTGCAGCAATACTTTCTTACTTTGGTTCAAAACATTGGGCTATGCCAGAAACAAAAATGGTCCATTTTATGGAGATTAATGGGTGGCTGATGTTACAAATGGCTTTAATTTCATAAGTTTATGAACAAATATGATATAAAAATATTTATTAGTTACATGTATGTATATCAAGCCCAATATGATATATTTTTTTAATTTTTTTAAAATTTTGTTGATATTACTGTAATGGCTGTAAAAATTTTCCTTTTAAAATAAGATAATTTATTTGTTTGAATTTGAAAAGTGGGTTGATATTTAGACGCCTAGACGTTTCGCATCATACTATGTGAGAAATTATCGTTTTATCAACTAGATTTTTATTTTAATATCACTGTAATTTATTTACAGCAAAGCTTATCCCCTATTCAGTTCTTTTACGTTTACTCCAGTTTGCTGAATATGATATGTTTGGAAAAGTAACATTACGCACTTTGAATTTTTTTTCATCAAAGTGCGTTAAATGTGGGACCAAATCAATCCACTTTGAATTTTTTTCAAAGTTCGTTAAATTTGAAACCAACTTAAAGCACTTTGAATTTTTTTTCTCAAATTGTGTTATGAAGGTACTTCAACATTTTTTATTATCGAGGCACTCAACGCACTTTGAAAAAAAAAATATGTATAAATTACAAATTCTGGGATTCAATTTTCAATTAGTTAATAGAATGATGATTTGTAAACACTAATGAATATGATTTACTGTCTTTGAGAACAGGAGGATGACAACCAAAGATATAGTTGAATTCTCAGTACATCGATCACTGTACATCAAATGTGCGTTAACTTGGTCCCAAATTTAACGCACTTTGATCAAAGTGCATTGATTTGGAACAAAATTTTACATTTTGAAGACAAATTTTAAAGTGTGTAGTTTTGCCACAGTGGTAGTTTGTTACATACTCCAAGCTTTTTAAAGTTAAATAAGTTAAACGCGTCGGAAAACTTAAGTTCTTTCCTACAGGAAATATACCCGTCGGAATTAATTCCGTAGGATTTACATTTATCATATAGGAAATATATTTCCTGTAGGATTCAAACAGGATTTTCTAAATATTCTGTAGGAAAATTATTTCTCCATTATGAATTATTAATTCCCCAACGGAGTATTTATTTTTAAAGGAAAATATTTCACCTGCCAGGTGAAAAATACTATAAACTAAAGAGATTATATACTTTCTGACCATGTTCTAATTTATGGATTTTTACAAAACTGCATCTTAAGCGGTTGCAAAAAATCACCTTGGCAATTTTTTTGTGGGGGTGCAGGGGGGGGGGGGGGGGGGGTATGTTTGTTTGTTTTTTAGTCAATCTAATCAAATTTGGAACAAAAAGAGGAAATATTACAACCTTTCTGTTTCAACTATGTAATTTGCACGATTAATAATAATAAAATGTTCTTTTCAAGATAAGTAGCCAGTTTGCAATTGTATACAAAATCAAAATGAACATATTTATTAATATTTACATTTTCAACTGTCTTTGGCTGTGATAACATTACGAATCAATTTTGAAGCCTATAACCCAATAATTTCATAAAAGATGAGCAACCAAAAATGGGCTGGTCTTATAGCATAATTGAAATACGGTATTGGCTGCACCGCGTAGTAATACATAGCATGTGCTATATGTAAAAAATAGTGATTTTGAAATGTTTTAAACTGTAGAATTTGGAAATAATATAAATATAAGTAATAAGGAATCATTCTTTGAATATTATGAGGTGATAATTTCGGTCGGAGCGTTGTCAAATCTATCATAAAGCCCTGCGGCCTTTATTGGATTTGACCACGCCCCGACCAAAATTATCACCTCATAATACTCAAAGAATAATTCCTTATTCCTTAAATGGAAACTGTCGCTTATCAGTTTAGAATTCGCTAAGCGGGATATGGCAATCTGAGATTGCGCTGACATCAGAGTTGGGGTGATACAATATTAAAATTATTTGTACAGCTATTTTATTTTATGTTTGGTATACAATGTACTACTGTTTTCTTGTCTTTTAACGCGATACTTGTTATTCTTTACAAGATAAGGATTCATGAGCATGGTAATGATTTTTTAACACAGAACAAGAAAGAAAACAGACATGTACCTTCAGTTATAGTTTTAATTATATGTTTGCATTTGTTAGGGGGATATCAAAAATAGTACAGCAATACATGTATAATTTTAAATGCAGAGAAGACTTTCATGAGTGTCTGCTTTTTCGTCTTCACTTAGATGGTTTGAAATGATGCAGTACCTGTGTCAAGACTTTAGCTAATTCTAAATTCAAGTTAGTTAATATATAAAATAAACACATTATTGAGGACAGTTTCTGTCATTTAATGAATTATAAAAGTTATCACATATGATACAAATCAATAAAACTGATATGAACATTGCACTATGATTTACACATCTGGCAAACAAACAACTTCATCATTCATGAACATCACATGATCAGTCAGCTGACTGACAACAACAATTAAGCATTACATGTTTATATATAGAACCCATTTCTTTTGTAAGGAAAGCCCTGTAGTTAATATACAACTATGCATCGACTAGTAGACAAGACGCCAGCCCTTCTATACTGTTAACATGGAGATTTATGGGTGAGGGATATTTACCCTAGTTTGATAACAGCATTTGTGTTTGTATGATTTTGGATATTAGGTAATATGCAAACCATAGGTTTACAAAACATATGTAACAATTGCTAACACACAGTAGTATCCACAAGTACAATATTATAGAGTGGCAAGCCAGTATTCAACAACACACAAAAACCAGAAGATGAGACTGAGATAAATTTACAGTATCAATTTAGCCATGAATCCAAAAGAAAGTGGGTATTTTTATTTCACAGTACTTTTTATAATATTGTACATGTATATTAAAAAATGAGCTTGTTTGTCCAATCAAAAAAGGATACCTCACAAATGTTGTTCTTTGATTCTCAAAAATCTTGTTAATGTTTATTTGTATAAAAAATTAACAAATAAAATCTCATCAGAAAACCAATCTTATTTCAGAACACACTGTCGACTTTTTTCTCAAACAAGTAAAACAAATTTAATATCTTTCACTTTCCCCAAAGGAAAATATTCTCTGTAAAGGGCCATACATCATCAAATTTATGATTTAATATCCTAAATCATAAGCATCTTATGCATTTGAATATGATTACACAAATGGAAGACAAAAATGTTTGCAATAATTGTCTTTCCCCCCCCCCCCCCCCCCAAATATTTTTTGTTCTTCATTCACAATGTTATGGGTATTGCATATTGCACATGAAGAGGAAGTTATATAGTAACAAGGCTGGATAATACATTAAAAAAACAGTCAACATTCTTGACTAGTCCTTAAGTCTGGTTCCCTTTCCACTTCTCTTCATCTTCTTTTCGAGCATCAGGCTGCAGCTGATTCCTCATGCCCCCTAGGACATTGGAGGTGGCCTCAGTGGCTATAATGACAGGGGAGAGAACTGTTGGGGGAACCAGTCTAATGGCCGCCCCTACCGCCCCTGTCATTCCTTTCTGCTGGTGTTCTTTTGTTGCCACCTCCACAATGTTATATGCTGTGTTACTGAAACCCTGAAAAGTGTTTCAACAGTTTTAGAAATCATATAGTCAAATACATTAAATTTCCTTTCTACTTGCATTACATTTAAATTTTCAATTTATTATCCGTTTTTAGAAAAAAAGTTCCTAACATATCATCTGTTTGAAAAAGCTACAGAAATTAAAAAATAGATCATGTAATTTGATTTGTTAAGTAGTGCATTTGTTAACCTCTGTTATGGCGATGTAAGCATTCTCCACACCCTCTCTGACATCAGCTGGAGGACCCCTCAGTCTGCGTCGCTGAACTCGACAGCTGGGGCCAGGTGTCACCATGTCATATGTCACTTCAGCGACGTACTACAAATTAATGAAATATGGATTGTATAACTTAGAAATTAATCCTTTAAATTACAAAATGAAACATGATGAATAACATGTATATCTGTGTACATGTTCTATAAAAGCATAAATTTTCGTGAAGATAAAATTTGGCCAATTTGAGATCTTTAATCGTTTTCTCAGGAATTGAATTTCTTTGTTTGAAAAATAACCATATAAATCATAAACATATTAAATTTTCACCAAGGATATAAATTGCTGATAAATGTTATCTACAAATTAAACAAAAATTGAACCCTCAAGGAATATTTCCTGCTTTTAGAGTAATTTTAAAGTAAATAATCTTTGCAGAACAGTGTATCATTCTCAGGTGTGGATTTACCTGAACAGACTGGACAGCCCGGTTGGTCAGCTCTAGCATTGCCATGGCAGTGGAGGTGGAGAAGGAGGTCGCTCCTCTCTGGATCCCCCGAACAAATCGGCCATCTTTTTTGTATTGCTCTACAGGCAGCCAAAAGAGATCTCGTATTCCTTGTGCTAAAATTACACCAAGTAGAATCAATTTTAAGCATAATTACTTTTATCATTAATTTTTGTACATTTCACTGAGGTTTTTTCTTCTGTCATTGATAATTTTAATAAATATTCATAGGGTTACACTTGAAATTGACAGTCCCATTGCTTAAAGGTGGAAAAATTACATTACATGTGCTAGTTTTGATGTACAAGCATACATAATAATATTTCTAACCTTACGAATTTACAATAAGTACATGTCTTTAATATATAGTTATACCTATTTGTACAAATGAGTGCATTGGTCCTACACCACCCAGAATGCTGGGAAGCTGTTTCTTCAGGATGTCTGTGATCCACTCATTGATACAGTAAGCCTGAAGCTTATCCATCCCTAGAAGGCTGTAAAGGAAAGACCACTCTATAGAATAATTACAGTAAATTGAGGGACCATAACAAATTAAAATATTTGTAGTTATTAATTTTGGAAGATTTAGTAAGTTTCACTTTCAAGGATACATGAATTGACAGAAGTTTTAGCAAAAGAATTATTGTTGTGGATAGACTCAACAAAAAAAAAATTCAATTTATAAACATTTAACAAATACTGATGATATCACGCCAGAGGTTATCTAAATTTTCAGTTATATTGAAACCCTCAGAATATTTCTCTGACAAAAATTTTCATATTTTCATAGTGCTACTGACCCGTGTTTATAATTAAGTCTCTTCAGCTTCAGCTCAGAGCAGTTTAGACTGGCCAGTCCCACCAACACACCCGCCAGGGTCCCCTGAAATTCAGAGAAATAAGAGAAATTAGAAAAGTTAGATACTGCCTCATCTCACCAAATAAAGAATATTTCATATTTTTTGAATTTTTTAAAATACAGTTTGTTCTTTGAACCTAAAGCAAATATTGCATTAAGTGTACTATGATAATATATTTTTGTAAAATTCAGAATAACGCACCAGTACTCGGGATATTTCAGAACTTACATGTTCTCTGTCAACCCATTTCTTTCCATGGTAGTCAAGTCTGATTGGCACATCAGGAGAAAACATGAAGTTTCTATAAGATAACAATACAATAGACAAGTAGTTCAATAAACTAATATAGAAGTTCAAAAGAGCGATAATGCATTCTTTATGGCCTTCTTTATAGGATGTATAAAAAACAACTTTATCAGACACAACTGCAAGATAACTGTGTCCATTTATCACTGAAAACATTAACTAAATGAATTTCGTACTTGATGAACACTGGTTGAGACTGCTCTGTGTGATCTGAAACACTACTGGCAACAGAGGCAGACGACATTACCGACCCTTGACTGGCTAAGCTCTGCTGCATCTCATCAAACTTCATCAATAATTCCTGGGGGGTTCCTTCTTCCCCCGGGCACTCTGGCTGACCGACTGTTATCACAGGGGCTGGAGCTCCACTGGCTCCAGATACTGACCTTGCCCTTTGTTTGGGGTCAGGGTCAGTGGGGTTATCCACATTACCACCGGTTATTTCTGTGAAGAATTTCTTCAGGAAGAACAAGGAGTCCTAAATATACCGGTAAAGAAGTCATTTTTAAAAATGTTAGTATAGATAAATCATACAAAAATTGCAAACAGAAAGTTTTGCACGATTAGAAATTTATTCATAATCATTTTTTTTTTTTTGTCATCATCTCTTTGAAAATAGACTGTATGTAAGAAAAATTTATGTCTTTGTCCTGGATCAAAAATTATTTATTGCAAGCAAAAAACTGTGGCCATTTTTAAAAAGCTTTATTTTTTAAAGGGGAACAAAAATTGGTCAAATACCTGGTCAATATTGAGTCTGAGAGGCTGTAGAGAAACTCTCAATGAACACTCCTCAGTCTTCACACTGGGATCTGGTCTCTTGTGTAATGCTTTTATGTACACCTAAATGGAAAGCACCGAACTGATGAAAGTGCTTGTTGGTTATACATCAGAATGAAGAAGTGTCAATCAATTATGTTTGCTTTTGTTAAAAACATATATTAATGGTTAAGAAGTACCTGAAGTATAGGGTGGATACATGATCTATAGCTAGGACATTATAAATGGATTTTTCCAATGTATACTGGTAAATATTACAAACTTATCTTTATTGTAGTTACTGTTAATCACTTTTTGTTTGCTATATCACATTTTCACTTGATTTTAATTATTTTTGGCCATGTGATTTACAGAGTGTATGATTGAAGTTATAAACATGTTAGAGTTGGATTTTTGGGGTATGCGATTTACAGATTATTTGATTAGGTTCTAACCATGTTGGAGTTGGTCTGTTTTGGCATGTTTTCAGAGGAATACTGGTACAGAAACTTGTTGATCTTGGAGTCGGACAGTCGGTCCCTGATTTCCCCATCACTGATAATCAGCACCTGTCTAGAGGCCTGCTCTGTGTGACCAGGGTACGTCTCATGCTGAAATCTCACCTAAAAATATGTGATGTCCATTATTGCTGGACAAAGTTTTTGCTATTTTGTTGTGTTTCCTAAACTTGTGTTTAAACTTTAGTTTAGAACATCAGTAAATTCAATAAATCTAAATTTTAATATGAGAAGGACTTGACAGTGTTAATCAGTGTGTAACAATTAATGAATCAATATTACTGGTAATAAACTACCTGGTGGTAACAGAAAAAATTGAAACATACATTTTTATCTGTTTCAAAAAGCAATACATGTTAAAAATACAGTATGTGAAGACATCATTCAGAAAGTGAAACAAAACCTGCTTTGATTTGGAGGTGGTAATTCAGTATTCATTTCAAAAAATTTTGTGCCAGATGTAAAGAAAATTCAGAATGTTACATGTAGGTGTTGGATGAGATTGGTCTCAGTACTTAGACTAATGCAACTACCCATAGTTGACCTGTCTTACCTTAGTGAGCTGGAGCTCCATCAGAGTATTGTGGTCCCTTCCCACCCCTCCACGCTGTATCCATGGGATACGGTCCACTGATGACCCTTTGGAGGCAAATCGTATGGATGGTTCCGTTACATATTCTCTGAAATTTAGAAAAGGGGGAGACTTGTTATTTTTTGTTAAAGCTTTACGGCTATACAAATTGAGTTCATTTCATGAACAATTTAGTTTTATCACAAATTTATTTTTTAAGCTCTGCAGTTACCCATAATCCTTCATTTTTCTAGACACCACCACTTCTGTTTCCACCGGTTTCTGTTGGACTGGTGTATCAGAGAAGTCGCTTCCTCCGTACATGTGCCACACAATGGTCAGTTCCTTCAGGGTGTACCGGTACTCAGCGTTAGGGAAGTGGTCGGGGGCCTTCAGGAGATCCGTTTTACCGTGAGGCTGACTGAAGTAGTTGTCTTTGATCTCTATCGGCTCATCGGTGAATATCTTAACCTCTGGCTTTCCATCTCTTGGCTGGTGAAAAAGAAGAAAATTTGTGGATGAAATTTTCCAATATGAAGTGTAAATTCTGTCTATCAATCAACAGTTAATTTAATTGATTTACTGGTCATTAGGCAAAGCAGTATGGGGTACCCTCTTTTAAAAAAAGAATCTGCAAAATGTATCCAAGTGAAAAAACAGTATCCGTAGAATCCAAATCAGCCCTGAGGGCTGATACAGGTATTATAAAGTATGCTGTATCGCATATGCAAAACCCCTGTATTTATTACAAAGCATGTAATAAACGTATATCATATCCACTTACAGTGATGCCCAGCCCTGCATCGTCAATGATACCAAAGCTCTCTATACATATATACCATATCAATTTAAAGTGTGTCATCAATGATACAGAAGTCCTTTATACATGTACATGTATATATCATATCCACTTACAGTGATGCCCAGCCCTGCGTCATCAATGATACAGAAGTCCTCTTCCTCCTCCTCCTCATCGCTGAAGATATCAGTTCTCTCTGACATAGCACTACTGGTCACTGAGTCAGCACTGGCTGTTATCATTATCGGTCGCATCACCCCAGCGGGGGGCACCTGGGCATCCGTCCTCTCCCCCTGGGCCACAAAGAACACCTCTGTTTTGTTAGGACTCTGCTTGGAGCTTTCACTTCCATCTGGAAACAATTCAAAAAATTACTCACAAGGAAAAGATGCACATACCCTGATTGTTCATAACCAAAGTGTGGATGAACAAACGCTTTCATACCATGGATATAAATGGAACTAGACTCTTGTTGCTATAGCAACAAAAAGGTCTTCCGTTCCTCATGTATTAGTCTGTAAAAGAAATGCATTTCATAATAAAAAGAAAAAGGATATAAAAGATACTGTGATGGAATTTTCCAGTAATTATTTCTATGTAAAACAAACCAAAAAAGATAAATAGTCATTTTTGAGTACTTGCTCTGACGACCGGAAGTTACGCTGGAACAAACAGAACATGGTAAACATATCTTCATACATTGTCTGTCTTTTCTTAAAGTTTGGATGTTCATGTTTTTGTCAGTAATGAGATCTCGTTGAGAAAAGATTTTTTGTCTCGGGACCGGAAACGGACAAACAGAATTGATTAAAGAAATTAAAATTAATTATTTTTAGTTCATTTACTTACAATACATAACAGTTTATTGAGTGAATAAAATAATCAAAGAAAAAAGTATAAAGTTATAAAAAACTTCATTTGCTTGTACGCTTCCGGAGAGAACCGGAAGTGACGGAAGAGAAAATGAAACCCTTTAAACACATCTTCAATCAAATGTCTATCATCATTGTTAGTTTTGTATCTTGATCTCTTACAGTTTCTGAGATCTCACGGGTACAAAATTTGTATAAAAGAAAGCTACCTGAGATAATTGAGATATCTCACCGGAAGTTGAATTTTTATATTTATTTAACCATGTGTAGATGACCAATTGTATCTATTAATGAGAAGTTATTTCTATGCTAACAATAAGAAAGTTTTAAAAAATCAAAGTTTGGAGTACTTCCTGTGACGACCGGAAGTTACGCCGGATAAAACAAAATAGTTGTAAAACATGTACATACATAGGTCTATCATTCAACAAAGTTTGATTGTTCAAGTCCTGTTCGTTTTTGTGATCTAATTAAAACAAGATTTTTTATTTCGGGACAGGAAACGGACAAACGGAAGTGCTCAATAAAAAAAAGTCATTTATTTTTTTAAATATTTTCCTGTCGCACATTATTGTTCATCAAATTAACTGAAACTGTCAAAGAAAAACAGTTAAACTTATAAACAACTTGATTTGTTTGAACCCTTCCTGTTAGGACCGGAAGACATTCAAATGTCTATCATGCATAAAAGTTTCGTATCTTAATCACTTATAGTTTTAGAGATCTCATGGGAACAAAATTTGTTTTAAAAAAGTTACCTGAGATAATTGAGATATCTCACCGGAAGTAGAATATTCTTGTTTAATTAACATCGCATAGATGACACAAGTAGGGATTTATACTATCAGATTCATTCTATGTAAAATAAGTTAAATACATAAATATGATAATTTTTAAGTACTTCCGGTGACGACCGGAAGTTACGACGAACAAAACAAAATAGTTTAAACACATCTACAAATACAGGTCTATTATCCCACAAAGTCTGGACGTTCAAGTGTTAGCCGATTCTGAGATCTCGAGGGAACAAGGTTTTTTGACGCGGGACAGGAAACGGACGACCGGAAATGATTTTTGAAAAAATGAAAAAAACGCCTCGAGATATTATCATTCTCTATCATCTCTGAAAATTTCAGGAAAATCTATCCAGCTATCTCTGAGAAATTCTGCCGACAAAAAAGGAGAAAAAAAAAATAAGAAGAAAGAAAGAAAGAAAGAAAGAAACAAAAAACACTACAATCACTATAAGGTCTTCCGTTGGAAACGGAAGACCTTAATTAAACCATGACTTTATGCATTGTAAATTACCAAAGGAAGCAGTGACTCACCATTATCTGATCCGGATCCAGATTCCTGCATGGCATCCTCCAGATGAGAGGAAAGGTTCTCTAGTCTGGACTCACTCAACTCTTTCTTCTTAGAGTCCTCATCACTAGAGGCCTGTAATTGAAATGTCTACCGTATTAGGTAGGAAGATTTGATCTTTTCTTTTTTTTTCTGAGAAATGAATATTGAGATATATGTAGATGTTCTTATTTACAGTGTATTCTCTAGAATTTTGAGAGTCCTATGAGATAGAAAGATTCAGATGTTTTGCTGCATGAGTTAATCAAATGGTAAGCCCATTTCCATTCAAACAAACTAATAAAACCTGGAAACCTTATCATCTTAAGAACCATCTTGAGTAAATACAAGAACAGGACATGCATGTGTTAAATTACAAGCATACTATTCTGGAAGAAGATTAACTTCTTAACAATCACTTATTTTATCTCTCTTCTTGATTATGCATGACTCATCAGGCCAGTCTGACACTACAATGACTGACGGATCAACCAGCAACATACCTCCTCCTTGTTCATCATCTCTAGGTCCAGACTCTGGCGTTTATTGGTGGGCTCTTCCTCATACTCCACAAGGTCGCCATCGTTAGCAAAGTATCGAATAAGCTCAAACAGAGCCTTACAGGAGTCGGTACAAGTCCTCATGTTGATCTTGTTGGTTCTAAGCCGCAAGTCCGTCTTTGGAAACTTTGGATCTTTTCCATCACTTGTCCGCAATTCCAATTCAAAACTTTCCACATCAAGCACACACACATAATCTGAAACATTTTAACTATGCTGCCAATCAAATCTTTGATTTTTTGTGTTAAATTATACCTAAAAACCCTTGACAGTTTTTTTTAATCATATTTCCTTGATGTTTGATACATATGTATTATTATGTAAAAGCAAAATCTATCATCAGAATTATTTGTAACAATTTATCTGAAAAATTATCTCATTATCTACATGTGTGTAAATTCTAACAAGAGGCCCAGGGGCCACATCGCTCACCTGAGCAACAATAGCCATAACTCTGATCAAATCAGCATTACAGTATCAAAATCAAAATATTTTGACAACTAGGTACAGTAGATCTTGCACAAAAAGTAAAAAAATCTACCGATTTTTATCAACATACTTTTATGGTAAATACCCTTTTTTGCTTAGTATTTGTGAGGAGATTTTTCTCTATTCCTATATTAAAAGATTTTTTTTTCTATTTCTAAATAAAAATCCCCCTTTGTGGCCCCACTTTTCTCCAGGGAATTATGGTTTGATCAAGCTTTAATCTGTACAACCTGTGCTTTCACACAAGTTTCAGCTTTTTAAGCTGAATACTTTTCCAGAAGATTTTTATAAAGATTTTTCTCTCTATCTTCCTATGTAAAAATTTATCCCCCCCCCCCTTTGTGGCCCCACCATACCCCGGGGATCATGATTTGAACTAACTTAAATCTACACTATATGAGGATGCTTTCACCCAAGTTTAAGCTTTTCTGGCCAAATGGTTTTAGAGAAGAAGATTTTAAAAGTTTTTCTCTATATATTCTTATGTAAAACTTGATCCTCCCTATTGTGGCTCCACCCTACCCCCTGGGACCATAATTTGAATAAACTTGAATCTACTCAACCTGAGGATGCTTCCACACAAGTTCCAGCTTTTCAGGTCTAATAGTTTTTGAGAAGAAGATTTTTAAAGATTTTCTCTATATATT
>WFKH01006014.1:56904617-56963184 GCA_016163765.1 Magallana hongkongensis
TAATAGTTTTTGAGAAGAAGATTTTTAAAGATTTTCTCTATATATTCTTATGTAAAACTTGACCCCCCATTGTGGCCCCACCCTACCTCCAGGGATCACGATTTGAACAAACTTGAATCCACACTACCTGAGGATGCTTCCACATAAGTTCCAGCTTTTTTGACCATATTGTTTTTGAGAAGAAGATTTTTGAAAAATACCAACAAATTTTCAATAATTCTAAATTATCTCCCCTTTAAAGAGGGTGTGGCCTTTCATTTGAACAAACTTGAATCCCCTTTACCCAGTGATGCTCTGTGCCAAGTTTGGTTGAAATCAGCCCAGTGGTTCTTGAGAAGAAGATGAAAATGTGAAAAGTTTTTCGACGACGCCAACGACAACGACAACAACAGACAACGGACAAATTTTGATCAGAAAAGCTCACTTGAGCCTTTGGCTCAGGTGAGCTAAAAAAAACCAACAAACAATTAAAATAAAGTACATGTATTATAATGATCCACATTACCTTTTTTGAGGTCGACAGTGGATTCTCTCCCTTTCTTTTGAGACAAATACATCCCAGCATCCTCCAAGACAAACCTGTAGATGAGTCCCAGAATATGACAGTAAATTATACAAATGTTTGAAGCTTGGTCAATGGATTATGCAGTATAAATAATTCAACACACTGCACTCTGTACAGTAAGTCTAAATCAATAAGTTAGTTACTTAGAACTTTAGTAATAATAATGTACCGGTACAATCATGTACATACATAGTCATCTTATTGGAAACTATTCACCACTGGTGAATAACATTCTAACAAAGTTGTCTTGTGTTCATTTACCACTGCAGATATTTATTATCAGCATTCTGAACATTGAAAGGGGTTTGAAATTTCAAAGCAGCTTCAACCCAATGATGTATGAGATACCATAATGAGGAGAAAAGACACCAAGAGGAGAATGGCATAATGAGGTTAAAAAGGAAAAGTTGCTTTTTAGGACAATTCCTTCTATGGATGTGTAAGTGCACAATTACACTATCCAGTAAATGGAGAATTACCTTAGCAGTGAGGTCTGGGAGTTGGCCACTATGTTACTGGAAATACTGAAGTAATTGGCTGCTACCACTCCTTTGGTTGGTAGATGCAATGGTCTGCAACAAGATACAATGCAAATAAACAATAAAAGTTTCAAATTCTTTTCAGAAAATAAATATAATCAACAGAAAATATGCAGGAGCAAGGGTCAAACAAACAAACAGTTTGTCCAATGAGAATGGAGAATTTGACTGACCTGTAATCCACAGCGCAGTCCCAGAGATGTACGTGGAGCTCGGTCAGGATTTTTGGAGTGACATATCCAAGGATGTCATAGTCCTTCACATCCAAAAAGTTCAGAATCTACAAGAAAAGACTCTGCCGTTGATTGCACTGAAGTCTTTTATTATACAATGTATGTATGCTGACATAACAAAATTAATTTGAAAACTATTTTACAACCATGATCTTGCCAATTATGTGGATTTTGACTTCTCAATGAAGAGAAAGAGGCTTAAGATATACACAAGCAAAAGAAAACTTGAATTTGTTTTTCCCTTCTTCAATTATTATACAATTTATATAATATAAGAATTTCTTTTATATAATTTAATTAGATTAATGAGATTTGCTGATAACATACTTGAGATATCCAGCTCATATCTGTTTCGGCCATCTTGTGTCTTAGAGTTGCTCCAGTGACGCCAACTGCTACTGTAAACTCCTGAGAGACAGAGGATACAAATAATTATAGCTGTTTTTAAAATTTTGAGCTTTTCAAAAGGATTAATACTCTAGCTAGTCCCCCCTTTTTTTGGTTAATTGCCATGTTAATCTTGACCTTGATCAAATGACCTTGGATCAAGGTAAAAAAATCCTTAAGTCATAAGCAATTTACATCACAATACTGGGATGGACAGATAGACAGATGGACACTGTTCTTATAAGCTTAGTTTGTTAGGGATTATAATTAAGTATCTGAACTTGCTGGTACCTGTTGTTTGTACTAAATATAAAATGTAACTAGACATTATTGAGATAGTGACCCTCTCGAAGGGTTACCCTTAAATATTGGACATTAGGATTAAAAGCATTTCAGAACACCTGCTTTGACCTCAACCTATGACTAAGAAATATTCCAGTTAGCTTAGAACTTAAATTCAAACTCATCGCTAACCTCTAATGCATTTGTTTGGTTTAATCTGAGTGAGATTAAGCCAATGGGGAAGAATTTATGGTCCAAAACTGAATTTCAATGATATTAGCTATGACCTTCACATTTGATCTAGAAATATGGTTCAAGATCACTGCAAACCCTTTATCTAAAAGCTGTCTTTATGTGAAGAATGCGCAGAATATATGATCTGGAAATTTTTGTTAAAAGTAGTCTGATATGACCTTGACCCTTGACCTAGAAACTTTGTTCAAGGTCACTGCACAATCTTTGATCAAAGGCACTCTGTTGGTGAGCCAGATTGGACCAAGAGGAGAGAATATATGATCCAGTCAAGGATTTTTTATATAATTCTGCTATGACCTTTACCTTAGATCTAGAAACTTGGTTCAAGGTCACTGCACACCCTTTCCCCAAAGACACTTAGTGGGTGAAGTATGAGCCAGATTGGGCCAAGGAGAGAGAAAATATGCTCCAAACAAGCGATCTCGGATGGACGGACAGACGGACGGACGGATGGATGGGCAGACAGACAGATTGATCACTATGGGGTAGCCGCTAAGTGGGCTCTAATTATTTCTAACTAAACTAACTTCTGAATAACATGAAAGAAAATTTGGTAAATTAAACTATTCCCTCTATAAAGCAGATAATTTATAGGTAAAAGATGAACTTGGTAAAACATCATGAGATTATACTTATGATCAAGTCTCACAAAGATACACTTGTACAATTTAACTTTGTCTAGTAGATCTACTGCTAACATGTTTTAAATGAATGGCAGTTAAAATCTTTGAACCCTTTAGACCTGTACCATTCCCTGTACAACATGGATGAAGCTAATGCTGCTCCTGATAGCTGACCTTGATTTTCTCATCCCGCGTTAGGTCACTGAGGGGGGTGGAGTCGAGCTTGATTCTGACCGCCACTGACACCATGTCCCTGACCGCTGACTCGATATCAGCTGACTGGTGACACAGAACCCCAGGCTCAGACCTATCTATAATACAACTCTTTTCCAGGTGGGCAGGGATCATCTCAAAGTCCAAATTCTCTATCTCAAATTCTTCCTTTTTATCTGGAACTGCAGCTGAAAATAATTTATTACAAATTGAATCTACATGCTTATGTTTTTGGGAAACAAAACATTTCACAAGCATGTCTGTGTAAAACTGGGTAT
This sequence comes from Magallana hongkongensis, assembly GCA_016163765.1. Classification (NCBI taxonomy): domain Eukaryota; kingdom Metazoa; phylum Mollusca; class Bivalvia; order Ostreida; family Ostreidae; genus Magallana; species Magallana hongkongensis. The sequence goes on from WFKH01006014.1 coordinate 56,907,993, forward strand.
ACTGCATGTAGAAGTTTAACTTTGTCAAGGAGACCAAATGAGTACTACAACTCCTCTGTCGATACATCTTTAAACCTTCTTAAATGACCTTAAATCATATGCTGCATATCTGTATTCTTGGATACATCTTTAGACCTTCCTAACAACCTTGAAGCTCATGCTGCACATCTGTATTCTTGCTATCATCCAAAATGTCTTAGAAAAGGTTATTTCATTCTTATGTTTATGTTGAATTCTGTTTACTTTTTCAAATTTTGATATAAAACACAATTGTGTTTATGGAATAGTGAAAGCAACTGGTGGTTGTAAGGGATTGAAAGTTAACAGTGATACAGTCAACCTGACAGTCATATCTAGTAAAAAAACCCTTTCATTTTACTTTTTTGGGGTTGTGGTTTATGACAAGTTCAGCAATTTTGACTTCTGAACACTGACTACCCACCATTACATCTAGTAAAAAACCCTTTCATTTTACTTTTTTGGGGTTGTGGTTTATAACAAGTTCAGCAATTTTGACTTCTGAACACTGACTACGTACCATTATGATATAATGTTGCTTTATTGCAATAAAAGCAGATGTACTGAAGCAGTGGGTTTCCTTGGTAACTGGAAGCCACAAACAGGTTGGCATCCTTGACCACACCCATAACTTCCCCATGGCAATCCTCCGCCTAAAGAAAAAATATACTGTCTAGTGGTAAATTAATTGAGGACTGCTTGTACTGCATGTACCGTACATGTAAATATATTAGATCAAAAAATCTGCTGACTAACAAAGCAAACAAAATCAAATTATTCTCTTACTGTAAGCTTTTATTAATATTAGACTCTTGCAAAGTGAAACAATGAAGATTAAACTGCGTTGAAGCCATAGAATATAAAATTACTCTTTTGTTAATTTTTGACCTGATAACAATCCTAGGAACTTATCATAAGAAAAATGGCCATTGTGTGTGTGTACCAAAGAACAAAGCAGTATTATACTATATTTATTTGAACAAATCTTACTTTAAGTAACCTGTTTATTAATTATTTCCCTCATCTATCAATATAAACATGTGGTAGGAAGTAACAGATCTGAGTGAAATATTGTATTACCAGTACAATAAAACAGACTCATTGTGTTCATCACAATCCCTTTGATCATTACTTAGGATTCATCTGGATTAACTCTATGTAAGTGTACATCAAACTTATCAAATTTTAAGAAGGGGAAAGGGAGAGGAGGTCAGAATATCATCTTATAGGAGCCCAACCCACCTTGGAGTCGGTCCGTGCCGTGACTTTCCCTTTGTCTATCTTGAGTGACAGACACATCTTACTTGGCCTTGACTTCTGGTCAACTGTCTTGCGTGGATGCTTGTTGTCATGGATACTGTAGTAACCAAAACTACTATCTTCCTCCTCATCTGAAGAGTCTGTGAATACAAACAGAAAGAAATAATACTCTTTAACATCTTTTTAAATGCCAGACAGATCCCATTCATTTTACATGTATTAAAGCAATCTTTGTATTGAGTTGTGTTTTTAAAAAATTTTGTGTGTTTGCAGCAAAAACCTGCTTTTTGATAATTTTGCATGTAACTTAAGCCTTTGCGATAATTAAGATTTAAATAATCAATAATAATTTTTAGAAGACAGATTTCTTTTCTAAGCAAACCAATTATTGTAAATGATAACAAAAATATAATTTTGTTTCAATCAGGGCCTCTAAATAGCTATTTCCTCAAAACATATGACAAAAAGAAATTTGTAAACCATAAACTTTTTTGTCATTTTAAGAGTGAATTGTAATTTTACAATAGAAATATTGCGCCAAGAAAATTGCAGCTCATATTGCTGTAACAATTTAGAGAATGGTAAGATCTCTTGCAAATAAAAATATCACTTCCTGATCATTGCATTGTATTTCCTTTCAGGAAAGTTCTGACAAATCTTATCTCTTCCTGCATCAGTAACAAAAACTACAAATACAACTACATGTGCCAATTGCATAATTAGAATGTGCTGTTTCAATGAAATTTTTCCCCAACAGAATCATATTTTATGATTGATCTGTGAGAACTATAGATATAACTTGATCAGTATTTTTAGGATTATTGCCACACTAGAAGAAAATGTATGATTCAGGTAACTGTTGATTCATCATAATTACATGTGTATTACGTATACTGTGTTATTTTGGTCCAATATTGTTTCAGCCTAATCACACTTGTAAAAATTTTGCATTGTGTTTGATTTGCTCTAAAGAGATAAAATTTACTGTTTTAAGTTAGTCCTATTTAAAATTCACTCTCTGACAATGAAAGATGGTGTGGCAAAAATAAAACAGCAGGCAAAAGCAAAATTTTCCTCTTAACAGTCAATTAAATTTCAAAAATTGAAGTGCAGAAAACTGAGTTTCACATGTCAGACAGTAGATTGAAACCCTTATAATGAAATACACTCGGGTAATCTGGTATATATATGTGATGTTTTGTAACTTATTTCAGCCAATCAAATTTATCATTACAATGACATTCCATAAAGATGAGTTCTGAGTAATATTTCTGTATGTTTATTTATTGAAAAATGTAAGAAATGTCATGTTATTAAGTGCAGCATACAGATTTTCTGCTTGTGTGTTGTTTTATTTGTTATTTCAATAGTTTTTTTTATTCATCTCTGTTTGTCAAACATAATAACAGCCCCAACAGTAATGACCATGCACTGTCAGTGTTTTTTCTCGATCAATATCTGTCTGTCATCTCTTACCATACTGTATTGCTGACTTTGCCATGCTAAAATTCTCCTGCAGGACATGAGTATAGCAGCTTAGATCAAATGGCTGGATAGATCCGGGTCCAACTTCCTGGGTTGGAATTGGAGCAGGTGCCATCGGTTCCCATAGCAGCAGATCATTGCTAATCCTACAAATAAAGCACATTCAAATCATACATTAGGTTACATCATTTAATGTATGAATTTTAATGTTCCAGAAAAGCATACATATATTCTATTCTACTCCTTTCTGGTCATTCAGAATAGTAACCAAAACTAGAACAACACACCAAAACAAAGAGTAGGTGCATCTCTAAGGGAAATGAGTGTGGATTGCTGTACCTGTTGTACAGAACTTCATAGAACTTCTGGTCTGGAATGTAGAGGTTGACGAGGGGTAGGACTAGCTGGACCAGGGTCAGGCAGTTCGCTGAGGCTCTTTCCTGGAAGTCGGCCATGTCCTCTCTGTTGCCAGGCATCACCATCTGATGACAAAAAACCAACAGACTCAGATCAAAACAAGAAATCAAAATAAGTTCTGTCCTGAACTTTGTTTTTCCATACAAATGCTGCTTTATTTATTACCTCTGATATATGGATTTAACAGAAGCATCAGCAAAAAGAGGTGATGCAAAATAGGATATGAAGAGATTTGTGGCAAACCGATGAGACCACAATGATAATTTGAATCCATTGACTCATGTAACAAAAGCTGCATTAGATTGAACAGAACATATAACAGACACCGTTCTTTTCATTACCTCATCACTAACATGCTGAGTAGCTTGGTCCGACATCTCCCCCTTCCCATACATGTGTTTCTTTGTGGAAAAAGGTGACGTGTCTTGTTTGGCAAATTCACAAGCACCATTCAATGAGTCCATAGGAATACTGTTATCCGAGTCCGGATTTTCTTCATCCAGAACAGAGATGGTCTGTTCCGTAAACTTAATTATTATCCTGAAATTTAAACAAGAATGACACTAGTATGATTCATCATAAAAAGAAGCTCTCTCCTTTCTTATTTTCTTTCGCTCTTACTGGGAACACCCAGTTTTATTTACTACCGTACTTCGTTACAGTGGGAATTTGAAATCCTCCAAAAAACTCTCTCTCTCTCTGTCTGTCTCTCTCTCTTTCTCTCTTGCTCTCTCTCTTTTTCTCTCTCTCTCATTTTACTACTTACTGTGGGAAGTTGAAACCCTCTTGTCCATCAATTCCTTCACAGCTAACAAATGCAAAAGGAACTGCACTCTGATTTGGATCAATACGGAAAGACCCTATCAAAATCAAGCAAAAGTTTTCATGAACATCTTAATCATGAGGTATCTTTAAAACTACTGTGAAAAGGAATATTTTTAAATTGTCTTTATTTTATTTCCAGCCTATTTTCCCTCAATGTCATTGTGCTAACAGAATTGGTATTTCTTTCCTTTTCTGGCTTACCTAGCACATTTCTGCTGGAGACCTCAACTTGCTGGATTGGCTGGTTAGACAGGAACGAAGTCTGGAACCGGGCCTCCTGTAAATCCAGGATCAGCAGCTCATCCCTCAGGTTCTTCTGCCACCAGGGCAGCTTAGTGACCTCTGACCCATTCCTCAGATCAGGGATTGGAAATCTGTCATAACAAAGGCAATGTTTGCCAAGAGGTGTTAAAAAATTAACCTCCACTTTTTTGCAAGAATTTTGATGTGAATTTAGTGATAGATTCATGTATATTGTACTTGCATGACACATGTACATGCAATACCAAACATGTCTAGTACCTTGCTATAATACAGTGCACAGAATGGCAGTGTACCAATTCATGCAGTATATTTGATATGTCATCTGTGCTTTACACAGGAATTTGGAACACTACATTCATTTCACTGATATTTAGAAAGGGGGAAGGGGTTAACTTAAATCATTATGTGAGATTGAGTTGCTGACCTGAGTGTGAGTTTGACATCAGGACAGTTGACACTGAGATCAATCTTTGTCTCGTCTGATGTGGACTCATCCTCCATCGTCTGGGAGAAACTGTACAATGGACCCTGTAACAGAGGAACAACATATGAACAGGCTATCTCATTGGGTAAATTATATTTTATCTTGGTGAGATTTTCCTGTTCTGTGATGACCCAAAATTATATTTAGTGAAAAAAGTTTAATGCATGGACCAGCTCTGGTTCCCAATGAACTAATACTGTTCTGTTCTGTCCTCTGATGAGGTTGTGCTGTTGAATGACTCATACTTACCCCCAGTGAGGTTGTGCTGTTGAATGACTCATACAACCCCTTCCCCCTTGAGGTTGTGCTGTTGAATAATACCGAGCGAAGCGAGAGGCGGGCAAAGCCCGCCTCGCGAAGCGAGGATTAATGGTAACACGTATATATAAGAAAATCATCGAAAAATGAGAGTTGAATCAGCGGTACTAAGGGCCAAAAAATTTTCTTCCAGTCATGGGCGCCGCCATATTGGCCACCATTTTGTTTAAAAAATGTTAACTCGATCATTAATTGACTGCCACTTATCGATGTTTTTTGCACCGCAACTCGATCAAAAACTTTCCAATGTTTAATTGAAAGTAATTATGATGAAAATAATTGACTGTGCAAACTATCCAACTTTTAACAGTGCTTTAATCAAGAAATACGACTAGTTTCACTTATGTTTTATCAAATCATAAGATGGAAAATAAAATCATTAACATCAAGGAATCGATCTTTTAGAGACTGAATAAAGTAGAAAAAATTCAATTCATCAACTCTGGAAAGTTATTAGCATTGAAAGAAGAAATAAAAAATTATCGGAGTCAAGAACTTTTCGTCGGCTATTTCTGTAGACAAACAATTACGTTTTACGTATGAAACATGACGTCATAATGAAGACTGAGCACGCGACGTTTAGTTAATTTTCTTTATGATTTGAGTAGATATATAGGCGTATCCTACTGTGTGCGTTTCAAATAAATTGTGTTCTACAAAAAAATCAAACTGCACTGTGTTAAATCTGCGCTCGGTCCAACGGTCACACCGTTTACATATTAATTCATGCTTAACCCATCTGAGGCTGTGCTGTTGAATGACTCATACATACCCACCCCATTCATTAAGGTTGTGGTGTTGAATGACTTATACTTACACCCCCCCCTTCCTTGAGGTTGTGGTGTTGAATGACTCATACTTACTCCCTGTGGGGTTGTGGTGTTGAATGACTCATACTTACTCCCACTAGGGTTGTGCTGTTGAGTGACTCATACTTACTCCCTGTGGGGTTGTGCTGTTGAGTGACTCATACTTACTCCCTGTGGGTTGTGCTGTTGAATGACTCATACTTACTCCCTGTGGGGTTGTGGTGTTGAGTGACTCATACTTACCCCAGTGAATTCATGTTGTTGAATGCATCATACTTACCCCCTGTGAGGCTGCAGTGTTGCCATTGTATGGGCGGTGAGGAGAGGGTTTTATCAGGCTTCCTATCCTGTCTATAATTGTCACATCCAATTCACTCTCCAGTTTGGCCAAATTGACACTGATCTCTGTCCTGGGTCCACCCGAAGACCTCTGTGATCTCTATAGTAAAGATCCATGTTGAAGTTGACATATCTAATATTTTTTTATTGTAGAAGAATCTGTTTCTTAAATTGTTTTTTAAATATTTGAACAAGCAGATTGTACATGCATGTGAAATATGAAATTCTATGGTGGTACAAATGTATAAGTGACAAATAGTGTACATAAGTCTTTCCAAGTCAAAACTTTATAGATACATATTGTAAGTGCGAAATTCTACATTATGTGAGACTATAATCTTGCTCATCCATCAGCTGTTGAGGTGTTTTTTGTCTAACATTACCTTGTTTTGCTGCACTGACTTGACATGGGCCTTGAGTGCAGGTGCACCTGAGTGCATGCTACTGTACATGTGCCCCTGTTTGGTTGAGACATCTCGGGGGAATACCAGAATCTAAAAATAAAGCACTTTTAAGTCACTTGAAATTCAAAGTCCTGTTTCACTTTCAATATATAACGGTATTCTTTAAATATATAGGTGTATATGTCAGATGTCAGGAAGAAAAGGTGAATAAGCAATTCTTAATGATAAATTGATTTTCACGTGTTGAAATAAAACTTAGACCATGAAGTCACAAAGTAATGATAAACTATTGTTTTTATCATTTTTTTGAGATACACGAGTTTAAATTATCACAGTCACATGAAAACAGTCACTTTCTTTAAAAATGTCATAGATACTGACATGTGTTCATTATGATTATTATATGTATTGACAGCCAAGTCAATTTAAGATTTATATACCCCTTTCCCCCCCCCCCCCCTGTTTTTCATCCAACTGTTAATTAAATCCCACGAAGTTTTGTTCTAGAAATGTGAATTTTTTCAAAAGAAAGTTTTAAGTTAATATATGCACACAAGCCACACATGCAATTTCATCATAACTTGCTGGGGAAAATTAGACAAAATGGCCTAAAATGCTTTTGAAGGAATAATAGTCAACAATTTCAATGAGAGTTATCCCTCTTCTCTACGGTGTCAGTGAACCATCAATCTTTCATTTGCAGGGATGACCACTGGTAATATTTATCAAAGAACCTCAAAAATAAATAAATTTCTCAGTGCAATTCTACAAACCCTTCCAAAAATTCTGAACCAATATGTTGTTGCAATAAGTTTGCTATTAAATCCACAATTAAGGATCGAGGCTTGGTTATAGTCAACAATTTAACCATCAAAAATGTTTTAGACTTCGACATACAATATTTTTGGCCATAAACTAACATTTAATAAAGAAAAAATCCAAATATGTTAACTTTAAAATTTGATCATTGTCTTATATCTTTACATAGAGCTCTTCTTTTGAAGGAGATTAAAATAGTCTAAAAATGGCCATGACCATCAGGCCTTCTTAAGAAAGTTTTCTTCTGGCAAAATTCAAAGATTATATTGATCTTATTTAAAAGTTAAAGGTACATGCATAATTACCCATATTGTTCAGACAGTATCAAAACAAAATTCCTAAAATTAAGACTCATGATTGCTCTAACTTTTCCTTGTATATCTTGAAATAATTTCAGTTTTATGAATTTTAATGAGTTAAGTTTTATGAAACCTTTTTAATGGCAATAAATTTTATGTGTATTAAATGTACTTGATTAAACAAATGTAAACAGCTTCCCACAGTCAACACAATTTATCCTACTTGATCGATCTTTACAAGAACAATAACAAGAGCAATTTGACTAAAACAGCTGTAACATGAAAAAAAAAAAATCAATTGCTTATCTTATCAATTTCTCAACAAAGACTTCAAAATTGAGAATAGATTCTGCTTTAAATCACTTTTTAAAATTCAAATAGATGTTTAATACTTGATTTATATTATATAGAGGCAAAAGTTTTATTGATATAAGTATCATAAATAGAAATATTTATAAATTCACTCTTCAAATAATTAAATTTAACTATACAATTAAGAACATTGATTTTCTACATAGTAAAGTAAATGCTCGAGTCAAATGCTTAAGCTAAGAACAAATGATATGTTCAATTTAGGTACAAACTCAGAATTGTAGATTTTCTGCTGGTTAGATAGAATATTATAACTATTGTTTGTACAAAATTGTCTTTGTTTGTTCTAATTTAAGCCCGATGAAATTATGGAAATTCAGGAAGCGGACACTCTGACCTTAAGTTTACTTGACGCGTGCTGCAGCGATCAAGCGTACTTCTTCTTGTATGTATATATACACGTACATCTCTACATAAATCTTTGTCATCTGAATTACTGGCACAGTATCTCACAAGCTGCTCCTCATATCAGATAAATGATTCACACTCAAAATCAAAAAGCCACTTGAGAAAAACGGAAGTTTATCAACGAAGAAAACCAATCATATCCTTGCTATACAGAAAAATCATATTCACATTGTACGTTACCGGGTAATTGTCGAAATTTAACAATACTGATAAAAATCAGCTTATAATTATTCTGCAAATCGGGGGATAATGAAATTTAAGTTTCTGTGAATTCTGCGGATAAAAAATCTTTGAGCAATATTATCAACAGTACCCAATAATGACCATTTTGTCAACCCTAGGGTCCAGGCAGACTGTTATTTACCTGTGGGGAGCAGGTAAGTTCACCTGTGTTTGTTTGATTCCTGATATCATTCAGGTGTATTGATCTTGGTCACTCAGGTATGACCTAGCTAGTATAACCGCCATGTTGATTACGTATATAGCCAGGTATATTCCCGTGAGTCAGACTTATTTTGCTTTCTAGAGCACAGGTGTGTTTTTTTTTCATTCTTAAAGACACCTTAAACAATTAGTGGAAAGAGATGAACAATCCCATTTTTTGATGTGAAAATGATTCATAAACTTAGGAAACAAAGGAAGACTTAGCGAAGTTGCTAACTTGGATGTTAACTGTTCTTGGATCAAAGTGAAAACTGGAATTTTCATATACTAGTGACACTATAGCAAAACTAGACGAGACAGGTAAGCTTGAGGCAATGACTGTGTTTTTGTGTGTGTAAACAACAATTGGACTAAGATAATCAATTTGTCAGGGGCATTATAGGTCAATAACCATTATTGCCCAGGATTTCAGAGAAAGAAACCTATACTATACTAAATAGTGTATTAACACAGTACCTAGCTTTTGGCCGCATTTAATTCAAATTCAATGAAAGCTTACATGTACATGTAATTTGCAAAACTTATGAGGGTTTTCTGTACATATCAAATTTTTTCTCCTCAGATTTCCCATTGTAGGAAAAAGACTTTAATTATCTTTTTACTTTTTTAATGACAATTCACAATAAAAATCTTTTTAATTAAATTATGTTATTTCAGTCTAAGCTATATGGCCTAACATTGCCTTGTTAACCCTATTACGCATAAAATGTTTAAATTATTACCTAAGAAATTGACATTGTGTAGGAAAATAACAAGACCCAACCTAGTAAACAGATATAGGCACTTGAGGGAGGGTGTATATACTAAACATAGATACAAGATATGGTCACACTGTAAACATGTGTGATCTTGTCAACATTTAATCTCCATCACACCATGGAGGAAAATTAAACGGACCATGCAACACCTAATCCCTGCCGACTACATTTAGTCTGCAGGTCCAGAGAGACATGTCATCCACTCAACCATAAACATATAATGCACTTCACTGTCATTTTAATGTTATTTATTATAAGTGAATGCAAGATACATTCACTACTGCAAAATATATTCACTACAATATCACAGCTATAGAGACATTCTTAGATATTAAAAGACTAAAATTAAATTTGGCTGCCTAAATGAAGTCAGCCACCAAGATTTTTATTTATAACTGCTATTCACTAAGTATATATTTCAAAATGTTTGGGTTTTTTTTCTTCTTGCGTGATCAATAATCTGTGTGGTAGTAAACAGTTAAAATGACACAATGCATGACAGAATTTGATAACACTGTTTACAACTTATCATAATTGACACCACTGAGAAATTCAAAGGGAAGGTAACATGGTGGGAGTAATTATAATGTAAGATGCAGACAATTAAGATTTCACACCTACTAGTAATTAGACTCATTATTCAATTAACTCGACATGCTAGAAACAATGCATGAACACTCACAGATATTAATATGATTTTTAAGATAGAATAAATGTGGCTGCCATTAATCACTTTAAATGCCTCTTATCCTAAATTCCTGAAATACTAATTACCAGTATATATCTGATTATAGTCACAAGGAATTTAAGGGAGAAATGAGGTCATTCAAGAGGCACCTGCGCCTTCGTTTTCTGTACAGGTATGAAATATTACCCAATTTTCGGCAATATTCCTCATATTTACCTGTAGGGGATATAGGACCTAACAACTTAATAATGTCTCAAATATGTTGTTATCATTAACTACATTATGTACATGTATGAGTGATATTGTAAAGGAACTTGTCAGAGATGATTAAGTTTTTGGGGGGAGGGGGTGACAACTCTAAGTACTAGCATAACTCCTGTTAACTAAAAGTTCAGAGATTTGTGGTAAACTTCTGACTTATCATATAAAGGATTTCAATTCAAAAGGACATTACTTCTGTCCATGAACAAAGTTTGCTATACCATGAATTAAAGTGTCCTCTAAAAAATCTGAGCACCTAGCTATTTCAAAATTAGTTCATTGCAATCAGGTGTCATTGTCAAGTTAGATAGCTAGGACTGGTTACTTCAACACAATAGAGATCAGTTAAACTTGGTAGCATTTATTTTCACAGTAAAGGGCACTCAATTCAGTCTGCTAGGTCAAATTTTCTCCTTCCCATTACATTTGGGGTTTTGTACTATCTCTAAAATTTCTAGAATAGACTTCCTTAAAGATATATGTGGCAGTGTATAGTATCCAACTTAAGGATCCTCGACACCCAGTGACTTCTACTTTTTATGACAGTACGTCACAACATGGCGATTTTAGCGCATTGTAAAACAGTTTATATCGTCAAAATTTGGTGTTTATCTCTGTGGAGCAATGGATGTTGCTTCGGTCTACAAACCCGCAGGTCCCGAGTTCGAATACTGCAGGAACTTTTATTTTCATGAACTGCAGTAAAATTTAAAAAGTTGATATTTTTTCACCAAAATTGAAAATTTTTTTGGTCATTTTCAAGTCGAACACATGCTCAAATCCATATCTTTAAGTAATTTAGAAGAATGGGCTTGTATGCAGAACTTTTCCCAGGTGTGTGGAGGACCCTTAAAAACCTAGGGTTTTGGATTCAAATCCTGGTCATCAATTCTTCTGCAAATCCTGACTTTTCCAATGTAATAAAAAAAAATTTCGATCATGGAACATGAAAATGTTTCCACACTTCCATTGCATTATACATTGAATGAATAACATGGAAAATGTGATTTCTCTTAAACATTAGTTCATTGAGAGTCTAAAGAGTTAGCAGTTTAAAGCTGGATTACAACTTTTTTGACAATGAAACATTTGAGTTTCATTTCTTTTTCTCTTTACAGGATGAAACCCTTAGTGTTGGTGACTATAGTTCTACTACATGTAGGCTACACCTTATCACAGTTACAGTGCCCCAGCCTGGTACCAGGATGTACTTGTGAGAATGTAACCAGCCAAAGCAGGAGAAACATCAGGTGTGTGGGTCTCACCCAGATCCCAGCTTTCAATTCCTCTGCAGAAATTTTCCAAAAATTAGACATGGATTCTCCAAACAATAACATTGAAGTTATTCAAGCCAATGCGTTCCATGGAATAAATGTGGAAGAAATTGATATGAGTGGCCCAAATATCAAATTACAAAGCATTCACCCAATGGCCTTTTCTGGTTTGGAGCAATATCTGACAACAGTGAAACTCCAAGGTGATGCTGTACTTGCCCCTCCCCTTGAACAACTTAAAAACATCACCAATCTCCAAGAGCTTGTGTTACAATTTTTTAACATGCCTACCATTGAGGAGAGCACAAAATTCAATTATTTTCCTTATTTGAGAACTTTAAGGTTAAGAAAAATGAACACAAACTTTGTTTCATCTGAATCTTTCAAAAATCAGTTACAGGAACTGACCGTTTTTGAATTTGCAAACAACCAAGTGCCAACTTTTCCAAAGCCTGCTATAAACAGACTTCGTAAGCTACAACATCTTTCTTGGGTACACAACGGAATGACAACCATTTCCTACAGCTCATTTGATTCTCTGAGTTCTCTTATTGAACTGGACCTGAGGGGTAATGATATTGGGGAGATGTTCGATGAGAGTTTCATAGGAATCACCGATAAACTTCAGTTTTTGAGTCTTCAACTGAATAGACTTACAAAAGAATCCATTGTACCATTAGGCAACCATAATTGGCCTGAACTGGAACAGCTTAATTTAGGTCATATGATGGCTGAGTTTACAGACATTCCCAATGGTTTATTCAGAAACATGCCAAAACTAGCTAACCTAATGATACCTGGTAATAAATTGAGAGTCATTAAAAGCAACGATTTTCAAGGCCTTGGAAATATGCATTCTTTGGACTTGTCTGAAAATTGGATAAACACTATTCAAATGGGAGCACTATCTCCCATGACCAGGCTGGATACATTAGATCTACGAAGTCAGTATGACTCAAGTGTTAACAACCCAATGAATTTTAGCCTAGATGCCTTAAAAGGAGCAGAGCTTGCCCTGAAAACCCTACATATACAGGAAAACCATTTAATTGATCAGTATGCTTGGGAGGCTATTGGTGCTATGAAAAATCTTGCCAATCTAGACATATCTGGAACTGGACTTTCTGACATTCCATCCTTGCTTTTCTACAGTCACAACAAGCTGAAGAGTCTTACAATGAGGAACAACAACATGGCCGTTCTGAGACAAGAATCTCTTTATGGGTTAAAATATTCACTGGAGGTCATTGATATCGCTAACAACCAAATATATACTATTGAAAAATGTGTATTTGAAGGATTTAACAAACTCAATTACTTTTTTGCCTCGCAGAACTCTTTTGTGTGTGATTGTAATCTTTATGGACTTCACCAGTTTTTGAAAGCAATACCTCCTCCAGGTTTGGTTTTGTTGACATGTAAAAATCCAGCAAATTTAGCAGACAAGCCTTTACTTACTTTGGAAACTGGTCAGTTCTGCTCCAATCCACCAAATTCTGCTACTTGCCCAGAATTTACAACAACTACAATGGCCACCTCAACAATTGGAACAACCTCTGTTGTCCCCTTACCAGATATTCGGTTTGGAATTTCAAGTGAAACAACCAATACAATAGTGATTTCTTGGACAGTCAGTGGAGATATGACTTATCTAAAGAACTTTCTGGTGCAATATAAACAGTTAGGAATAAACAATCCCCAGGAAAAAAGTTTTCCATTGGACAAATCCAAAAGGGATCATCCAATAACCGGACTTAACCCTGGGTCTCGCTATGAGATCTGTTTCTTTATCGAACTGACAGGATCATCAAAACAAATCCTGATATCCTGTCCAACAGGCACTACCAAAGGTTCCTTTATAGATGTTGCCACAACAGCAGCCAACACTGGTTCAGATGATAAAACAGTTGAAATAGTGGGGGGTGTTCTCGGAGGCTTTTTATTCCTTGCCATTATCGTTGTTTTGTTATTTGTTTTCGTCATCTGTAGGAAGAAAAAGGATGACAAATCACCACTACCTCCACCCAATGGTCATATCACACCCATTGGATATCAACACCAGCCACGTCCAACCAGTCAACCCAAAGTGTTTGTGAGGAAAGCCAATGGTGAAATGCAAATTATGACTATATCCAATGGGAGCCTTGATTCGTCACGGTTATCCGGGTTATCTGCAGGAAGTTACCAAAACATTGATGACAGAGCAGTAAGCAACGATCCCTATCCAACAAAAGGGGCCACAGGTGGGGGAGGAGGAAGAGACCCCAAACAGCTAAACGTAAAGCTTCCTCCGGAACATAAGCCTGAGAGTGGGTCTCAAGACAGTGTAGGCCGATACACTGTAATGCCTACTGCTTCCAAACCTAACTATGTCAATGAAGTGAACAAAATGATGGCTCAACCAGACCACTACGCCAATGCCGTGGAGACTCGACCCCTCCCACAGACCCCCAACAGAGACCCTATGTCCCATTCCTCTGGGGGTGGCTTCCTAAATCATGGATTTTCATCGAGTCCCACAGACAAAGTGTACAGTGAGATTCACGATAATATTGGAGCATCACAAAGTCAAGAAAATGTGGGAGCACCACAATTTGAAGAAAATATTGGAACAGTGGTGTGAAATGAAATACATTAAGAAATGGAGTTTACCAATATTTGTGCTATTTTCATATGGAGCTGTGTGTGTACCAATGGATTCCAATGCTACTGATATTCCAGTGGTTGTGGATGGATACAAAACAAATGGGGGTCAACCCTCCAATAAATGTCTTCCCATCCCTTCCAAGTAAAACATGTACTGGGTACATACGAGTATCAACTATAATGGGTTGAAAATGTTTTAATTTATAACTGTCTGTGGATAATACTTTTTTCTCTATTCAAAATTCCAGCTAGCATAGCTAAAAAATTTCATAAGCAATTAAGTTAATACCTGTATTTTATATAACATTATTGATATTCAAATTACCAGTAATGAAAAAAAAATGATTTACAATTAAGTCCAAAAATTCATTTGCTTTTTTTTCATAATATTAAACACATATATTATAAGAATTTTTATTCAAATTGAATATATAAAAAACTTTAATCAGCTGCTTTAATCTTTATTAAACTAGAGCATAATAAATTATTGTCATAAAGACACATTTTTTTGTCTTCAGATAAAATCTGCTGAATATACCAAAAAATAAACAAATATGTTTCAAACTGTTCATACCAATTTAAAGCTGATCAATTTTCTATGAAAATGATTGCTGATTGTTCTTACAGGTACAAATATATTACTTTTGAAATCAAATTTGTTCAAGGCCTAGTATGTTACTTAATATATAGAGACAACAATGGAGATTGAAATCTAAATGTTGTGTACTTTATTCAACATTTAAAAAAAAAATAGAATTACATGAAGAAGTTACAATGTTAGCAATGACTGTAATTCAGCAGCTAATTACACTTGATTGAACTATAGTTATATATAGTACATAGCTTATTTACACTTAATTAATATATTGACTGTTGTAAAACAAGTGAATTGTAGTAATACCCCATTTACTAATTCTTCAACTTCCTACTACCTAATTATACAAGAATCATGGTGCTTAATGTGTACATATCTTAGAACAGTATGCAAGTTGTGTACGGATATGCAAAAATATTAATGTAACAATATGTGTGAGAGGATCTTGATTTTTAACAACATTTATCATCTTAAAAACCTCATACAAATTATACAAATTCATATGTGTTGAATATGAATCCGTGGTGGATCCAGGGTTTTATGGGGCCTGGACCTCCCCTTGTTCATTTCTTGATACATGGATATATCAAAGCTATTGTATGGAATCTGAATGCCTCCGTTTATGAGGCAATTTCACTTCACGCAAAACCCAACTATCTTGTCTACATATTGAGTAGACTTCTTGACACTTCTAACATTATCTATATGCAACTATATATATGCAACAATGTCCGAATTAAGTCATGGAAAAGATATCACTTAGTAAATTATGTCCTTGCTAAACCATAATGTCACTCATTAGAAATCTGTCTTATTCTCATTGCTAATTAATTTTGATACAGATATTTATTCTGTTCACTGAAAAAAAATATATTTCAGAGAGAAAACTGTATTTCTTTAAACCATGAAGAATGCCTGGTGTGTTTGTGTGTGAGAGAGTTTATCTGTGTGTGATTCCTGTATTGTTGGATCTCTGTTCCCCTTTGTGATACTTCAATGTCATTCCAATGTCCAGACTGTTATGAACTATACCTATGTATACATATAAAGTCTACAAATGTTGTCAAAGGTAGAGAATTTATCACTCTGTACTTTTTTACAATATTATCAAAGAATTACATGTTATCTACATAATATTAAAAGTCTACAAAACCTAGTGTACCATTTCTGACTTGAAATATGTATCAAGGGATCTAGTTACTGTAGCATATACTGTACAAAATTGACACCCAGGGACCGTCCATGTCCACATATAACCATCAGTCAAATTTTCAACATATTTGGAATAATTGATCAGTTCTTTGTGGTTTTGTGACCTACATATAGCATGAGTACAGGAGCCATATCTGAATTTTATTTTAATTTTATAATTTCGTAGAAAACAGCAACTCTTAAAACTACACAAGAATCAGATGATTTTTTAGGCATATACAAGAATTTATTTCTTGGACAACAGGAATCTAGAGATCCCATGGTGTACGTTAGTAATTCTCTGTACAAGCAATTATACCAGTGTAGGTCTACACATGACAGCCCTGAATGTGAATATACATGATCCATGTCCTTTGCGAGATAAGCTGACATGTGTCCTCAGATATGTATCAAATTCAAATGTTCCCTGAGGGGACAGGGAAAAAGAGAGAGAGAGGGAGCAAATATCAGATCATCCAGTACAGGGCTGTTCTGTCCAGACTAGAGTATGCTAAGCCTGACTGGGGGACATGGAATTTATTAGGTAACAAATTACCCAGGGTTGGGTATGGACAACAGACCTTATGATATCGTAGACCATCATCTTATGGTGTGTTACAGTCTGCAGAAAAAGTCAAAAGTTGTCAACAAACAAAACAAAACACTTGAAGTCGGTATTTATTAGTATCTGTCCTATATATTTTTCTTATCAGAAGAGGGTCAATAAATATTGCTGCGCATATTGATAAAATTTTCCTTGGGAAATCCAATGAGTCAACATATACATGTTTGATGCCTCCCCAAAAATCAATATGCTGGTAATGCTACTGTATCTTAATACACCAGTGACAGTTTTATAAAGCTTGAGGTGGCGAAGCTCCCATGAGTCATCCCAGAATGGGCGTGGTCCCATTCAGAACTACTGACCACTGTCTAACACTTGACCTATTTACATGTATGGATAGAAGGGAGGGCCATTATGCTAACATTGCAGATGAGACCCTAACAGTGAGAGATTTCACAGGCGGTACCTCGTCACCAGATCCCTGGTGTGCTGTGCTGTGCTACCTCTCATACAATGACAGATCCTATCCAAAACAGTGACCTTCAGTCATTCAAGGGGAAAATTATCAGGTTTCTCTTTTCCCTATAGCCACCATCATTTTATTGCGACTTGTTAAATATTCAAAAGCCTCAGATGACAATTGCTACGGAAGTTGAGATCAGTTAGTTAGTAGGACAGATTGGTTTAAATTTGCAAAAATTTTATGTGCAAATTTTAACTGAAGGAAGTTGATCTTCTTCCATAGCAATTTTAAAGCAGTTTCCTCTTTGTTATACACAGTGCAGAATAGCTGCACCAAAGTTATGGTAAAATGAAATTAATATGTGTAATATTATATAACTATCACCGTAATGCTTTGTTTTTTAATACAGCTGATTTATTATAAAAGAGACATAAATTGCAGTTCGTGTCAAAACGGCAGCTTGGAGCTTTGCCATCCAGTCATATTAAATTTATCACATAAAATGTCTAACATAAAGTTAAGGCCTAGACGTTTACACATGAATAACTCTGATATGTTTGTCAACCACGGATATGAACATTGCGCGGTGTACACCATGTAAAAACACACTGGTGCTGACAACTAAACTTTTTCACTTGAAGTACCCTGAATATGATGAAGGGGTTAACATTACCCAATCTCCATTGGACCTACAAAGAGTATCTTGATAAAACACCTACACAAGCCATGTTGATTTAAGATAGGGCTTATCACAGAAAATGTTTCATGTAATGTTCATGAACTGCAGTTTAAAATCCATTACCACAGTACTTGGAATATGTGGATATTTTTAGAGCAACTTTGTCACTGAACAGAAATATGTACCATTACTTTGTTTACATATCGAAAACATATGTATCTTTTCTGCAATTATGTGACACAACATGAGAGAACATTATCATTGTACATGTATATATAGTCATCCATACATGTAAAAAAAAAAACAGTTGTTGACAACAGATTCAATTCTCAGTTAGGCTGTATGCTCAAGTATTTGCAATACCTTAATTTTGCATCTTGTAAATCTATGTCCTTACTAAAATCTACTAAAACTAGCAATGTATTTTTCAAAAGAATCTTTAAATACAAACTTTAAAACTTCATGCATACAAAGGTTTTCTTTATTCTGCAGAAAGACTTCTTCTTAAAATAGTATGTGTTTCATATAATTGCATGATTCAATACAGATAAACAAGTTCATGAACTATCAGATAAGATACGTGACTAGGGAACTTTCAGAAACAAGTGCATTTGAACTTCTTAGGAGACTCAGGTTTAAATTATTTTTATGACACTGCTTTCACTCAGGTATTTTGTTTATTCTACTATTTAAAGAAGTTTCCTATCAGACCACATCATGACGTGAATATACAACGAATGAATAAGATAACATCCAAATACCTTCCCAAGTTACGCAATGTTAAGTCTTCAACATTGCAACATTACAAGGAGCTCTCCTGCTGTTACCTTTATTCAGCATATAGTTCACTTAATTTTCTATCGACATTCTACACCATAAATTCAGCTATACCCTCCCTGACTTGACATAGAAATCAGAAAATTACCCAGTAAACTGTTCAAATTTTTATGGGGCAGGGGTAAAGTGAGGCCTCACAATTCATTCTATACTATATAGAAAAATATCACACATAGCTTTAGGAATTTAGGTATGCATATATTACTGTGGAATCCTCATTGTTTGTGGGGAACCAATGTTCGTAGCTTTCGTGGATGACCCTTGCCCACGAATTTACATCCCCATGAATGTATATAGTACAAGCATTTGCTTAATACTTAAAATTATCCTGAACTTGCTACCAACGAAATCACGTCCCCACGAACCAGGAAAATTTTGGCTGCCCACGAACATTGACCCCCAAGAATAAAAATGATTCCACAGTATATTCACCCTGAAATGCGTAACATATTAAAAGTATAAATATTATAAAGCTGCACTGTTGTTCAGGTATTAACCCCAGTGCAGCTATATAATATACTTCCAATATAATAATACATGCATCACTTATCATTATCCTACCTTGCTTATCAGTATTATTAATTTTGTAATGATTTTATAAAGATAATAAGTGTAATCAAGTGATGAGGTTTCAAAGGGCTTTTATGAAATATTTCAAGCATAGTCTCTTATTCTTTGAGAAAAGAAAAATCACTCATCACTTTGTTGAACTTCATGCCTTTGTGACAGACCATTCTGATACTCTTGCCAATTATGGAGAAGGGAGTTACTAGATGTATTACAATTGTCTAGGTAATATTTACCTATAAATTATCTTGATAAATTACAATTGTCTAATATCTATCTAACAATACAGCTTTATTTGATTTTTTATCAACATGGTTGTTCACAGTGATCACAGTGAATTCCTGGACCATCATTTCAGGGAAAAAAGTTTGCTTGCATTTCAATGTCAAAATTTTCAAAATTTGTTGTGGCCCCTTTCTTACTCTAGGAGAGTATTGCAACTTATGGTTTGCAATTTGAATCTGCCTTCTCTATCAATTAAAACTTGAGAAAAAGTTTCACCAAGTTTTACCAATAGTTCTGAAAAAATTGTTTGAAAGACCCCACCATTTTTTCATAACTATAAATGGGATGATACTCTTTATTCCAACAAGCTTCAATGTCCTTTAAAGGAAAACTTGTGGCAAGTTTGGCTGAATTTCATTGTGTGGGATTTGCCAAAATTACAACAATGATGAACATATTGTCAGAGAGCATACAGAATTCATCTGTATATAAGAGCTAGGTTTCCGGGAGACAGAATTACTCACTTTGTTGTAGCGAATAAAAACATTGTGTAATCACCAGATTACAAATCTCACCTCAATCATGTCTTTATTTGAATAAATGCTTTGTCTCTCTCTCTGTGTTTCTTTATCTCAGAAGATAAATAAGTAAAATTCTAACAAAATCTCAACATATACTGGGTATTGACCAAAACCTGTACTTTTTTAAACATTTAATATCAAGCACCATCCATGCAAAAAAGATTTAGTAGGGCTTATAGATATACAGGTCAAATTCAACATCCAAATTAATTATGACTTTAATATTATTAATTCTTAATAGATGCATCATCCCTTCATGTTAAGTTTAGATATGGCACAAAGATACTTCAATCAGAATAAGACCTTTTTTTGTTCATCTAACTATAAAACAATGTTTAAGTTCAGCATCTAAACCAACCATTCATAAAATGTAAGAACACCAATTCTACAAACGTCATATGAAAACATATTCCTCAGGGTGTAAATGTAGTAATTGAAGCTAGCTTTGGATTTCAAATTTTTATTTTATTTTGCTTTAAAAAAATTTTTAAATCAATATATTGTAACTATTTGCTACAAACAAGGGATCATCATGTGCTTGAAAATTCAACCACTACAAGATTTTTGAGAAAGTTTTTGATGAGAATGTACACCATCACAAACAGTGATGGACAGAGAGTGAGAGCACACACTTAGTTCTGTGGGCCAAGTGAGTTAAAAAAGGAATGGAAAACTAGATCTGAAAACATTAACGCATATAGGTTATAATAACTGTAGATTCCTAATAAATCACAATTCATATCAATGTAAAGTTGTGAGAACCACAGTCACACCCTCTGATTTTAAAATGACACTTGTAAACTGTTTTTATAACAAATATTGCCTGTTGCAGTTGTTATATTTTCTCAATCTGATAGGAAATGGCGGATTCACAGAATTTTTAACTTGAGTTAAATTAGGTATCTACAGTGGCACGATGTATCAAATAAAATAATCTTCTTCACTATCTCCAAGCTAAATTAATGAGTGTGAGCAAGCTCAAATGCCCCATGCTGCCCATTCCTTTAAAATGCTACATATAATAAATGACAGGATACGCATTAAATACACAAAATAATTTAATAAAAGAGGCATAACTCCCGAAAAATCATCACATCAAAACTTCCTGCAAATACCCAGTATGCACATCTATACTTCTGTCTTTAAGAACAACTAAATTCTAAATTCAAAAGTGCCAAAATTATGGAATTGAAATTTACTGGTAATATTCACAAACTGCATTCTAAATATGTACAATGTTTAACAAATTTCCTGGTTATATGCACATCTACACATTGCGACTAAATACATGCAACTATAAAATTCTCTGCAGCAGTTTCATAGGAGTTGCGCTGACAAACTGTTCATTTTTAAATTCAATATATGGCAAAAATTCAAAGCCCAAAAGGGCCGAATTTCCCAGAAAAATAAGAATCAAAATTTTCTGACAATATGCACATCTACACATTGCATCCTAAAAACCTACAAAGTTTTACAAAATTCTCTGCAACAGTTCAAGAGGAGTTGCGCTGACAAACTGTTCATTACTATATTCAATTATATATGGCCAAAATTCTCAGTTCAAAAGGGCCGAAATTCCCCCAAAAATAAAGAAATTAAAATTCCTTGGCAATATGCACATCTATACATTGTATCCTAAGTAACTACAAAGTTTTAGGAAATTCTATGCAGCAGTTAAAGAGCAGTTGCGCTGACAAAAAAAAAACCCCAAGAGTGACAGACTGACTGACTATCTGACTGATGGGCCAAAAAACATTATCAGTGTCATATAATATTTTGAACCCCGCGATATATTGAACCCCCCCACCTCCCCCCAATAAAATATTGAACCCCGGGTATAATATTTTGAACCCCCTTTCCAATGGAAATTGGAAAATGAAGGGGGGTTCAATATATCGTAGCCATAATATTTTGAACCCCCTATCCAATAGCAATGAAAATCAGAGGGGGTTCAATATATTGCAGCGAAATATTGAACTCGGGTTCATAATTTCCCTTAATATATTGAACCTGGGTTCAATATTTCGCGGTATCAAAATATTATATGACACCGGTATACCCCTTCCCAACTTGTTGCATGGGGTTAAAAACCCTGGCATTCAAAAGAATGATGGAGATGGGTGATTTTAAATGTGAAATGAATGTTTGAATCTGGCTCAATACAACTCTTACCTCGGTGTAGTCTGGTTCAATAGTCTGGAGAGTTCTGTTGAACAGACATTCCACCACATCCAGAAATCCAGCAGTTATGTCTACTGTCAAACAATGGTGGGTTGGGGCTGTTCTCTCAACAATCTCTATATTCACTGGTTTACCTATCAACCTTTAAAAACCAATGTCAATGCAATTGGATTTAAAAAGTTTTAAAATGTATTGATCATCAGTCTGCTAAAACTTTGAAACTCTAAATAATGAAACTCTACACATATTGCATTAGTTTCTCAAATCAGTGCAAAGTGTTTTTTAAAGACATGGCTGCCTTGTGCACACAAAATTGGAAATAGCTAAAATGGGCAAAAACTGTTCCAACCCATTTTAAATAAGTACATGTATAAATACCATGCTATTATATAGTCATTCCTTTTCATACAATTTCTAACATTAAGTATAAAGATTTAGCAGAACTGTCATCATGATATGAAATTCTGCAGTGTCAAAAATTGCAAAGAATCTTTTAAAAGGGCCATATTTAAGTTCTACACCTTTCTATATTTTTTATCAACTTGTCCATCAAACATTACATATCATAAATGCATCAAGTTGACAAACCTGAGATGGTCCTGAGGCAATGCCTCTGCGAAGGCAGCACGTAAGGCCTTCACCTCTCCTCCACTCGCTGCACTAAACGAGTGCATCTTCTGGAAATACTGGGCTGCAATGTCCTTCATCTGATTCTTGTTGTTGGCTTTGGCACTGGAAGATAGGTCCACTTTCTGGGACGGGTTTTCATGGAGAAGAGCAATAGAAAAGAAGACTGCCCTTAAGTGATATCTACAGAGCTCTGCTGAAGGGTCGTCGAGGAAACGCTGAATAGAATCTACAGAAACAAAATAAATTTAAATCACTTACTATAATCTGTAATAAATATATATTATCATAACATAACTTAATCCAAAGGGTGGGATCGAGTCGTGTTGCCAGGTGCAGATCATCGGATCAAACGAGACGCTTCGCTTCATCCAAATCTGGCAACTCGACGTGGTCCGACTCTTTGGATCAAGATGCTACATCTATATTGATGATAAATTAATGCTTTTTAATAAAATAATAATATATATACAATAACATGTATATAAACCATTTTTTTCTTGACAGAACAAGCCAAAAAAGATGTCATCTTCAGTGTCAATCACAATTTTTTTTGCTGATTTATGTACCATAATTCTCAATAATTCAAAGAAGAAAGTACAGTTTTAGTCATATCTTGCCTTGTTTTGAAGTGATTTTTTTTTAAATAACACAAAATTAAAATGCAACCCTAATTAACTCAAGAATACCCAAACATCAAGAGTGTATAAATAGTTATCTTATAAGACATTCATAAGGGTGTGATGTTATAAAAAATGCATTTTTCCGTATTTTTCCTAAAACTTAGAGGAAGACTTTTTAAAGATTTTTCTCCATTTATCCGTAAGTAAAAATTTCACCCCCCCCCCATTTTGGGCACACCCTACCCTTGGGGATCATGATTTGAACAAACTAGAATCTACATTAGCTCAGTATATTGAAGCCTTCACACAAGTTCAATTTTTCTGGCCATTTGGTTTTTGAGACTATTATTTAAAAAAATTAAAATGCCACATTTTTTCAATAATTTTTAATCATCACTGCTTGAAAGAGAGCATGGCCCTTCATTTAAACAAGAGGCCCATAGGCCTTGATGGTCACCTGAGTACCATAGCCCTTAGATGGACCTGTCTGGGAGTCTCATGTTTGTATTTTAAGCTTCGATCATTTTGGAGTGTCTAAACTCCTCTGTTACCCCTGCTTTCATTATTTGATGTTTGTAAACATCAATTCATCAAAAGGGTGGGGGTGGGGGGTGCAAGGGGGCCAAGAGTAGGAGGAATATCTATACCTAGCTCCAGGGGCCAAAAAAACCCCCAAAAGAGACTTTCTACAGTACTTCTTGAACCATGCCTAGAATCATGATACATGTATCATTAATAACATATAACAATTTCATTCATCTCTATTTTTCTTTGTAAAGTGTATCCCCTACACTCATATTAACATATCCTATAACACCGTATAGCTGGTTATATTGGTGGGAATATAATTTTGGCTTATTTTGGCGATTTTTGAAAATTCACCAAAATAAAAATCACCAAATTAATTTTTTGTAGATTTTTTTGATTATTTTTTCATAATTTTTTGTTAAGTCAGTGAGCATGATAAAAAAGGACAATTGTTACATGCACACAGTGAGATGGTAAATATGAATAATGGTATGAGAGAAAAAAGTTATTTTTTGTTGAAACTATTGATGTGTGTAAAGCCAGGATCGGACATCAACTTTTACTACCTTGGTCCTTGAACATGTAATGGTGACAGGGTTTTGCTCAAGTACATTAACTTCTCAGCTATTACAAAAATATGAAAGTAGAATTTTTATGAACAGAATTGGATTCACCAAAATTACATCCGCCAAAATTAATTGTATACCTTGTAGGCCAAAATCTGCCAAATTTGTGTCCTGCCAAAAAAAACAGCTATACGGTATATAATAATTTTAATTATCTTTGACAAATTTATTTGGACCCTTAAACAACCAAAAGATAAATGCTTCAGTTTATGTATGATATTCTAAATAAGCTGCCATTTACATAAAAGGAAAATGTTTCGGGCCACTTATATGCCACTTTGACTGAAATATTGTATTTACAATTCAGAAACAGCATTTACAATTTAGAAACAGTGCCATAATGTAAGCAATAACAATGTGTGGTCAAGCAATGACATACAATCTTTATATGAGCAGTCAACAACGAACTTTGTATTTTGGAACTACATGTAGGTTATTCATTTGCTCCACTATTATAAAATCTATCCAAGACTGAGAGTTTGGGGTTAAGGGACTTGAATGTAATGAAATGTCCAGTAATCATGCAAAGACCTATCTCAGAATCATCTGTTACTTGTAATTCAGCCCACTTTATGTAGTGACTGTTTATGTGTGTTGTACCCGAATGTACAATTTTTTTGGATGGGTGTAGGAAGGAAGTCACTACTAAATACAGCAAAAGAACAATGGACACAAGCAAGAAGAGCAGCGACCACTTCCTAAATTATATCACTTTTGACATTTCACTTTTCTGGTACATAACATGGCCTTTCTACTCTGAAAAGAAAATTTTCCCTTAGTAAATATTCACAATGATAAAATACAATTTTTTGCTAGTAAACATATTGCAACTTTTTTTGAAAATTCAGGTGTTCTAAAAGACTCCAGATATAAATTACTCTGGAATATTTTTTTTCTGACAAGAACGCTTTTCCCCATTATGTTCAAATTGAAAACGAGATGTAATACAGACAGTTTTTGAAATGGTCCCTACTAAAAATCTAATTCGATTTTAATATTATTGATTTTATATCTTAAGTAACTCTTACTCATATAAAAATTTCATGTAATCACTATTGTAACAAGAATAGATATGGATTACCCCATATCCAAGATATTCGACTTTTAAATTACTTGAATTTTCACTGTGCTCAGCCGATCTCCAAGTTAAAATCACTGAACTTGTGGCATATGTATAGTTCTTCATGTCTGTAGCAAATACTGCCACCAGTCTTGCATAACTAGCAAACAGTGCACACATCCTTAAACAGAGTCTACACAAGTGCTATCAGAAATACGGTGTAGGTTTTGCATAACCATTCCGTCATTTAAAAAAAACAGAAAAAAAATCCACACCCCCCCCCCACATAGGGCAGTGAATTTCACAATTTAAGGACAGGACATTATGAACATAATAAGAATGCAATTACTTTATCTCCCACAACTGTGATAGTACAGAAGAAAATATTATTAAATCGATACATTTTCACTATGTGGCCATATTGGCCCTAACCAAGGGTCATGAACCCCTGTCCCAGGGGTCATAAATTTTACAATTTAGGTAGAGCGCTTCACGAATATCATAACCATGCATTCAATTTATCTCCCACCACTATGAAAGTGGAAAAGAAGATTTTCTAAGATTTAATATATTTTCACTGTATGGTCATATTGGCCCCACCCTACAGCCTGAACCTATGACCCAGGGGCCTTGAATTTCACATTTTTGGTATAGGGCTTCATGGACATCATAACCATGTATTCAAGTTGTATTTATGCCATAGCGTGTATGTAACCCGTTGTTTCATTCGATCAAAATGTGAATTTGCAAGGGGCGCAACTCAAGTTATTCACTAGATAGCGCCACCGCATCACCGAGTTTTCATAATGAGATCTGCCAAGGGTTTATGGGGAGCGGAGTGGACTGAAAACCCTTGGCTACCGAAGATGAAAGGAGAGAGGTATCTGAACATTAAATGCAAGCTTATAGCCATATATGAGCGAGGTGTATAGTTTGCTGACAATAAAATTCTAACATTTCATGGCCACTAATGCAACTTTTTCTCATTAAGGGTTCTGTCTCACTACTTGATGGTAAGTACATTGCTGTTCAAACTTGCTTTCTTAATTCATTACTCCAACATAAAAGGAGAAGAATTAAACTGCTTTCATGTAAAAAGAAAATAAATAAACCATTAACCTTAAGTAGTTATTATAAATGTGGAAAAAAGTATCATTAGCAGATACTATAAAGAGTAATCACCAATAAATGAATCTACAGTTTATGAAATTACACTATATTGACATGCACTTGCAAGCAACTCACTGGTATAAATATCCACTTCTCTAACTAACAAGTGCAAAGGAATTCAAACTGTGAAGAACATCATGGGTCAAAATGCTTCTGTAGTGACCCATCCCGAGATTGTCAAAGAAAGGATGAATCACCTACCTTTGGGGATATTCATTCTATTTCTATGTGTTGTAGGAATAGTAGGAAATGCTTTTGTCCTTTACATTTTTCGTAAAATTCAATATGATTCTACGTACAAAATCTTTGTCTTTATTTTGGCTTATTTTGATCTAAGCACCTCAATTGCGCATCTCATGAAAGAGGTAGAACAGCTGTGGTTTCCATCGTACGATACCAGTGACATAGAATGCAGAATTACCTACTTCACCGCTTACATTGTGAGCACTACATCTTACTGCATCATTTTCGTCATTGCAATCGAGAGATACAGGAAGATATGCCATCCACTGAAGTCCCAGATGTCTGTTTCTATAGCAAAACGCATCTGTCTAGCTTGTTTTGGTTTTGCGTGCGTGACTGGTCTCCCATTTCCATTCATGGTTGGCAACTGGTACACGAAAATGGAAGGACGTACGATTTCCCAATGTTTGATTGGAAACACAGGTGAACGCAAGGTTTGGCCATTTATTTACAGCCTTTCAAACCTCATGACATCCGTTATCTTAGCCATTATTGTAGCATGCCTCCAGGTAATCATTTGGAAGACAATTCTGGCTCAAAAAGCGGCAAGAAAAAAATTAAGAGATGGTCAAAATTTTAGTAATAAGAATCAGGATGCAACTTTAAAAGACGGCAAAGCTGCTCGGCGAGCTGCGGAAGATGACAACGTCAAAATAACACTGACGTTCTGTATCATAACGGTTCTTCTTATTGTCAGCTATTACCCTCTTGCAGCGATTAACACATATATCGCGTATAAGAATTATTATGACCCGTACATTGCTATTGATAGATCCACTTTTGTTTTGTTTGGTTTGCTCGCACATTTTGGTGCAATTAATAGCATTCTGAATCCTTTTGTCTACTTCTTTAGTGATAACAGGTTTAGAGATTTGTTTAAAGAAATGCTTTGCTAAAATTTACATTGTTAATATTGGTGTCAATTTGGGTATATCTATTTTATCTCCCATGTAATTCGTCATGCATTTGTATCAATTTCTTGTTAATTTTCGTGTTGTAGACATATCATATTTGTTCATTCTGATAATGTTCTTCATGAGAAGACAAAACACTTTTGTTTGAAGTACTTAATATGCACATATTTCTATTCCACAAGGAAGCACTGTTTAAAAGTACATGTACAAAGTATATGAATTTTTCATTGAATTGTTTACATGTATTACATTCACAGGCAAATGAAAAGGCAAAATATTATGCAATTAACCAAGAGTGGAATTACTTCATTGCTAAGTCACAGATCACTACTAGGTATATGTTTTCTTTCCTGTCGAATAATCTTGTCTACAAGGTTTGATATTTGTGTAAATGTGATTTAATCATCTGAAA
Source organism: Magallana hongkongensis (assembly GCA_016163765.1). Taxonomy (NCBI): domain Eukaryota; kingdom Metazoa; phylum Mollusca; class Bivalvia; order Ostreida; family Ostreidae; genus Magallana; species Magallana hongkongensis. The sequence goes on from WFKH01006014.1 coordinate 56,936,672, forward strand.
ATAAATATTAACCCTCTCCTCCCCAATAAAATACAATAATAATAAAATAATGCAGTGTTTAATGTAGATTATTTTTTTTTATCTAATGTATTATATCACCTGGTACTGTAAATATTTTGATTAATACACAAGTTTTTCAAAGAACTTTTTGCAATGTTCCTTTTGCCATGTTCCCTGAAATGAAAGGTCCATAGATTGATGCCTGTTGATGGTCATTTGTCAGTGTTTTTGTTGTACTGGTAGACTGTTGATTTAATAAATGTATGTGAACTGCAAGATTGTGGTGAAGTATTTTTTTGGTAAATGTAATCATTTCTCATAAAAAGGCTAAAGATTGAAACGTTTCAAGTGCATATACGAGGGTTGTTTGGAAATTATTGAGACAACACAAATATTTTCCTTTCTAAGATACAAATATTGGTGAAAATTGCCATAAACATTGAAGAAACCTTAACAAATAATTAAACAAAGTAATATTAAAAAATAATTAATATTTTGTTTTACGACGGTACATAAACAAGTCAGTGGTTGGGGTACCGGCGCAGGCATACATTCTGAGATTAATAAACTTAAACAATATTACTTACCAAGTGTCGGTGGACGAACAATTAATAGTAAAGGAAATCAAATTATACAGTAAAACTCGTTTAGTACGAACATGGATATAGCGAATTCTCGTATATAACGAAGTTTTTTTGAGTCCCCGGTAAAATTCTTAACAAATCTTTGTAAAATTTTACGGTTATAATGAATTCGGATATAACGAATTTACAGATATAGCGAACTGATTTTGACTCCCGTAGAGGTGAATAATAACGAAATTTAATACTTTTATAACGAATTTCTTTACAGTTTAAAAAGTTTGCACTACCATTTAACATAATAGTTTGAATGAATTTATTTTCATATAAATTTTTCAATTCACAATCCGATTATTAAAGGTATCAAAAGAAAGTATTTTTATTTTAAGCCTCAATTAGCAAAAATTATAGTCTGGTGAAAGAAAACATGTATAAAGTGAATTCGCTATCGTTATTATTACGAATTCGTTATACGGATATAACGAATTACAGATATAACGAAGTAAATCCATTGGTCCCTAGGACTTCGCTATATCCGAGTTTTACTGTATATGTTAATTTTGCTTTTTATTGTGACTAACTTGTGTGCAAGTTTCACTAGTGTTCGAGTTGAAATATGGAGATAGTACAGTTATATTTACCAAGCAATAAAAATCTGACCACGGCGGTTTATTGAATTTTGACATCAAGGCTGCACAGCGAATATACATCAAATTGGTGGGAAACACGGAAGGAGACCTTTACAGGCCAAGTAATTGCTTAAACAAAAACTATACAATATATAGGAGTCAGGAGCTTTATTTTATCAGATTTTTTTACTTAACTTGTTTACTAGAATTAAAACAAAGGAACTGAATATCTACTACTTTTTACAAAAAAACTGATGTCAACAGTTATCAAATATGTACAGAATGACTTTACCAGATGTTTCACAGAAAGTTGACTTTTGGGTAAAAATAACTAGATTTTTTTCACAAAAAAAAATCAAGAATGGAGAAGATATGTAAACGTTGAAGTCTTAAAATGAAAAAAAAAATAGATTGGAAATGAAGAGTAATTAATGTTTTCCGTTTATTTGTAAGGCGTATAAAACATAGGAGCAAAGAAACGCATTAAAATGACGTTGCAATGAGTTTGGGGTTGCTCCGGGTCACTGGACGTAAGCAAGTTTGTCAGCTAACCAGAAATGATCTAATGATGTCATTGACTGGAAAATTTTCAGATTAATAAATGGTTTCCTGGTTAGCTTTTTGGTGCAATTTCAATGGATTATCTTTTTTCTCAAAGGAGTAAGAGTAAATGTCTCAATAACTTCTGAACAACCCTCGTATATATATATTTATCACATGTTTATCTCAATATGCAGTGGATATCACTCATGGGATAAATTTTTGATATTACACTGTGTGTTCTTATGTGGCGTGACGTCATAATTAAACATTACGTAGGTTTAGGCGGTTGATTGATGTAGAATGAAAAAGTAAATAATTAATTCAGTTGAAAAGTGTTGAGATGTAAATGTGAAGCATTTAATGTTGTTTCAATTATTTTTCATGAATTCATAAAAAATGTTCAAAAATGAAATGTTTGTTTGTTAAACTTTAAGGAATTCTTTTTTTCAAGCATAAAGTTCTTGACGTCTTGTAGATAATGTGTTGTATGGCTCACAATTACAATTTTTACAGAAAAAGTTGAGATTAACCAAATACTTGGTAAAACATGTGATAAAAAGAATCTCTCATGATTTGCGAAGGCTCGGGGATAGAAAACACACAACACGTTGGATAAAAATCATATACCATCGCAAATCATGAGAGATCTTAGAGAGGAGAGAGAGAGAGAGAGAGAGAGCGGGCACTTCAATACAATAATTTAAACCACAAATGTCATCTTGTGAAAGATTTTTCACTGTTTGAAAACAGTGTAACATCGTGTAGTTTACGATTTCATTCTAACAAACCAAATATTGATCCTAGAATAGCATGAATAGTGCACATCTTGGGATTTATTAAGTGTACATAGGGACTTACAGACTCAGCTACTATTTCAAACATATGATATTCAGCAACTTGGAGTAAATATATAAGAACAGAGTGACACACAAATAAACTTTGTAAAGTTCTTAATTAAGTACACTGTACAGCGATATTAAAAAAACGAGCTGGCCAAACATTAATTCCTCCCATGGTATGTTAAAGAATTTGTAGGTTTCTAAAACATAAACCCTCATTTCAAATTCTAATTAAATAAATCACTTCATTATAAAAGAAAGTTATATTGTTAAAACATTAAATTATTATTAACTAAAAATTAGGCATTAGGGTATGTTTCGTTTTCTTGCACTGATATTCTAAAAAATCATATTGGGTTTGATAAACATAAATAACATATACTTTTTTCACATCATGTTTGTTTATAAGCACAAGCAATTGAAGCCAAATGAAATGTTCTTATAATACATTGTTCTCCATTTCATAAATCATTTTCCTTCCTGGTATATCCCAATGTGTTGAACCAGATTAGAGATCATTCTAAAGAAGTAAATTTGCTGCATACTAGGGCTACGCAATAATACCGGTATTCCGGTGTATTGCGGTACGCTGACAAAAAATATCGTATCGCAATACATTTTTTAAATACCGGTATACCGGGTTAATTGATCAGCCTCGGAATTTCGTTACGGGCTCGGGATTCCAACATTCTGATTTGAATTAAAAATGGCTGATGCATTTGTAATCGTTCCAAACACGAAAGAAAAGTCTAAGTTTTTGATATTGTGACTGCTCAAAGAGCTTCCCTAAAGCCAAAACATGTTGACCTGCTGATATTGTTAATAAAGAATTTGAAGTAGGCCCTGTTGCAGTTGTGATTATGTCTCCCTGCCGGTTGACACAATCAGTCAAAACATTCATTTTTTATAGTAACTGTAAATTCATTGATTGTTGCATGTTTTATTATCTTCTTCCACCAGATCAATGGACTGCCTAAAATGTATTATATCAAACATATCTAATTAACTGACTTGTTTGGTCTAGTTTTGCTAGATGATAAATCATCTAAAGTTTCAAGAATTTTTTTATTTAAACAGATTATAAATTAATACCAACTTTTATATTTTATAGAATTATAGTGAAAATGAATTATGTATATAAATCTATCTATTACAGTCTATTAACATTAAAAAAAATTCAAATTTTGATCAAGAACAATATTGCAATACATATCGCAATACATTTTAAAATATCGCAATATATCGCAATACAAAATTTCCCCCCAATACCCAGCCCTACTGCATACTCAATGTCAAACAATGAAAGAAAGGAAGGACAGTTCCTAAGCAATGCAGTTTATGTCATATTTGGATAATTCAAATCTTTGAGTTGTTCTTAATGAGTAAATTGCCAAACTGCGTAAGCTTACGAGAAAAAAATTTAATTGAAAGTATTTTGAACAAACCCTGCACAATTTTTTTTTTCAAAGTGTGTTAATATCAATGATATCAACACACTTTGAAGAAAAAAATTTGAAAAGTGCATTGACTTGGTCCCCGCTTTTATTTGACGTTTGCAAACATCAATTCATTATATAGGAAGGGGTGAGAGGGGGTGTGTGTGGCATGAGTCCAAAGAATCTTGGATTATCTGTACCCTACCTCCAGGGGCCAAAAATTGTAAACTTTTGGTAAAAAGAGACCTGCAGGCTTTTAATCTTTTATAACAAGGTATCTGTGAACCAATGCTCACTAGTAATACCCCAACTCTGATGTGAATATACAAATAAATAAAGTCATCATTTAACAGGAGGTTGAAATCTGATGGGTTCAGAATAAATCCCACCAAATAGCATGCCTAAACAAATAGTGTGTTAAAATATTAAGCATCTGCGATGAATAATTGCTGAGAAATCTTTGACGAATATTTGTTTGAAAATTTAGGCTAAAAATAAACAAAGTCATCATTTGTTAGGAAGTTGAAATCTGATTGGTTCAGAATAAATACCACCAAATAGCATGCCTAAACAAAGAGTGTGTTAAAATTTCAAGCATCTGCGATGAATAGTTGCTGAGAAATCTTTGACGAATATTTGTTTGAAAATATAGGCTAAAAATAAACAAAGTCATCATTTAATAGGAAGTTGATGTCCGATTGGTACAAAAATGGATACCACCATAAGGCATGCCTAAAGAAAAAGTGTGTTAAAATTTCAAGCACCTGCGATGAATTGTTGCTCAGAATAATGCGACAGAAATTTGTTTAAAAATATAGGCTAAAAATAAACAAAGTCATCATTTAATAGGAAGTTGATGTCTGATTGGTAAAAAAATGGATCCCACCATATGGCATGCCTAAACAAAGAATATGTTAAAATTTCAAGCACCTGCGATTAATAGTTGCTCAGAAAAATGTGATGGAAATTTTTGTTATGGACAGACAGACAGACAGACACACAAGGGTAAAACTATAATTATTCACAGTTTCATTTCTAATGCACACAACATGCATGCAGTTTATTGCTACTAGTATACAATGCACAGAATGGTCATAACCCTAATCTGCTAGCGGCAGTGTTTGGAATCAAAGACAGGCTATCCAGTCTGATAAAAAGTTATTAGTAAACGAACGTTTTGGTTCTGGAGAAGAAAATTTCTAAATTTCCTCACCGTATCTTTATTCTCTCTTACCGTAATTATCTTCCCTTTGAAGCAGAACTGGCCCTTGATTTGAGCAAGGTTGAAAGCCCTTCCCCAAGGATACTTTGTGCCAAGTTTGGTTGAAATTGGTCCAGTGGTTCTAGAGAAGAAATTTTGTTAAAACACCCAACAGTTTTCACTCTTACCTGATTATCTCCCATTTGAAGGGGAAATGGTCCTTCATTTGAACAAACTTCAAAGCCCTTCCCTTTAAGAGTGCTTTTTATTAAGTTTAATTAAAATTGGCTCAGTGGTTCTGAAGAAGATTTTTGAAATAGTGAACCCAATTTTCACTCTTTCTTACTTATCTCTCCTTTGAAGGGAAATGGCCCTTCATTTGAACAAACTTTAAAGCCATTCCCCCATGGATGCTTTGTGCCAAGTTTGGTTAAAATTGGCCCAATCGTCCTGGACAAGAAGATGAAAATAAGAAAAGTTTATGGTGCCAACGATGACGACAACAATGACAACGATGACAGACAATGGACAAATTTTGATCAGAAAAGCTCATTTGAGCCTTTGGCTCAGATGAGCTTAAAAGAATTGCTCTAGAGTCCTTTGATAAGAGTGAGTCAGTTGTACTCACCTTTTGCAGCTTTCCCATCTTTTCTTGGCCCTGATCGTGTGGCTGCGATAAAAAAAATCATTATTAAAACAGATTAAATAAATAGTGAAGAACCCAAAGCAAAATACCATTAAAATCAGATCCTTTGATCTACTTCTGTAGATTGATCACTACACAAGATTCTTAAGTCACCCAAAAGAAGGTCACTTTCAAATGTACTTAAGATATCAACCTCAAAAAACTGAATATTATTTCAGACAAGAGGCCCATGAGCAACATTGCTCTTCTGAGCAACAATAGCCATAATAAAATCAGCTTTATGGAGTCATATACAAAATATGTGGACAATGTAGTAAAATATTTATTCTGTATAAAAAGATTTTCAAAATTTTCTCCAGATATTCTTGAGCCACTTTGTAACTGGATAATTTTATATTCACATCAAATATTGAACATTGCAGTTCTCAAGAAGATCTTAAACAACTGTTCATATAAATATAACCCTACATTAAACTTTGAACCCCTTGTGTGTCCAAGAATTGTTCACAACCTAAGGTTCCACACAAGTTACAGCTTGTCTGGCCAATTTGTTTTTGTGAAGAAGCTTCTTAAAGATTTTTCTCTATATATTTCTATGTAAAAATTCGACCCTCCAATGCGGCCCAACCCTACCCCAGGGGATCATCATTTGAACAAACTTGAATCTACTTTATCTGAGAATGCTTCCATACAAATAATAGCTTTTCTGGCAAATAGGTTTTTGAGAAGATTTTCGAAAAATACCAACAAATTTTCATTAATTCATAATTATCTCCCCTTGAAAAGGAGCGTGGCCCTTAATTTTTAACAAAGTTAAATCCCCTTCACCGAATAATGGTTTGTGCCAAGTTTGGTTGAAATTGGCCCAGTGGTTCTGGAGAAGAAGTCAAAAATGTAAAATGTTTACAAACGGAAAGATACCTCAGGTGAGCTAAAAACTACTACATTATCCAGATAATACCTTGGTTTACTGGTAGCTGCCTGAGATATGGATAACATTCTCTGAGGGCAAAAGGCATGGTGAATATTGTTCTTCTCGAGAAGCTTAACTATTCCATTACCATCGCTACAACCAATTAATATCAAAATGTTAAGGGGTGTGGATATTTCTTTTCTTACTTGTTACAGTGCTTCCAGATCTGCCTGAAGCCAAGCTAAAGTTACTGTTGACTGATGATTCCATCTGGTCAGGAGCCAGTGAAAAATACTGCTCATCCCCTACAAAAAGAAATGTAATGTCAATGTTAAATCAAATAATCAACATCATCAAACATCATCAGCTAAAAAGAAATGATATGTAAATAATGAATCAGAAGACATGAAGCTTAGATTGCTCAGTTAAAATTCTCACTTGAGAGTCATTAATATATCCCTGAGTGGCTCTTGGTTAATAATCTCACCAGAACAATTATCAGTCAAAGAATCGTTCTCTATTAAGAAATTGACTATTTTACATTGAAAATCTGCCTCTACGTGACTCCTTTATCAGAGAAGAGTTGACAGTTTCGCAAGGACAAATTACCAATGGAATGTGTCATGATGTCGTGGAGATCGGTGGCAGTCAGTGTGTCCATGTGGTGGGGTTGGAAGCGGTCCGAGTGGAGCTGTCTCTGCAACTCCGTCTCCACCTTCTTGTAATCCTCCTCACTCATCGGCTTACTTTTACTCCTCGCTCGCTCCCTGCCCTCATTGCTGGATTCTAAACAGAAGAAAATTTATCATTAACATGGTTCCATTATATTGGTACAAAGTGAGCCACACTATATTACATGTATATATGCTAATAAAAATTGTGTATATTTACTTAGTAAGTTGTTTAAATGTCATGCCCAGTACATCTTATGTCAAAAATTTTAGGGCAATTAACATAAAATTCAAAATAGCAAGGTTAACCCTATTGGGCTTGTAACATATGATGCTTGATATGGTTTGATCCCTATTTTGGCACATACACTGTGTTAAGGAATCCCACACTTATTAAGTATCAGCCTACATTTTTTTTTAACTATACTATTTCCACAAACAATGTAAACATGTGTATGTACAGACAATGATCGTTTTCTGGTATTCAGTTCCTTACTTGGCGACAGGAAGCCATTGACAAGGTCAAGGACAGAGTGGAACTGCGTGGGACTCAGCAACAAATGGAGTCCTCCAACGTCCAGCTCAATCTCCACCTAGAACAAACAAAACTATAGTTAGGACCCTTAAAACTGTTTTATCAACGACAAAACATCTCAACATAACTTTTTTCCCCAGAAAAGTGCCATGTGTTTAGGGTATGCCCAGTTACTCAACTTTTGATATAATTATGAAGCTGTTCATGTCATGACACTTTTGAATTTTTTGCAAACTTTATTTAAAAAAATCAATATTCTTCTGACTGATTTTTTAAAGTTTAAATAATGTATGTAGAACTTCCTTTATTATAGTACATCCCTAAGGTTTACACATATTTGCTATTTACTGTAAAGGAAATAAAATGCTGGTTTTCCATAACTTAATATCCTACTGTGACACAAGCAGGAAATTACAAGTTGGAAATCAATATTTTTTGTCATAATAACAGGCAATACTTACTGTAATAGTAAACATATACAATTATGTACATCTTTAAAAAAATTCTTGTTCATTTTTTCATGGTTTTTTATCCCTGATTTCATGGCAGAGCCATATACATTTAATACTTGTGGACCTTAATAATGTGCATTATATTTGAATGTGGTGCAAAAAAATTTAACTGCACTTCTTGTACCCAGTTGACTGTAAAAAGGCTTAAGGAGAACCTTGAATGTGATGTAGAATTAGGATATTAACTAGAAAGTTAGTTCAATATGTTGACTGGCTGATATACCTTTGGTCCCTGAACGCCTTCCTCCTGTTTGAGTTTGACTTTCAGACTGGACTTTCCAGTGAATCCAGCAATCTGTACCGGGTCAGAGAAGACCTCCATTACAGGAAGCGTCCCACCTTGATTGTCCAGTGGGGTGGGTGGGGAACTTGTAGTAGACATGAAAGTCTGAAATAGTCAAACCACACAAAGAGTGAGAAAGAATAGTCTGCACGAGCGATGGCAAAAAGTGATATAATTAACCAATGTTGGTAATTTTTTCAGCCAGTTGTGTACCTTTTCTGTATACTGATAAACTGTAAAAGTATACTGTACACCCAAATGATCATCACATTTTAAAGGGGCATGGTCACGATTTTGGTCAAATTCTATTTTTCTGTTTTTATTATTTACAATGCTTTAGGAATGCATTTCTAATGATGAAATGAAATTTGAGAGTCAGTCGTTGAGTTATAAGCAAGATACAGGGCTCACAATTCTTTGTCATGTAAACAAGGCTCGTGCCCTGTTTTTGTTTACATAGGTTCAATATACCAGTAAAAAATCTTTTTTCATTTGTCTATCTTCTTATTCATTTTAAGCATAAATAAACAGTTCCTAACTTTTAACACATTCATTTAGGTCTAAAACTGGAATATTTACTTCAACATTCAAAATGTAAACAAAAGCTTTGTTTACATAGCAAAGAATTGTAAGCTCTGTAACTCGCTTATAACTCAATGAATGACACTCAAATTTTGGTTGCCTATTAAAATGCCTTACTGAAGCATTGTAAACATTAAAATCGAAAAAATAATTTTTGACCAAAATCGTGACCATGCCCCTTTAAGCAGAATATGCTAGCTAATATGCAACCATTTAAATCTGCGCAAAAACTAACACAGGTACTGTGCTTCACAATTTTTTTGATGTTGTATAAAATAAGCTTGAGAAATATATGAAATCCCTTGATTACCAGTGTGATAATTAAAGAGTAAAGACATGAAGAAAAAGAAAATTTATAAAAGGATACATGGTCATCATTTCCTCAAAGACTCCTTATCTAATTATTCCTTTACAAAGAACTAAATGAACTTTAAATAAAAAGATTATTTCATAAGCTTTCTTCATTTAGAATTTTAACAAAGCATAAACAGTTAACTGTAAATATATATCCAACATCAGACTGTGGTAGGTCAGACCTGTTGGTAGGAGTCAGATGAGTACATTCTGGAGGGGGTCTGATGAGTGGGGCGACTAAACTCGTCACACAGAATCTGCATGCCGTCTATCAACAGGTTCTTGTGGGCGATGGCTGCAGGTTCCCACGTGGTTCTGGAGGTATCATCCACGGGACTGCCCTCTTCCTTCGCCAGGTCATCAAAGTACTCTATTCTGTAGTGGAAAGAAAAAGTTCGTCCGTATGGAGAGATATGTACCTACCGGGTACATGTACCAGCATAGCAACAAAATCAATTCAAAAACTTTAAATGAATGGTGTTGTTTTTTCAATTGTTCAAGATTTTTTCAGGGAACAGATCCTTAGTATTATCCATTTCATAAATAAGTATATCCGGAGGATTAAATAAGTTCATTTTGTGGTAAAAAAAATTACAGTTTCCTCTATCGATCTATTCATAAGTTTTCACTTGTAGAATATCAAATAATCACCGTTTGATTTTGATTTCCAGTGCCACGCCCTTCTCTGCTGAGTCAGGGAGGTGCTCCACCCTCACAACTGTGTCAATCAGGGTGACCTTTACTCTGCACAGCACTATAAATTGAAATGTCCAATCAAAGTGAAATAGCAAGCACTTTTACTAATTATAATAGATTGAAATCGATTAAAGAATTGTCGATTACTTCATCAAATCTTATTCCAATCAATTAAGCAATGCTTTCTTGTATTGGGTTTTAATTTATACACTGACCAGACTCTTCTTGTTATTACTATGGCTAGTGAGATGAGATCAGAGAATGTTTATAATATGTATGGATGCATCCTGCTATCTTGCCATCAAGAAGAATGAAATGCAAAATAGAATTTAAAATACCAGTATTCATTTACTGTAAGTTATTCTTATTTTGCATTCCTTTCTTTTTTACTGTAAGATTTCTTTTCAATATATATGTTACAATTTTTCAAAATATGCTAAGAAAAAAATGTAAGACTTGATCAACGAAGAAAGTAGGTATTTCCTTGTTGAATTAATGTACGTGTTATCATCTTTTGTGATTGTCAAGTAATTTGAAAATAACATCTTATTTTTAACAATGTATGTAATAAACATTAAACATACATCACTGAACATTAGGTTATATACTCTCTTCTCATTATATCGCGGGATCCGTGGTGTCGCGGTATGTTCCAAAAAACAGCATACCCGTTTTTTTCCGCGATTTTCCACAAGGAGTTCATACACCAACTTCAGGATGAGTGCAAAGAAGATTGTCAAATATATCGGCAAATATAATTTTTCTCACAAATAAAAATTTTTCTGGAGAGAAAGCAAGTTCAAAAGTCCACAATGTCTCTGATGAAAAAAACTAAATAAAAAGCATAATAAAATGTATATTTCATTCCCTAACCAGTTTAAGTGACTTTGCTTTCATGAAGAATCATATTTTATTTTAAAAAAATAAAAACTGTCCTTTATAACTGAACCAGGTTTGCAGATTTCCAATGCCGCGATACAATGGAACTCTCTAATTTTGAAGGTTAATAAGACTTGTGATTTAAAATTAGCACACAAAATAAACGAAGTAAGTTGGGAAATTGATGTTCCTCAGAAAAGCTAGTCTAATACAAGCTTTTTGAACAGCACTAATGACATGTGAAAATGATAACTTGGTATATCTTTTTTTAGGGAAAAAAATAAGTACCGCGATATTATGAGACACCAGTATACTTTTAATAACTGAACATAACTTAACTTTGACAGTCACAGAGCTCACAAAATGTCCTTTAATAAAGGAGTTTAATGAAAATTCTGTCTAAGCTAATTACAGTAGGGCTATTTTACACATATACCAACAATGAATAGGCATGCAGACAGGCCAAACACCATTGCACCTATAAAGGAAGCTTCAGTTGATAATTCATTAAAAGTTTGATGTATGTTTGGTATATTTATATATAGATAGTTCTCCGTTTCACCATATGTCTAACTCACCAGAATCAATGGTCTGGGCAAACTTCTGCACGCCCTCAAAAGGTGTGCCTAGATCTTGGCCCTGGTCTGCATCTGAAGTGGACTTGAGACAGTCCTCAGCAATCTGTAGACTGCTGGTCATGCTGCACATGCTGTTGAACATGGTCTCCAGGCCTCCCACTGAAAGCACAGAAATGATAATTATACACAAATGTTAGCTGGTACATACTTATTTTAAGAAAGCAGAGATTTTGGATGAAGCATAGTGTTCATAGTAAAGTTCGTAGTAAAGTTGAAACTAAAATATTACAATGTGTATCTAAAGTTTTTCAGATTGTGAAATTCATTTTGTTTATATTGATAATTTGCAAATATTCTCATGAAACTTCTCATCAATGACACTTAACTCAAATAAAAAAATTGTCACAATAACTAACAGAAAGATATGAAGAAAAAAATATATTTCCACAGTAAAGTGAATATGATGTGTATCATTTTGTGAGTTTTGCCCACCATTTTCCATGCGCTGTTTGGGCTGTACTGTGATCTCCAATCCCTGGATCTCCATCTCCGTGCTGCTCTGGATCAGATTGGTCCAGGGAACAGACACGGAGATCTGGTTTATGAAGCCATCCACAATCTCTAATGGCACACTGCTGGAATCCAAGGCTTCATTCAAAGCCTGAAAGAAGCATAGTGTTGATTATAGTCAAGCACTTCACCACTAAACTTCATGTACACATTGCATTGGTGACTGTTCATATGATCCAATATAACCAGACACAACATTATTATAGACCTGCATGTCTACTGGTCAAAAAACCACAGTCTTAAAATGAAGGTTTAACATAGGGGATTTACTTGTGTGGCCTCATATAAAATTTAATTGCAACTGTGAAAACGTAGCATATTTTTGTCTATTCATCTCAATTTGATAATTATTTGATTAAATTATTGTCTCTGTTCTACTCAATTTTTTTTTTACATAATGCAAGACCCCAAGTCTTATCTTGGATGAGATTTCCCATGAAACGCTCAAACAGAATAAAGCTCTGACTACTAAAAATATACACGATACCTCCACATCCAGCTCCAAATCTTTGATCGAGCCTCTTCCATTGTACAGATCGACACTCAGTTGATCTAGAGACAGTTTCTCTTTCAAAAACTGTCCCAAATAATGTTGTAAAAGGTATCGACATGCTCTTTTTTTCAAAAATTCTGTCCATGGAAATGTCCAAGGCATTTTCTAACATTTAAATATAAAAGTGTATCAAATATCACAAAATTACATTGCTCAGAAAACGTAAACATTGAAAGTAAGTGAGCAATAACATCTCTCTTTATTTACAGTCCTGACGTAGTTTGATGTTTTTCCTGAAGAGTTCACTAAGGGAGGTCACTCTAAGTACTGATTTGCGTATTTGTCAAACAATGCCATTTTATAGAGGCGGATCAAACGGTTTTGATTGCCATTGGGCTAAGAATCGTTTTATGCATTGTGTGAAACAAGATGAGGCTATCAGATCACATGGACTTCCTTGGGACTGTCTATGAAAATAAATAAGACCAGAGGATAGCTCAAACATGGACATGAAAGTTCTGAATTTTTTAAATTTTATTTTTCATTTTTATCTTTTAAGACAAACAAATATTGGTTCAAGTTCACACATCTCAAGCCCGACTGGCAAAAGGAGAGGGAAATAAGGTTTACTGAGAATTTACTCGACCTTGACCTTTGAAAATTGGTTCAAGGTCACTGCAGATTTAGCCACGAGACTCTGTGGGTGAAGTTTTAAGTCCAACTGGACCCAGAGAGAGAAAATATGCTCTAAACAAGAATTTTACTTATAGGTTTTTTTAACCTTGACCTTTAGTCCAGAAAATTGATTCATGGATACTGACACACCCTCTTATCATCGTATACATGTAACTGAAGATTCTCACACTTTTTCCCGACCTTGACCAGTGAGGATGAGTTCAAAATGTAACACAGAAATACGCAACATAGAAAATTAGATATCATATTCTTTGGATAACATAGGGATAAACTCTGCATTATGTACGTGCCATTAGGAAAGGTGTTATTACAACTTTCTTTTTTTTAATTTCAGTTTAAGTGATATTCTAAATTAAGTCTGAAAAAAATCGGGAGGAATTCTGGTAGCATATGTGGCAACCACAGCATAATATCCTTGTCTTCCTCACCATTACAACATGGAGAGTTAATTCTGTGATAAACAATCAAACAATAAATCAAGGTCAACTTCTTTTAATGTCTGACTGCCACACAACCAATACATAACAAACTTGTGCAGATCAACAGATTGAAGTAATATAGTCAAAATATAAGTGTACATTCCTTCATAACACTGAAAAATACCGGTATTACTGTGGACTAATCATAAAAAGCACTAACAAATAATCTTAACTCACAAAAAGATGAAAATTACCGGTAGATTCATTTGTATGCACTAACTGCATAGAGGGAGTATACTTTAATTAAGAGTTCTGTTAATCAGTGGAATTGTTTTTGGGTGGTGAAACAACCAAGACTTTCACATAAGAATATTCATTTGTATATTAAAAAAACTGGCCTAAACACCAATTCATCACAAATTCATACACATGTAAACAGCATTCAGAGTATACATATAACAGATAAAGATTGAACTTGATAACTAAAAAATATAATGTTTAATAAATATCTCATTTTGTTAAATATAAATTAAGCCATGATATCTGCAAATATGGTATTTCTAGACTACAAATTCACACAATATGTCTTCTAGACTGAGGCATAAGTACACGAATATGTTTATTCAGCATAAGGAGATGAGGCGAGATTTCTTAAAGCAGCAGTGTCAGTTGTAAAACTCTCCCTTGCTATTATCTACCAGCAAATGTATGTGCTCAAACTTTAATATACATGCACTTACTGCATTGTATCATATGTTAATATCTGTAATTTTAATATAGGATACATGTACCGGTATATTGTTTAGAATTTCAAAAGTGATTGCACAAAAAGCAAATAAATATGATATAATCATGTGTTATACCCTGCAGATTGTGTGTATAAATAATTTTTTTTTTCATCTTTAGATAGTAAATCCATTAATATTTGACAACTGATTACAAAAAAAGCTGATATGGAATACAAAAATATACATGTTTAATGCAGAAATATATTGCATTAAAACCCTTCATAAATGCCTAAAAAGTATGCATTTAATTATGCTGTGTTTATAACATCAAACAGTCAGCTGCTCAAATGCATGGAAACATGAATATAAAAACATGAATATGTTCTATAAATGTGACCAATTTATCATTAACATGACATGAATCATTTTATAAAAAATTTAAAGAAAGCAAGTTGTACTTATAGTGTAAACTGGGAGACGCTCGGAGGTCTACGTAAAGCATAAAAAACTGTCATGGTCAAAACAGTTTTCTGTAAAGTTTGAGATGGAACAATCAACCAGTTTAGATAATATCATAAAAAGGTATGAAACACATTTGTTAAAATGCTATTTTTTTATGAGTCTGAATTAAAATATGCATCTATAAATATATAGAATATAAAAGGGAAATTAAGAGAATACCAGCATATACCTGTATATCACTTCTCAAAAGAGAAAAAAAAACCCAGGACTTAATTCTTTCTTTCTTTGAAACACTTTAAGTGAAAAATTCAGAAAGTAGGACAAGCATGAATTTAAAGAGCAGACAAAATTATCACTTTGCCATAACCAAAAAATCCGGGAATGTCCTTTTCAGTAATGTTTCATACAGTAAATGCATGCCATTTGATGTCTCCCCATTTACAGAGACATCAAACTATAAATCCTTTCCCAGCCTGTCAATCTCGTTAATTACAAAGTCCATGTCGGATTTCAGGATCTCCAGGTTGGTGATGATCATCCTGAAGAAATTGACGTGCTCCTCGTCCGGCTGGTACCCGATCAACATGGTGCCTGCCTTGGTCATCCCCTCCTTGATTTTTGGAGCAACCTTTAAAGACATGCAGAAGCATGTTATATACAAAAGTAGGAATGAAAAGAAAGAAGTTGTCATTTGATAGCTTGTGCTTGAAAATTTCTACATTCATTTCATTAAATTGTCAAGACTGTAGATACTTGATAAATATTCTAAAATATCATTGCTCTTATAAGATGACCATGTTAAGTCTCATTGTAAAAAAGGACAAGCTTTATATACATGGTCTCATTTATCAACAACATTTTTATCTGGAGATTTATAACCTACTGCATCATAGCACACCATTTCTATCTATCCTGTCTGTTACCAGAAGACTGTGAACAAGCTATATTATGAGTAAAATGGAGAGGTTTTCCCCTAGCCCATTCTCTGCTGAGTAGTACAAGACTTAATTACCGATAGAAGCTAAATGTTGAGTTATATTAAGGGCATGTTTATACATGTACCTTTCCCAGTCTCTCCCACCAATCAGCATCTCTGGTCTGGTCCCTCATGCTGGCCGGGATGTACCAGAAACAAACATTGGTACACTCGGGCTGAAAAAAACCCCAAACCAACTCAATAATTAAAAATCAGCATTTTAAAAAACTATTACAATGTACTAACAATCACAAAAAATTTAATCATAATAGCTTAATTTCAAGTTTTAAGCAATAAAGTATCCATTGACCATTATTCTGATGTCTTTTTAAAAATCAATATCATCTTACTTCAATGACCAATTCAAATCCATCTCTTTCCTTAACCAAATTGGCTAAATATCTGAAAACAAACATTGAAGACAAATTAACAGCATATACTGCTGACATATACTAATGCTGCATTTACTGTAGACATCTAGAGTTGACAAGTTGAATATTTTTTGAAATATCATAGAACTATACATACATGTAAAATAATTAGCTATGGTAATACATGTTATAAGTTTCAGACCAAAATACAGTACATGAGCCATGAAAATATATAATTTAGATGAAAATTCTGTACAATGCTCATCAAATATCACTATTTAATGTTGACAAACATAGTCAATAAAGGATCATTTTTAAATTTTTTTTTACAATACATTTTAATTTCAAGTAATCATTGGAGAGGAACACTTCACTCCATCAAATATCATATTTTGTTTAGTGAGTCGACAATCATGATTACATTTGAAAATTCTTGTAATGGTAATTTAATTGAAGGTTTTAAGCAAGTAATTGTAATTTAATAAATTAATTACTTTTCAATGTAATTGACCCCATCCCTTGTTATCAAACAAGAAAAATTAATGCACAAGGTTTCAAATATCCTCATTATATTTTACCTTGAACATTCAAAGAGATTATCAATGTCCCTTTCAAAGCCCTGATCTCCCTTGGCCTTCCACATCAGCCAAAGTTTGAGGGAATCGTTTTTGCGGCCACACTGTATGGACTTGTCGCCTGTGTCGTAAGAGACATCATAGAACTTGTCTTGTTGGAACAGGTAGGCAGCATTGGCCGAGTGGCAAGGTGGAAGGAGATTCTGTCAACACAAACCACGAGCAATGTCAGGTATAAGACAGGTATTAAGCTCAAAATGATAGAATTGACAAAATAACTGTGTAAAATAGAATGGATAAACCTTTGTTTTAATTGCCTAAAAAATAGAATGACTATAGAATTTTTTTAAAGTGTAGTAACAAATGTTAACATTTAGAGGTTTAAGTTTTTGTAAACAATTTTGGAATAATGAAATTTTTAATATCACTACAAAATTTTTGGAAACTTCATTTGAAACTTCATTGTCTTTGGAGAGATTCTAAAAAAAATTCAAAGCATTTAAATTGTAACAAACCTTGTGTCTTGTAAAGAAAGCTGCACTTTGAAGGGGAGATCCCATCATTTTGTGGGGGTTCCATGTCATTGAGTCAACTCTATAAAATGTCTCATCCAGATTCAAATGTGAACTTGTATATAATAATGCTTTCTGACTTTGGACAAACTTATTTTCATGAATAGGTATTATTTTCAAAAAACACCAATGAGAAAGCAAAATCGTAAGTTTTTGAAAGTAAGAAAATGAAGATCAGGTTCTGAATGTTAGCAGTTGTTCATAGATGCATGTGTAAACTTTACATGAATCAATGGTGAGAATTCTTCACAAAGGTGTAAGGATTGAGCTATGGTAATCAGAATAGGACATAAAATATCTAAGAGATGAGAAAATTCAGAGACTTGGCCCACAGTCAGCAAATGCATGTCATCTGGTCTTAAGTTTCTTACTATGAGAAAGTTGATGGTTAAAATATCTTTAACTTCTTAATTACATGTAAATGTAAAGTAAATGTGTAAATGTAATGTAAATGTAATGTAAATGTAATGTAAATGTAATGTAAATGTAATGTAAATGTAGTCTCTTTAGTTCCTCACCTATCAATGCCCTTCATCAGGCCCCGGTATTGCTTAGACAACAAGGCACTGCCTCCCCAAGCCCCGTCCACATGCATCCACAGACCATACTTCTGACAGATGTCGGCTATCTTATCCAGTGGGTCGTACGCCCCATACACGGTGGTCCCAGCGGTGGCATTCACAAAGTAGGGAACCTTCGACTGGAAAATTCATCATTAAGCATAACATTGTACTGTGGTCAACTGTTGTGTTTGTTTCACATGCAATTTTGCAAATATGAAGCAGTTTATTCTCTTTTATTCTAAATCTTATGTCTGTGATTGTGAAACAAAATTAAATTACACAACTATTTAGTTTTCTTCAACCCATACCCTGGAAACTGAATTTGCAAGTTATGATGTTTAAGCCAATTTTTCAAAATATTGTTGAAAATATGTGGTAGGGAATATGATACCTTAAAATTGCTACATTACGGAACATGTTTGAATACTGTACATTCCTTATTTTACGTGAGTACTTAATTTCGCGATTCTGTTGTTTTGTATCAAATCGCGAGAATATAAAATCGCGAGCACCAAATTTTTTTGTTACAATTCATATAGTTCAAAACTCTCAGAAAATTTAAAATCCGCGAGAGTTGCTTCTTGTGCGTTTAATAAGGAATCTACAGTATCATATCATACCTCGCTCTGTAGTTGGAGAATTTTTTCCTCCAAGTCCTGGACATCCATCTTTCCCTTACTGTCTGCCTTCACATTTACTAAGTTATCCAAACCAAGTCCTAAGAAAGCCATTCCTTTCTTTATGGAGTAGTGACCCTGAAAAAGTATTTGTTGAGCCATTAATAGCGAAGTGAATTTACATTCCAGGTAACATTAGAGGAAAAATGCTTTATTTGATAATGAAGTTCTTCAATAGCTAATGATTTTCAAATTGACATTTTTAAAAATAAAAGTTTTCATCATGAATGTGTAAAAAAAATACTTTTTTTTACAAAGAGTCTTAATCTGTTTCAGCTATGAAATGACAATACTAGTATCAACCTTTTCTGAAGTAAGCACACAAAGTTTGGGTAAACCATACACCCCAGTTTTCTTGACATCTGGGAACCTTTTGTATCGAGCAACGTTCAAAGCATACATGTTAGCCAAGGAACCACCTATAGCACATAACACATTACATAAGAATATTATATATACCATACCAGTAAAAGTAAGTCAATTTCCTCTTTTTCGAAAGTATATCAAATTTTGGAGAGATGTTGGACTTTAAACAGATTGGAGACCATTTACAAACCTGGAGTAAAAATGGCATCCCCATCTTTGAAGCCAATGAGATTCATCATTTTCTCTATCAGTGTCTTCTCCATTAATGTAAACACAGGTGACACCTCATATGTATATCTGAGAAGAAAACAAGGAACAAATATAACTGCAATTCAATTTAAAAGACATAAAAAGAGTGAGAATCTGAGAATCTACACAAAGTAGAGACCTCTCAGTAGAGGTGTTGGCGCATTTGATAGCGTCAACTGATTTGGACATGGTAGCCCCAGGTTCGAGTCTGGTCTGTCACTGTTGCAATAACATTGTAACCTTGGGCAAGTTACTTTACTCTACTTGTGCACTCTCTTCATCCAGGGGTTAAAATGGGTACCTGGCACATGAGACGAGCCGGCTATTTGAATGAAAAAGCATTAGCGCCGTAATTTGGCAGCTCTGCTTGTATGCTCTCCAGGGAGCTGAGGATGCTATGGATTGTAAAGGTCTCGCCTGGGGGTAATATGTAGAAGTCGTGTGAGGCAATTTACGTTGCGAGCAAGACAACTCTGTACTCAATGCTTGTAAGACTTACACTTGAGAATATCTCTGTACTCAATGCTTCTAAAGTCTACACTTGAGGACATCTTTGTATTCACATTTTGGTACACGTATTCTGAACCTTTCTACTTCAGAATACAATTGAGGTCCCTGCTTCTCAAGGTTGGGCATACACTTGTACATACACTTTTACTTACAATTGCACCCAGTACATACACTTATACATACTAGTACACATGTACTGACACTTGCACCTAAACTTGTACACAGACTTGTACTTACACACTTGTATTCAGGACCTCAGTAAGCCAGGCCCCTCCCAAGCTGTAATCATCCAGTCCACTCCATAACTGGTTAAAGAAGTGGGGATTCCCTGAAATGATTTAGAATTTTCATCATACATGTACCAGTGCAATTTATTTTTCATTTTTTGATTTTTCTAAATACTTTATATTTCCTTATTACTCAGTATACAATTTATAGTTCTAGCTTATAAAATGAATTCTGTATAATGCCAAGTATGGGGTGCTTATAATTGCTTCAAAAATTTAAAAAATCAAACCACCTGTTTTGACACTATATCTGATGATGTCCTGACAGATTTTCAGCAGATTATCATCTGATGTCTCTTTATTGAGCCCTAGATCCATCAAGGCTTCCAACTCTTTTGGATGTTTGAATTCCACCACTTTCGTGTCCCGTTTTTTTCCCCCATCATAAACGTCTTTAACCATCATTTTGTACAGCTCGTCCAGGAAGTGGTGATGGGTCTCCACCACCACAGGACCATTGGAGGAGTAACCGTTAGAATTGTTATTGGACATATCTAAAAACAAATCGGAAAACATGTAAAGCTGCTTGGTCTGACTAAATATGATATTTTAAGGATCCTAAAAAATAGTGATTTTATTTTTAATGTGTATGGTATGAATAAGTGCAATAATTTTCAGAACTTTAGTGAAATATTTTTGTCACCAGGTTTTCAGAGGCGTGCTCAGCAGAGCAGGTGCTCGCAAGCACTCACCAAAATTTGTATTATAGGTATAGGGAATTTTGGCAAGCATTTGCGAGCACCCGCTCTGCTGAACACGCCTCAGGTTTGTGATCAGGATTGTGATTGGCAAAGGAAGAAAATGGATGAAATCAATTGAGTCAGGGGGTCTGCACTGATCTCAAGAATGACAATTTGGGCTTTCAAATCCAATATATTAGAGTCCCTGTTGAGAATTGATTTTTCACCTCCTGTTAAACTCTCACAAACCTGTTACCTGGCCCTCAACATTAAAACCTGCATGCATGATTGCCTATATATAAAAAAGTTATTTTGAGCAATTCTTTTTCTTGGAAAGTATGCATTACATAATACATGTACTAGTAAGGCAAAAACCTTTAAAGCACAGATTCATCTGTTGGTCAGTCATCTATGACATTCTGATTTCCTGTCTCAAGTTGATGTGTACCGTGAGTGATGCTTGTTCAACAACCTAATGACATGTTTCTCACACTGTCACGTTTCAATGACAAAAAAATTACTATGGTAACTCTCTCAATGACATCAACATTTTGTCCCCGACTATGGAAAGTAATGTATAGCAATTACAACTCATCCTCTAAATTAACTTAACATTAGAAAAAATAAAAGAAACAGAAAAATATAGTTTATGAGCACAATTTTAATTTTTATATCACCTTTGAAAATAAGTTTCCAAGCTAGCTGATGTATACAATTTAGCAAAATGCTTCAAGCAGAATTATTAAAGTATGTCCCAACTAGGTTAAATTATCGTTTCCATCACTTTTTGTTGATTTTCTTTATAAATCTTCTAAATTTAAAGGCTGAGGCCCCCCTCCCCTTTTTTCTCGCAGCAAACATTTTTCTTAAATTTATGTATAGAAAAAATGAATTTTGGAGCAGTTGCATGACCCCCGCTTTATAGGATGCAGGTAAAAAATAATATTATAGGGAAATTCAGATTGTTCTGTCACGCTACTTTTGCTCTGGGTGATTGATAACTCTTAGTGTCTCTTACTCAGAAATTTCGATTGATAACTCGTATACAAAGTTGATTATGACATTGATTTAATGAAATAATAATTTGTAATAGTATTAATGGTTTGGAAAGGCACATGCATTTTTTATTTGTTATTTTACAGAAGTGTGCAATCTATGATAAATATTTTTAGTTTTGAACGAATTTTGTCATAATGTATGCCCTCCTCCTTTACAATGGTGTAATTTTAGGTAAGTTTTTGCATAAAAATTTGACCAATTAATATGACAATGCATTTGTTTTAATCTTTTACAATGAGGCATATTTGTGCAAAGGTTGAGGAAATTCTATTGGAAGGTTTTTTTTTAATTTACTAGAAAATTGAAATGGAGTGCACACACAGACATACACACATACGAACACACACACGCACGGTAGCGATGCTATATCCCCTTCGCAACAAGTTGCGCGAGGGGATAATTAGAAGTTTTCTCCCCCACCCCACCCCACGGATAAGGATTTTTAAGATTGGCAGAAAAGTTTGTTTTATTTTCCTTTAGTCTGCCCCCCCCCCCCAACTTTTCATCAAAACGATGCTACTCTTGCTCTGTCCACAGGTTTCTATAATCATCAGTTTTTACAATCAAAATAAGGGAAGAACACAATATTTCTAAATATTCTATATATTTAACATCACTATAGATTCTTTTTTATATTATGTGCATATCATATTACAATGAACAGGTGACTGTTATGTAGATATATATGTCAACTGCTCAGCATGTGCGTGCTTTAATAATATCAAAAATTACAGAGACTCTAATGCCGCGATACCTTAAATTCTAATTACATTGTGTTAATTAAATGTTAGAAAATTAAATGTTACCGTTGCCGTTGGATGACATCGATACTGAAGGTACTGTACTGCAACACTAAAATACACCGGGAAACCGTGTTACGAATTACGTAAAGTAGGGATTCCGTCACCCCTCAAACACAGATCAAAATTGTCTGAATCGGATAAAATTGGAAAATTTCAAACCAAGAAGAGTGCATACTTTTTGAATACTTTTCGATTTTCACAATTTAAACCAACATAATGTATATGTAATTTTAATTATTTATTTCATGATAAAACACAAATCTGGAGTTTTTTGTTAATCTATCTAATATATCTTGCAAAGTTGTCATCCTCCCAGCTGATGGAAAATTACAAGGGATATTCCTTTCTGTATTAGTTCTATTATTAGAAGAAAAATATGGAAGCATGTCAAGAACACTGTTTACACACTCTGGAGTATTTTGATATATGGGGCATAATGGGGTGCCGTTTAAATATTTTTGAGGTATTTTCTGATGTCAGAAAATAATTTTTCGATATCAAATATTATATTTTCTGATATCAGAAAATGAGATTTTTTTTTATATCAGAATTTTGAATTTTTGATATCAAAAAATTACATCCATTTTCTGATATCAGAAAATGATTTTTTGATATAAGAAATTCAAACTGATTTTTTGATATCACAAATTATATTTTCTGATATCAGAAATTCAAATAAAATGGCGAATAAATTTCACATATTTAATGAATATATATACTACCTTGACCAAAAAGTAATTTGCTTAAACTACAGCTAGAGCCCAATTTGCATTGACCATATGTAATATATACACCAACTCCAGTATGTTTGCGAAGTTTCAAGAAAATCAACTTTTAAGGGGCCATCTCAAAATACATGTACAGGTACATTTCCTAAAGGAATATATAGGAAATTGTCATTTTCTGCACTTCGAAGCAGATTTAAAAAAATATAACAACGTACGATTCTCCTCAAAATGTAATATGTAATTAGTAATATCATTTTCTACCTTATATGTAAAAAAAAAAATTTAAATTCTACCATCTGGTTTTAACGTATGGAACGCCAAATTAACATATATTCAAATATTTGTACCTATCTTCAAATAATTGTACCTATCTTCAATTCAATTGTACCTATCTTCAATTCAATTGTACCTATCTTCAATTCAATTGTACCTATCTTCAAATTGAATTAGAGATAGGTACAATTCAATTATACCGGCCTATCTTTAATTCAATTTGAAGATAGGTACAATTGAATTGAAGATAGGTACAAATGCAATGAATTGAAGATAGGTACAATTGAATTAAAGATAGGTACAATTGAATTGAACCTATCTTCAATTACTAAAATAGGGAGCGTTCATTATTTTCAACAATACACAAAACGAATTGAACCTAGGTATAATTGAATTGTACCTATCTTCAAATCCTTTGTAGATATGTCTGAATTGAACCTATCTTCAAATCAATTGTACCTATCTTTAAATGAATTTTACCTATCTTCAAATGAATTAGAGATAGGTATAATTCAATTGAACCTATCTTTAATTGAATTGAAGATAGGTATAATTCATTTGTACCTAGGTATAATTCATTTGTACCTAGGTATAATTATTTAGAGATAGGTATAATTATTTACACCTATCTTCAATTCAATTGTACCTATCTTCAAATAATTGTACCTATCTTTAATTCAATTGTACCTATCTTCAAATGATTTGAAGATAGGTACAATTAATTGAAGATAGGTACAATTATTTGAAGATAGGTACAAATATTTGAATATATGTTAATTTGGCGTTCCATATTAACGGGGATCATATGTTAAAATATCAAAATGCACCAAATTTTGCTATATATTTAGAGCATAACAAATGTAGATTGATACAAATGATTCATTCAAAAATTAGGAAAAATAACCCTGATCGAGGATAGCATAATTTTGTATGTTAAGTTTCCAAGGCGTACACTTTTTACTTTTTCTTCTGTGATTTCTTATAACGTATTCCTACAAAGCTTCATTTTATCATATTTATGTCATTCAAGTACAACGGCAACGCTCACCTACCGAACAACAGAAAAAATCGTTTTAAAATATTAAATTTTCTTTAAAAAATCTAAATATTTTTATCTGTATTTTGTTTATTGTGTTCAATTTCATAAATAGTATCGAAACAATTTCTTAAAAGGTATAAATACACTGTATTTTACTAGAATGCGCAAAATCATGCGCAACAAAAATTAAAGTCGGCCACCTTAATGTAAGAATTTTCTAAGTATACGTCTTCTTGATAATTCTGGTCTTATCTATTGAAAGTGCTAGCCTAACTGTACGCCTGTATAATGCCTATATATTATGTGTCGCCATAACTTTTTAAAGTTCGTCTCAATATTCACAACGAATCCCAAAGACGGAAGTGCTAATCATTGTATATATGGATGAACTTGGCAAAATGAAACACAGTTTCTGAGGAGACTACAAAAGTTGCACCACAGGAAGCATTCATTAAGTTGATAGTAATTTTATGTAGGTCTTATTTTCTGATATCAAAAAATCAATTTTCTGATATCAGAAAATACAAATGATTTTTTGATATCAGAAAATCATTTTTGGATATCAAGAATTCGATTTTTTGATATCAAAATGTTTTCTAATATCAAGAATTCGAATTTTTGATATCAATAAATCAATTTAATTCTTGATATAAAAAAATAGATTTTCTGATAACAGAAAATCATTTTTTGATATCAAAAATTTGAATTTCTCTGATACATGTATCAAAAAATGATTTTTCTGAGATCATAAATTTTTTTTTTCATATCAAGAATTATTTTTTGACATAAAACATTATTTTTTGATATCGATTACTTGTGTGAGCAATTAAAAATTCCTATTTTTTTTTTAATATCAAGATTATTTTTTTTATCAAAATCTATTTTTTGATATCAATTACTCAAATTATTGATATCAAAAATTTATTTTTTGATATCAGAAAATACCTGAAAAATATTAAATCAGAAAGATATATAGAGATATCAGAAAATACCTGAAAAATATTAAAATGGCACCCCATGAAGCGTATATTTCCTAATGTAGTGTACGGAAGACCCCTTAAAAACATGATAAATCCCTCAGACAGACACACCATAGCTTATATATTAGATCTCTGGTACTAGCTGTCTAAAGATACTTATATATACATGCTTGTCTTTGATCATAGTTGTAAATTGAAATTTTACATGTAACGCATAATAAACACTGTGTGCATTACCATGAATACAACATATACACATGTGTGTCTGGAAATTTGGTATGTACTTTTGTTGCTGATTTCTATGACATTTTCTTTAGAGAAGTAGGAAGGCATACTCTGTCACCTTCATCCACTTCTTAAAACAGAAAAGGACATAGTTCTGGTGCCTTTTGTTACTATATAACTTCTGGGGTAGAGTTTAGAATAAAAGACTTTCTGGATTAAATATATATTGGGACATTTGTCTGGGGTAAAGTTAATAACAGGTGATATCTGGCAGCATTTGCTGCTGTCATAACTTTTGGAGAAATGATATGGACAGATTTAGAAGATTCAGTGC
>WFKH01006014.1:56970725-56978225 GCA_016163765.1 Magallana hongkongensis
CTCTCTCTCTCTCTCTCTCTCTCTCTCTCTCTCTCTCTCTCTCTCTCACACACACACTTTATTATTTGCAAATATAAGATTGCTACATACTTAGAGTACACAATACCCATATTACTATTAAAATATTCCATTATAAATGAAATGTATTTTCCACTTTATCCGCTACCATTTTTGCAATAGCTAAGGAGGAAGTTGCTGCTGGTGATGGAGCATTTCGGACATGTAATATACGTGATCCTAGTTCTCCACCCCCCACGTCAAAGACAAAATCATCCACAAGATTGCCATCTCGGTCCAAAGCTTGGGCCCTCACCCCAGAGGGGCCTCTGCAATCAAATTCATGGATCAAACAGCAAGTTACACAAAAACATGTTAAAATCAATTTTCAATTCTCGGCAGAGAGCAGCAGATTTTTTTAAAACTACCAGTAACAGAATATGGAAAGTTTGAACCTTATATTAATTACAATTATATTTTACATATTAAATAATTTATTTATCCAACTTACAGCACCTTCAGCCATTTTTTTTGTTAAGACGCTATTTACTGATACATGAAGTGTATTATATACTGTATGTAGGTACCTTGTTACATCTGACACTTTTAAGGATGGCACATATCGCTGTAGAAGCTTAACTTGAGCTGCTATGTTAAACCCACGGTACATTTCTTTTATTCCAAATCCAAGATTTCTCATGGCTAGTTTCCGGAGACCTCTGCAAAAAATGCATGACAAAGAAAATAAACTTATCTGACTTGAACATTTTGTGTTCACAGATTTCTTATAGCTAGTTTCTGAAGACCTGTACAAAAAATACATGACAAAGAAATGAAATTCTTCTGACTTCACCATTACATATTCACAGTACAGGATACATCTTTAACATGTGCTACTTGAAGATACACTAGTTTCTGAAATACATGTCTATACAGCATCAGTTGCAAATTAATCTCTTGTCATCAAGATTTTCTGTGTCACCTGAATGAGACAGCATCTTTAGCATCAGTGGCACTGAAATCCATCAATTTGTAGCCCTCTCTCTTAAAGGCTAATACTGCATTAGGGCCAAGCCAAACGTCTCCATTTATTCTGGGTGTGAAATGAACTCCCAAGAAAGGAAAAAGTGGGTTTGGTACCTAAGAATCAAATCATGCCATTAGCTGTAACAATATACTTTGATGACACTCCATTGACTTAGTAATCATTTTCTTAATATGAGTAAAAGATCCTACTACTAAAAGTCTCTTCCGAAAAATGCTGTAAACTGTCAACACAATTTTATTGTTTGTAAATGATGTGAAAAGAAAAAAGATTAACTTAATTTGCATGCTCTAAAGCTTTAGAATAAGAAAGGAAAGATATAGTGATGACACATATGCAATTATCTTGAGTTCATAAGTCCATCGATATAATACAGAAAGAGTTGACCTACTGGATAAATATTTCCATTGACAAGGTTGGTCTTCTCCGGCTTTAACAACAAGTAGTCTCCCCTGAATGGCACAATCCGTGGCTCCCTGTTACAGCCTGACAGCTCCGCGAGTCGATCAGAGAACAGACCACCGCAAGTCACCACATATTTACACTTCACTTCCCTTGGTGAAGCCTAGGAAGAACAAAAAGAACAGCTTTTTAACCCATGCTTTAATGCAATAAATTAGCCTTCTGCGTTTCTATTACTCAAAAATTACTGGTGTGCCCCCGATACAATAAAATACATTGTAATGCTTCAGCAGTTTCAGTAGAGTACATTTTTGATTACTCTAAAAGAAAGGGTGAGAGAGAGTTATCAGCTAGTGAGTTATCACTCTCTGTTTAAGGAGGCTGGATGGTCAACAAATGACCAGTAACCACCAGATCTACCTAGAATTTTAAGATATGATTCGTTTAGCTATAAACTATTATTTAGTAAAGAAAAATCCATATAAATATCCTTTTAAATTTGTGTATTTTCTATATTTTTATATAGAGCTCTTCTTCTAAAGGAGATTAATACACTTAAAAATGGCCACGACCGTCGAGCCCTCTTAATAGTGCCCTCTTTAATACATTTTAAATTAAATGATGGCAAACATAGATTGCTAAGTCTCTATGTTTTAATGTTTTTATACTTCTTGCAAATTTTACTGTGTTTTAAAAATTTTAATTCCTGCTCTCTACCATTCTTAAATGCTATCAAACATAGATATGTTTGGCATCATTTAAATGCATTCATTAAAGAGAGCACTAAAATTATGAAACATAGAGATTTAAGTGAGTCTATTTGTTCTCATAAGCAGTTACATATCTAAACTGTAAATATCTGTTCTGTTGAATACCTTGCCCTCACCAGAGCCTCTAATGGTCACTGGATAGTCTATACCATGGCCACTCTCTTTGGTGACAGAGAAATCTGTCGCCTCAAAGTCTGTATAAACATGACCGCCCAGCTTCTCAAACGTCTGTCCATATGACTGTGTTACCACTTTGTAATCAATGATACCTGTGTGTGGTGAATGCACCGCCTTTAATCCCTAAAAAAAAAATATCAGTGACTTATTTAAATGAAGTTTAGTGAAACATCTCATTTGAGTTCTCTGCAACTCCATGATAATACAGTTTACATCCCTCAAAACTCAACAGAAGTAGGTGATGAATCATCATTATTTACTTCACAGTTTGGTTCAATTTCCTTGATTTCTTTTGGACCTAACATGCGTAAATCTTTAACTCCATTTTGGTTTCCTCTCTCAAACAGACCCTCTAACCTTGGAATTTCTTCTTTTTCTACAGCTACAATCAGCTGAAAACAAAAATGTTGAATTTAATTTAAGTTGATCAAATGAACTAATTTTCTTCATGGTTGACTGTTTTAAATGTTCTCAATAGGTAGAAAACATGTTTCATTATTATAAATATCATATAATTATCATATTTTAAAATACCTAATACATTGTAATACTATGCTTTCAAATATACTTGAACAAAAAGGTTATAAAATATCATGAAACTAATTGATGTATTAAACCATGCAATGTAGGAAAACTGGTACACTATGTATAGTCAAAAAGCAATTATTTATGAGTTATCCCCCTTAGAATGCTGCAGTTTTGAAGTTATTATAACTGTATAAGCAGAAGCTGACCTTTCCACATTTTTTGTAGGGGATGTTATTTTTGTCACAGTAGTCGTACAAGAGTTCTACCCCCTGGACACAAAGCTTGGCCTTCAGAGAGCCCGGGGTGTAGTAGATCCCCGCATGAATCACTCCACTGTTATGTCCGCTCTGGTGATGAGCTGAATATGAGACAGTGGTCAATGATTAGTAAAAGGAAATGCTATCTCAAACAGAAAATTGAAACCTAGATTCTTTGAAATTTCAAGAGAAATTTATTGTAATAAGCTATCAATATTTTCTGTTTTTAAATATCTTATATCTTTTGTTTGTATGTGTTTGATATACTGTTCATGTATTTTAGGTTCATATCCTTATAAAAATGAATTACTAGGTATATTTCTAATTCTTTAAATAAATATCTTATTTTCTAGAATATAAATCAATGATTTACAGATCAATAAACCTTAATTCATACCATGTTATTAGAGAGACCATAAAGCTTGCATGAATATAAGCATCAAAATATTGAAATACCATGAAAGTTCGTTACTCAGTGTTCAATAAGTCTGATGCAATAAACATGATAAATATTGCTGGCAATACTCATGCTGATAAACATAGTCCAAGAGTTCCAAGATAATAAAGTATTAAGAAGAATCCAGATGTCAAAAATGAGAATTGATAAGGGCATTGGCAACATTAACCAGTTAACAATACTATTATCTGTACACCATTCTTACAAATTTCTTTTTCTTTCTCTAGAACAATGAATGACAAGTTTGGATGTCGAACTTTCATCTCTCTGGCAGTCGCCATTCCAACAATACCTCCACCAATGACTGCCACATCATATTCACCCCCATTCTGGTCGCTTTATAGAGAAATAAAATCAAGCTTAAAATCAAGAAATGCAATTGACGTTTCATTTTGAATAGTGACATGACTGATTGACTTTGAGTCGAAATGTGTTATTTTCAGGTATATAGAAATAATTTTTAAGTTCATGCCACGTGTGGTTTTAGAATAAATTGTTCAACGCCAACACTACAACAGGATCACAGTAACTTGAATAAGTTCACAAACTGTGTCGACGTAGAAGTTAGTCGAGCATTTATTCATGCATAAAAAATGTTAACAGTACAATTAGGATATCATAAACTTACTTGTGAATAAATCGGGCCTTGTGGATACCAGTTAAATTCTTTTTATTATATGAAAATGCACAGAAACTTTTAATCTGTGTCTGACAGCTGAGTCGGGCGAACTTCATGGGCGCAGCCATGTTTCGTCTCGTGCAGTCTCGCGTAACACAACGGGACTTTCCGATATCCCGAAGCATGACAAGAATAGCGCTGGCTTTCAAAACATTGTACAGGTGAGAGAGCACCAGGCAGGATGGAGGGGGAATTGAAGTGCCCCATGTGCTTGCAGTTCTATTGTAATCCACTTCTATTGCCGTGTTCTCATTCTATATGTGCCGTTTGTGCTTCAAAATGTCAGGAGCCATCGCAAACTTTTTTGTCACAATTAGAAGGAGGTGTATGTTCATCTACTCCCGGGGAAGGTGATCTGAAAGATTTTCCTGACATCGATAAAATCAGTATTTTAAGTGAAACAGATAGTGGTGTCGTGTGTAACAGTCGGCCAAGTAGTTATATAGGAACACCTAGTATTGCTAATATTTACCAATCTGTGCAATTCAGCCAAAATCCTTATGGAATTAAATGTCCTGTGTGCAAGAAAATTATTTTGCTGGATGAAAATGGGTACAAATCCTTGCCATGCAACAAAGTTTTAGAATCCATTGTTGAGAAGTTTAGTCATGGCAAACAGCACAAACCCCTAACTTTGTATGTGAACTGTCAAATGTGTGATCACAATGAGGCCAAGGAAGCCGTTGTTATGTGTGAACAGTGTAATGTCTTTTACTGTCAAAGCTGTAAGGAAAGTTGTCACCCGGACAGGGGCCCACTTGCACAGCACAATCTCCTGGACCCGATTCAGGGGAGAGCCCTACAGAGGGCACGCAATAAGGGGAGAGAACTCTGCTGTCTGGAGCATGAAGAGGAACAGCTCAGCATGTTCTGCATTACATGCAGCATGCCTGTATGCTGCACTTGTCAGCATGAAGGAGGACACAGTCAGCATGATGTTCAAGCCATCGGTGCAATGTGTAAAACACAAAAGGTTGGGAACTCGGAAGATAATGAGCATGTTTGTATAGATTAGAATCTTTCCTTTAATTTCATTGAGAAGCTAAAATATCAAACAGTCATGACAGCTGTTCATTCTGTTATTCTGCTAATTAAAAATATTTTGCACAATAGATACACTCTTGAAATTGGATGAAAATATAGAAGAAATTGGCTAACAGAAAACCCCCCTCAAAAAAATGATGAGATTAATATACATTGACATGTACTGGTAGTACATTGGCACTAAGCCATCTAACATACCTGTATGAACATTATAGAGTTTAATGGTCTGATACTATACAATGACATCAAATAGGTGAGAACAAATGGGTTCTCTTAATGCCTGGTCATTTGGTGCATATGTCAAGAAACATGTTGCCCAATAAATGCATGATTTATGTGTTCTAACATGCAGTTTGATGGTCATAGGTAACAAATGGCTTGACCTGTCAGTTATGTGTAATGGTTGGAAAATTAATTTCTTTCTTTTTCAAAGAAGTGAAAACGAGCCTTGTTTTCTCCAATACTCCAATGTGGTTTGTTCAAATTTCTAAAGCTCTTAATGACAAGCCTTATTGAAAATTAATGACTAGAACAGTATGCAGAAAAACTTGTGTAAAATAACACCAGGCCCTATCAATAACTGCACTAATAATAGGTTGTTTCACTATGAGTAACTCAGTATGAAGGGCTCTTTGGAATAATGACTACTTGTAAAGGATTGGTGTAATAAAACCTTGGAATAATATTTTTAGAAACCCTTTAAAGATCTGGAAAGAGTGTTAAAAGTCCTATTGTAATAAGTGTTAATTAATTTCTATGAAGGAAAAGAAGACATTGAATTTTCTTGCACTCTCATTTATTCTCTCTCTCTCTCTCTCTCTCTCTCTCTCTCAAAATATCAATATAAACAAAATTTTGACTGAGTATTTCCGTGTTTTTATATCAGCTGATTTCATTTTTCCCCATTCTTTGTTGTCTGAAACGAGCAACAAAATCCGCACCTTTTGCTTGGACTAAGTAGCGACACAGGTATGCTGTTTCCTGAGGACCACATATTGTATGCTGATAATGCAGGTCTTTTTACCTGTGTACAGAGTGATTCACCTGCATAAAACCCAGTACACAATGACTTCCTACGACATTTAGTGGGATTATTTGAGTAAAAAGTTCATTTCGGCCAGATTACTATCTGTTTCAGAGATTGGATATATGCATGCAATTATCCAACTATTGTCTTCAGAAAATGAATAGGCATTGTTGTTAGGAAAGGTGATAATTGGGTTGTAAAGCAGTGTAAATAGTATGGGGTTGGCTTTGGCAAGATTTTATAATAGCAAAGGATTTTTTTCTCAGTTACAAATAATGGCATCAGATCAATCTGGTGTTGATCTGGTCTTGTTACAAACTGATCTGAACCAGCAAGGTTTTCTTATTGTCTGTAGACAACATCCCCCCTAGTTTATTCCCCACTTTTATTTAGTCTGTTGGTGCAGTTAGCTGAGAGTCTTGGCAGGGGAGGTGTTGGAGTAAATCTATATACATAGGGTGTCCCGCAGAGAACCACATGCAGAAGCCCTCGTGCTCAGTCAGATACTTGTATACGCAGCAGCGCCAGACGTTCTAAAAGACACATTGTCCCACTTTTTAGGTTGTTTAATTTTATTTATTCGATCCTTCAAAAAAATTTAAAGACACAAAAAGGGAGAGAGTCTATGTATAATGTAGCAATTGAAGTGTCTCAACTTTTTTTTTGTTTCAGCATAATCTTTGATCTCCCATTTGTATTGAATAATTGATCACCCATAACAAACAATAGCTGACTAACAGACAAGCAGTATTGAATTGCACCATCAGGGACTCAGGGGACTTGACAATAAACAAACATGCTCTATTTCTGAATATCCATGATACCACATCCTCTGGGAATCTCCCCACCAGCCCTTTAACGGAATCTCAGGATCCTGCATATATCTCGGATGAAGCCTAGGTAGTGATATTCAGGGATTATCAGGAATTAGAAATCTTACTTAAACAAATATTGAGTCAGGCCCTTGTATTTGTCTATCTACCATACTTTACACTTCAACAAGGGAGATAACATTGTCATGACAGGTGCCTTCGTGACCTGACCAATAAGAAAAATCATTGTAATTGTTTGAGATTTTTTGTCAGCATTGATAGCTATCTTTTGATCTGTAATTTGA
>WFKH01006014.1:56980725-56994472 GCA_016163765.1 Magallana hongkongensis
TGATGGAATCTTACTAGAGTCACTTTAAGTTCTAGAACAATATATTTTGGTAATGAATGATAATTTGTTTATGTCATCGATCACTTTCAGGCAATTTTCTCTGCATTAAGTGAAAGCTTTTAGATATATTTTATTGACTATAGTTTGGCTTTCCATTAAAAATATTATTAATTGTCATAAAGCTAAGCCAATATCCTTATCAAATCAAAACAACTATGTAAAAGAAAACAAGCTAAGGTAACAAAACCTCTTGTTAAGATAAATTAAAAAATGTGTAAACATGGAAATCCTATTTATATGGGTAGTAGAGTATAATATTACCGATAGTCTTTAACACTGATTCACCCCTTGACTATACAGAACAAATCACAGATTTTTCTGAGTGCTTTGCTCCTCAGTCCTATTACCAGTTTAGAAGGGATGGAGCTTTGAAACATTGTGTTATTAGGCTAGTCTAGCATGCCTCTCTGAGTTTGTAAGAGTCTACAGAATTTGGTTGACATGACTCAAAGACATTATTTCTCTGATTAGCAGCCATGCTCAAATGGGGTATTGGTTCATTGAATAGGAACAATGGATGGGAGGCACTGTAGAATGGGTAAAGCATTGTGTGATGTGATATTCCAAGCATCTCTCCTATCCCCCAGTCTCTGTATTCTTCTCATCTTTAATGGTCCCTCAGCGATACTCTGTGGTTCTCCTCTGTCATTTTACAATAACAATCACTCATAATTTCATGAATGAAATATGGAGTACTACAGCATACTCCTGTTCCCTGTCGGAAATCCAGGAACCAAGATGTCTCGGGAAGTTGGCACGGCTTTTTAGGAAATCTTGAATTATTTATGAAGATTGTTAAAAAAGGGGAATTTATCATGACTGCTAACCTGGGAACATGTTTTATGTTTTCCATTTGAGCTTCCTTGAGATCAACAGGTCTTGATAGGCAGCCAATGTAAAACAAACACAAGTAATAGACTAGGGTACTGTACTGCATTTGGTTTTGTTGAAATTAGCTGAGCTGGCTATTTGTTTGGCTGATATATCTATGCCCACCCATCAGTAATGACTACCTGTACTCGTTATGGGAGCTGATGAGTCGTTAAGAGGGTGATGACTTGGAGGGGAGGGTTATTGATGGGGCCATCACTCACTGGGCCTTCCGTTTATTTATTGTTTCCCCACAAAAAAAGAAACCCAGGTAAATTAAATATTTGCAGACCTTCGGCTTGAATAAATGCAAGTTTGATGTATGAAAAGTTGCTAAGATTAGAGAGAGCAAATTCCTTGCAATATTTGGTTCCAATTGGAAAATGTCATAAAACTAGGGATATAATGTGCACAGGAAAATAACATTTTATCATAGTATTTGACATGCTTGTTTAAATTAATCCTTGCTTGTATAGAGAAGAAAAAAATAACTGACACATTGTTACCATTATAAACAATGCTAATTGATATAAATGAGAAAACATGGAAGCTTTTTATACAGCGACTATTCACTAAAGTTCTGACTCAGAATTTTTTTTTCATATCAAATTGTTGTAATAAAATCTCTACACCAGGATTTATAACATTCTCTAGTGTAATAAAATGGTGAAAAGTTGAGAGAGTTATTGCAGTAGGATTTCTTATTCTGCTTAGGTTTTTACATGTATGTGTGAGGTTTTTGTTTTATCTGCAGGGAAACTGTACAGACTTTGAGGCTACAGTGGCAGCCCAGTGTGATGCTCTGATAGAAGCTATTATGAAAAGGAAGCAGGAACTGTTAGTCCATGTGGCTGAGGAACGGGACCTCAAAATCAGCATGCTGAAGGAGCAGGCCTCCCAGTGTACAGCACTGCTGCAGCGCACGACTGGACTGCTGCACTTCTCCATTGAGGTCCTGAAAGAAAGCGACCCTGCCTCATTTCTTCAGGTCTGTATGGCACAAAATAACAACGAAAACCCTGTATCATTTCTACAGGTTTGTATAACACAAAATAAAAACAAAAACCCTGTATCATTTCTACTGATCTGTATAACACAAAATAACAGAAAAAATCCCATTTTGTAGAGCAAAAAGTAAAGCAGTGACCCTACTTCATTTCATTGGAGTCTATCGGTCAATTTTCCAAAGAATAAAAAAAAAATAGCCAGAAATTCAATCTCCAGAGTTTAGCCAATTATGGTAGAAAACCCTGCATGGACCTTTTTTTTTAAACTCTTGGTGTGAATGGTTTTTTCTTTCCTTTGAGTAGAGTTCCTAGGTTTCTCTAATAAAGGAGAATGTTTGTGTGTTTCTTTGCGATAAGAAGCTCAATAAACTAGTGATAAATCAAGATCGCAAGTAAATTATTAATTTAACAATTAGCCAACTAATTGATTTCCAATTTCATAGAAGGAGCACCAAAGTTAGCAGTTGTCAGCTTCAAGTATAGTTTTTATTCCACTAAAATGTATGGGCATCAGATATTAACCGCTTTTTGTGGTAAGCCAATTATAGCTCTCTCTGGCTAATTGACTAGCACTATTCAGAACAAACGAAAAAACGACATTAGTCATGCAATCCATTTAATTGTTATCAAAACTTTTTCCAGTAGTTGGTTTGATTGTGTTGAACTCTTAACAATTTTCACCAGGCATAATGGAGGTCAGCCATGATATTTTTAAAAGCTCATATTTCTAAATACAGTGTTGATTAGTTTTCTATGAAGCATGTAAAATGATTTGTTCAACTTCATTGACCCTGATAAATTAATATATAACCAAACTAACGTAATCCCAATTATCCAATGCTGATGTACTTATATGTGCCTTTCTGACGATTCATGTTCATATGAGAGTGAAAGTGAATCAATAGAGATTTCAGTGAATAATTCTGTTTTATGATAATTAAAGTGAAAATCAATCTTTAAGATAAAAATCAACAGGGAATTAAAGTGGATCTCAATCAGGCATAAACAAATATAAAGCTCACTCAATTATGGCCAACACTTTGATGTGCTTGGGACATGTGAAAGACCCAATAATATCTAATCTCCCAACGATTCCTTTCCATTAATTATTATTTCAGTATGCATTCAGGGCTGTTTCGCCTCTCTCTGATGTGGGTAAGCACCAGCACATTTACCGTGAAAAAACGCAGTTTTTTGTCTTCTATGAATCATAACTAATTTGTTTTATCCATTGTCTTCTTCAGACGGCTGTCAATATCATTGTAAATTTGACACCCAATTTGCTGGAGGGTACACAGATATATCTGTTAAATTTCACATTCCTACAAGCAGGTACATGATACGGATCATTAGTTATTAGGAATATTAGCGAGATGTACAGAATCAGATCAAGAGTTGTGATAAGCAGGACTACAAAGGCAGTGAAATTATGGGCATCCATTTATATTTTATTATCTTATCTTCCCTGTATCCAAATTGTTATGAAACATGCCACTAACTGGTTTGACAACAATAGCAATATGCGGGTTAATAATTGTGAAATCAGGCAAGGAATTTTTGGTAGTTTTTTTTTTTTTTTTTGCTGCTTTCTATGATACATGTATGATTTATTTTGTATGAAAACAGGGAGAGGTGTATAATTTAGCCCCAGAAAGCCAAGTTTTCCACAAACTTTAGTCTCATTATCTGCCTGTGGTTGACAGCAGTTGCACGATATTGGAGAGATTTACTATTGGTCCCTCCTTGCTCATAATCTTGTAATAACAGTGTGCAAAAGTTCAACGAAATAATGAACTGTTACTCTCTTTCTCACCCCCAGAAAATTTAAATCATGGTGCAAGTTGTGGGGGGTCTGCCTTGAAGTTAGAGAAAACTGGGAACTCAAAATGGGCTGGTAGTCATTGTAGTTTCAGATGCTGGAGAAAAGGGGGGATTGTCTGTTTATTTGTTAGGAAGTTATACAACGGATTTCCTTTTCGGAGATTAAAGATGTCCAGATGAGAAAAGTGAGGGAAGAAATTGATCAGAAATGGTTTCCTGTCTCTGCTATTCTACTCTGAAAAAATCGCCAAATTTTTTGTTAGAATTAATCTGTGCTGTTAGTAGATATTTACATATCACCAGGTTCTGCCAATGATCGATGTGTAATAAATCTGTTCCAATCAGCTCTCACTGAGGAGAGAAAAAAAGACTGCTGAACTCGGAGAATCTTCTGATGCAGGATCAATGTATATGCCCTGTAAAGCCGTATCTTGACTACAAATCATAATGGCTGAATTAAGAAACATGCTAGATTTCCTTATAAACACTCATCTCTTGTGTCCTCTGTGAATCAGCTGATTTGTGTTCTTGACGTCTTTCTTTAGTTCATATGTAATATTCCTTGGCATTGCTTTGAAAAATATTCATTTTTTTTATTATAATGATTGAAAGAAAATACGATGTTTCATCAATCCTTTTGGCAATTGCATATAATCTTGCAGTACATTAATCTTGCTCAAATGATAACAAATATGACCCTTTTTTGTCCCTTCAGCCAAAGTCATGTAAGCAGTATCATGCTTCAGAAACTCTATCCTGGGGTTTTGGCTTCCAGCAGTGGAATCTATGCTGTGCCAGTCTCAGTCAGTGACAGTGCCATCTGTATTATAAAACAGGTCATCGTGTTCTCCTCAATCTAACAGTTATTCTCTTTTTACAGTAAAACCAGCGATATACATCTCATAGAATTTCTATGAGATGTATATCTCTGGTTTATACCATACCTGAATCCAATCTCTATTGCCAGCTCTTTCCCAAGAGAGGCAGTAAGTGTTCTGCTAGTATTATAGTTGTACATTTAATCTGTTTAATCCATTTGTTCCTGGTGAGAAGGAAAAACCAAGAGCTGCAGGAAATCGATTACATCACTTGTAAATCACAACACCTGAGAGATTAAAGTCAAATCAGAACAAATAATTGATGGAATCTGGCCATGGTTCTTTTAATCAGAATTTTTTTTCATCAGAAAATAGTTTGCTGCTAGATACAACATAACAATTTGTTGTCAAAACAGGGTTTGCATAACCTTACCCCCCCCCCCCCCCCCAATTCCTTGTCCACTTTTTGACCTCCCTTTGTCATTTACACCAATGTGTTAATCTGCAGATATGGTCTTTGCCATTTTCCATTCCCAATGATGACCAGGAATTAAGATCAAGACATTAAGTGACCCATGGTCATAGTTCTTAGGAGGGGTCAGGAGTTTGATCTTGATAAATGGGAATTCAAAGAAGCATTGGCTCCCTCAATGTTTACACATAAATATACAAGTCCTGTTAGAGGGTGAATTGACTCTAGATAGCTTGACAATTATGTCAGAAATCTTGATAAATTATCTGAAATCACTGACCATGGGCCATCTCTTATAGCAGCATAGCAATGTTTCCTCTAGTGAGGAGGTTCAGAATTGGTTCTCAGTGGGTGTCTTAATTGTCTTTTTTATTGGTCATCAATACAAAAGAATATGGATATTCTTGGTAGAAAGGACAGATGTCACTTTATCACTGCAGAGCAATACCTAATGATATTGCAATCAAAGCAGGCATTCCATGCAATAATGTGGACATAATTAAAGTCATTTGGCCCAACAAATGATCAGAGTGTACAGGAATCAAAGGCTCTGTCAATGACATTTTTTAACTTTTTCATCTTAAATGAGTTTGTTCTCCGTCAGTCTTTGGATTTTTTGCCGCCGAGTTCTCCTATGTTGAGATGTAAATGAAGTTTTTTGCTGTTGTCATTGATTTATCGGGGTCGTTTTTAGTTTGTTAGTTTTTCTTTGTGTCTCTGCCAGTTCCATGGTTACCATTGATACACTTGTAATTTGGCGATTAAAAAGAAAAGCATCTTGGGACATTCATGTCCATCTACACTAATTTTGCACCAAACAAGAGAGTTAAGGACTAAGACTATAATGATTGATATAAGAGGTAAGGAAAAAAGAAGCAAAACATACAAATTTTCTGAAATTCTTTTTGTGAAGTGGATTGATTTCATTCTTGTTAAAGTTCCGTTAGAGAATCTTTCATTTGTATTGAATGTGTTTTGGATTGGCCATTGCTTAGTACTTCAGCTTGGACCTGACTTTGGACTTCGGGAAACTATCAGTGCCAGCCCATATGGAGCAACATACGGTAGTTTGAGTCTCATCTAAAACATTAACAGGCTGAGTTCATGGTAGAAGAGCAAATATTATCTATCTTAAATTGACATAGCTTTGTCATTTATGGGGGATTGAGTCATGACCTTCAGAACACAAAGCAAGCCTTTTTCCATTTGAGCTACCCCAGAGGTCCTGTAATCATGATGTTTGGCTCTATAATATGCATCTTG
Organism: Magallana hongkongensis; assembly: GCA_016163765.1. Lineage (NCBI taxonomy): Eukaryota > Metazoa > Mollusca > Bivalvia > Ostreida > Ostreidae > Magallana > Magallana hongkongensis. The sequence continues at coordinate 56,987,037 of WFKH01006014.1, forward strand.
AAATAACTTGTATCAATTTGCATCTGTCAAAGATAATAATTGATCAATATATAAAAATCTCAGTATTGTTATTCCTCTTGAGGTGATGTGAATGTTCGTTATGGATGCCAAGACTGGCAGTTAAAGTTCTGTAATGCTTCAAGCTTGCAGTCTCCAAGCCGAATCTTTATTCACCTGTCTTGTATATTACAATGATTATCCTGCACTTCTGCTGAGGGAAGATTTCTAGCATTAATGAAGCTACATTTTCTAGATATGGCATGCTCTCCCTAGGGAGACCAAGGCTCCAGAGTTCTATTAATGTTCAAATAATCTGTTCCCTGATGATTGTCATATTTCACACTCAAAGCCAAAATATCCAGGAGAAAGTTATCAGTTTTCTTTGGACAAAAAAAATTACAATTCCAAACGTGAATGAGCTAAATATGGTAATGCAGTATCAAATTCATCACATGTCATACTTGATGTGGAAAATGAAAAATGGTGGCTCAGTGGAAAAGTGAAGAAAATGGGGGAATTTAAACACAGCATCACATGGATTAATGTTTGTTCCTGCAATTAGTGTTATTTGATTCTTTATTCATTGCACAGTCTCTCAGTAACACCACAAAGGCTGAAGATTTTCATTACAGAAAGTTGATCCCCATAGGCTGCAGAGCTTTTTTTTTATTTGGCTTGCTTAATTTATGATACAGCGGAAGACAGTCATTAAAGGAATCCATCACTCATGAATGAGGATACATTAATTACTTAAGGAAGGAGTCTTCTCGTTATCAGACATTCTTCTTATATTAAGAAATTCATAAAATTATGACATAGTCAAACAGATCATATAACCAATTGATTCTATCAGTTTAATCAAATTTGACCTTTTTGTTTCCGCATCAAGGTCAGGTCAAGGTCACTACCTTTTTCCTCAACTTAAAGGATGATAAAAATATATTTAGTTATCTGCAGTTATGTAGATATCTGTTTAAGATATGAAGTTTCTATTCTTCGATGAAATGATAGAATATCAGAATGTCTTTCAGCTTATACTACTAAATTGGAAATTATATTTAAACTAAAATTGATATTGCTTAGCCCGCATTTCCTCTAATTTTCTTAAATTTTGAAGATATTTTGATTATTTTCTCATGCTTCCAATATTAAAATATTTCTGATTTTTACATATTATGAAGACCTTACATAAAGATATAAATTGACAGAAAAGCTAATATATTGACCATTTAATAAGAGAGAAAATCCGATTTTAATGATTTTTTCACACAAATCTACTTATAGAATGAGCGCTTAAAAAGCTAATAAAAATGTAAATTGATAGGCAAATCATATTTTAAAAACATATTCTGAAACCCAAGTACCTTATCATTAGTTCACATTAGTTGAAAAAATCCAACATTAATGTTATTGTTTAAAAAATGCAAAATAGACTCATGAATCTACAGCAATTCTGAATTGCAAAAACATGTGATATTTTCCTACACCAATGTTCCGCCAAAAATATAGTCCTTCTTAGATTCTAAACTTTGATTACTATTTCTATTCCATGTTGTATGATTGTAAAAAAGAAACAAAAAAGTGATATTTTAATCTCCTTTCATCTTGATTTAATGACCATTTAATCAAATTTACTTTTGACAAGTCGAAAACCAGAAAAGACTCCTTCCTTAAGCTCATTAGAATAGGTTCCTCTCAGTCTCTGCTGTAGTTGTCTCTGTAAACAAAGACTTCCCATGACCCCCCCCACTAATCAAGATCATTACTATGCTTGAGGTCATTTATAGTGGTACTCTCTGCATCATTAGGCAAAGCATTACATTGATACAGATTCTCTCCCTACATTATCATAAATTGGAGGTGATTAGATGTGGGTCATTTAAAAAAGATTCCAAATCAGAAGGATTTGATAGTTTTTATCTTCACAGCAGGTACCCTGTGTGACCATTATCAACTCTTTCTCTCACTCCATCTCATGAATTATGGATGCTGCTTTGACATTTAAGACTTGAATTTTCTCCCCTCTTATGAGATAAATGTTCATACTTTTGCCACTATCTTGAAGGCAGTTGCAATGTAGACAAGTTGGATAAGATGCCGTGATTTACAGACAAATAGTAATTAAAATCAATATTAACCCACAGATGAAAGACTTGGATAATGTTTGCTTTTCATCACTTTTTGGGGCGAGAAATTCCTCTGCAAATTAAGAGTCCATCTGATGTAACACAGGAAACTTGGAAAAAAGTGAGGACGAGCTCTCATGTCTTTTGATAGATGATTGTTTTTGCTAGAAGATATTGAAGGTCTTTTTATCTATTCATAAATAGGGAAAATAATGAAGAAACAGTAATAACTCTGAGCGCTGAGAATTTTCCCAGGCAAGATATTGAAAGAAAAATTGCTGATCTAAGGGTTTATCACAAAGTGGGTGGATGATGATATTGACTAGATTATATATGCATCTTTTATGCATCAGTGATATGCAAGACTTAATAAATTTGGTACACCTCTCTCTCTCTCTCTCTCCTCTCTCTCTCTCTCTCTCTCTCTCTCTTTGTGGCTATAATCTGTTGATATATCCTGTCATTAAATGACAGATGTGTAAGATAGCTGATGAACCTGTTGATATTACACCCATCCGGACTGACCTATGGCTCCCAGCAACTGACCATAAATCACCCACAGGATGAAGCTTCTGTGAATGGACACACTTTGTGTACAGTACATTCCTAGTATTTATATGATAGAAACTTATCTAGCATATTATCAAATTGACAAATGAACCAATACATGGTCAGAAACTCAGAATGATCAAAGTCAAAGGAATCATCAATAATAAATCTCTGCATGATTCATAAGTAAATTTTTGAAAATATTGGATGCCCACAACATGAATCCTTCAAAGAAGTCAAGATCTCCCCCACCTCTTTGAATAATACACATGCTACTTAATTAGTTTTATTGAAAATGAGTGCCCCTTATTTTGCATAAGTATTTCTTGTACCTATTTTCAATACTCTTTGCTTTCCATATTAATATTAACTTTGTGACTGATTTTTTTTCAGGTGTCTAGCAGTCTAATTAGTCGGGTGTCCACAGCCGACCAGAACTTCAACAAGGACATGGAACTGACCCCGCGCATCGCCACAGAGTTTGACCTAACCCTGGACAGCGGCCCCGCCCTTCACGCCATTCAAACCATGAACTTTTTTCAACTGAAAGGTACAGCTGCCGTGCTCTCAAAGTTTTCTAATCTTTTGTGGCGATGGCGGTCTGATCTCGCTCACTATGAAAGTGAGTACTCATTTTTTCCTTCATACTCATTTTATGCTTGTAATGAAAAAAGTACATGTATGTATCATTATTCAGTGATATCAGGTTTACATGTGCATGCATCTGAATCGTCTTAGCAATTTCAGAACTTTTTTTTAAAGTGTGTAGGTGAAAAATTAAAAAAAAAATAGTTATATTTTCAATTATTTAATTGAGATCAATAAAATCAAAGAAAGTTTACGTCAATTAGAAAATTCAATTTCTTTTTTATATGAGAGATGACAGCTGTTAGTAGCATACAATTTTAAATTCAAAATTATTCATGTATAGGAAATCAATTTTCTAAAGTGCAAATTCTACAGACAATTTTAAAGAAGAAATTTTAGCCAGAAATTGGAGATTTTTGATTTGATTTGAAAGAAAATCAGAAAAAAAATTCAGTAAAACACAGTTACATCAAATACTCTTGTTAAGAATTCATGCTTAGAGCAAAAAGGCAGTTTTATTACAGTACTCTAAAATCTTAACATTGTGTAATAAACGTTATGGATAAAGCAAACTAACGAATCAAAAATCGCTTGTCCACGGTGCTTCACTAAATCGGTGTTTTCTGTACTTCTTATTGTGAAAAGAATTTGTTCTGCACTCGAATCTGCAATATAAAGCTGAATTTGTGTACCAAAGAGTTTTTGAACTGCAACATTTTGAACAGAAGTAGTGTGAGGTGAGGAATTCCATGCGGTGATAATACGGGTAATATTCCAGACCTCATCCCAACTAAATCTTGTGTGGCACAACTCCCAGGTCAAGCAGATTTCCTTTTTATGAGTCTCTTTATCATTTTTATGATAAAAAACGTCTAAAGAATATCTCCACAATGATGCCAATTAATGTGGATCGAGTTTTACCAGATGAACTAAGTAACACCTGAAATTCAGTGCATTTGTGTTTGGGGAAAATATATACCTTAAGCTAAGTAAATGGCGATAGGAGAATTATCGGGGATTTAATAGATCTAAAAGAGCCAATTTTTGGACAGATGTTTTACTGTCCATGAGTTTAGGTGAACAGAACTGTTTTCATAGAGTGTTTAAGCAGAGTGCCTTACACCTACCTGCGTACATGCGTACCATTTCTTTCAAGAGCATCAAAAAAAGATGATGATGAAAAGCATTGGAGAGGTTTGCTCAAAGTGGATGTAATTAGACTGATCTTCTCAGGCCCTGAGTGGGATGAAGTCATATTAGATATAACAAATTATGCCACTTATCAACATCATTAAAACAATCAGTTACATTAAAAGACTTTAATCAGCAGGTTTCAGCACATCAGGGGCAGGACGAGATAGTGTTAGATAGGTACAAGGGGGAGGCAGGCGACAAGGGGATGAGCTGGGCGCTAAGTCATTTAGATATTTCGGGAGAGAAAAGAAGGGGGGGGGATTGACATAGCCCCTCAATGAAGGGCAAACTTGATGAAAAGCACTTCAGAGGAAAATTTTCCATACCTTATTCACAAGAAAAAGTTTCTTGTATGCGGCTTCAAAGCAAACGGCTTATTATCTCACATCTGAAGGGTGATGTATTTTTACCTATTTAAGTACCTGTGTAATTTAGTCAGGTTGAGGTAAGTATCATGAAGAAATCTGTATCTCGCCTACTTCACTGGCTAATTTTCTCACTTTTTTCTTTGATTTGGCGTACAGGGGGTGTGGGTAAGTAGACAAAAAGGAAGAAAATGTTGTCTGCCTTGCATCTCTTCGTCACCTCTGTCTGCCTTCATCTTCTCAGTTTCTAAGTTCAAGCTCTCCTTGTTATATCCTTGCTTCAGACTCCCATACTGGTACAGGACCCCACATTAAAGTTTCGCTTTAACAACATAAAAATGACAATGCACTGCACGGAATCTATTTACTCAATCGAGAATCTGACATGAAACAATCAGAGAATGGAGATTTTTTAGAAATAGATAAAGCCTCTGGCAAGTTTACTTTAGTAGATCATTGCCTGATTATAACACCATGTTTTGTTTTTCATGCATGTTAAGTCAGATTCTGACTCCCTGTATGCTTGGTATCTTGTTTTACCCCCCTCTCTGTCTATCAGATCAAGGAATGGTGTGCTTGGCAATTGCATGCATTGATGCACGATCAAGTCCTTTATATATTGCACTTTTTATTACTACATCAACAAGAGAAGAAAAAAGGGATGTTAGCTAATGATGATCATTATCCCCCCTAATGTTTACATTTTGAAAAAGATCTTGAATGTACTTTGTGGGAGGAGATACAGGGTCTTAGAATAGATGCTGCACCGAATATATAATTAATGGGAACCAAAATATCGACACTACAAAATCAGCCAAGTATTGATGCTTTAGTTCTTTGTCTGGCTCTGGTACATAACATCCCAAACACCAAGGGACTAGATATGACATACTTATAGATCATGTGACAGACACCAGACAGATGATTTCTCAAGAGAATTTATTCTTTTCTGTTTTGTATGGTTACTAAGCTCTCTATTGAAGTGTGTGGTTGAGTAACACAGGGTATTTTTATTTCTAAGCCAGTTTCAAATCTGCTTTTTCTTATGTCTTGTTGAGTTTATAGCATAACTCCCATATCTATTTATTGAAATTTATTGAGTCCTGTTACTATAACTGTAGATGTTAGTGTTGTTCTTTGTTGTATGATGTAGATAATAAATGCCTTTAAAATAAATACAAGTATCAAGCTTCAGAATTTCAATTTAAAAAACCTTAGAGTTGGCATTATAGATTCCAGATGATTAGATTACTGAATATGTATTAGGAGATAAAAAATAAACGAAATGCATAAAAAATGGAAGAGATAAGAAAATGTCCCTGCGTCTTACAGAGGTGGTCTGTAGCATGTGATTTATCAAGAGGATGACCAGCTGCCAGAAATCAGCTGTCAATGTGGATGGGTTATCAGTCCAGGCAGGGATAGCATCACACGATGTTGACAGCTCTAATACACAGCTCAAGTCTCAGAGAGCTCACAGAAATTAGTTCCAGTTTCATCTGTAAGCCCCTCTGTATGGAAAGGGGGGAGGGGTTAAGGGGGGTCTTCAGTGGAGGGTCCAAATGGTTATGATCAAATATTGTGTACATGCATCTGCATCATGCATGCTGATGTTCACAACAAAAAATTATGACAATGTAAACTCATTAAAAGTAAACAATCTTATAGAGTACAGGTACTTTTACTGCAATAGCTGTATGATTGTTTTCAAGGAGTGGGGAATTTTCACAGCTTCTGGTGTGGTGCAAGTTTTGATATGATTTTAATGCATTTTTGTTGAATCATCATTCTTTGTCTTGGTTGTTTTGCCTGTTGTTAAAAAAATAGTGTTTTGGTTTGATTTACTGGGATGCCTTTATAATTTTTGTATAATGTCATATTTCTAAAACCAAACGGAACTTCCTGACTCAATTTCTCTTGTTTTGAAATTCATAGACGTAAAAAAAGAAGATTTATTGAATTTCAAGTAGAGCATCTATTAAAATTTTTCCATGAGAAAGTTAACTGGGTGTTTCATACATAATTAAGGATGCCAAAATTGCATTATCTGGCCATAAAAAGATGTTGACATGATTGCTAGTGATGTAAATAGAAATAAGCAAATTACAAGTGATGATTTTTCCTGCAGAACGTAGATTTTTTCCCCTAACGATCAGGAGTACTCATTTGAAGCTTGACAGTTCAGACTAGCTGCCACCGACATTGAAATCGAAATGAAATCTATTTCCTTTCTCTGTCCTTTAATTGAAAAATTATCCTACTCATCCCGTGAGATCAGGATCTTTATTAAAGCTGACTTCACAAATGAAGCATTCAATGAAAAAGGAAAAAATAGAGCTTTTCCTCTAGGTGTACTTAAGTTGTATTTTTTGTTTCAGCTCCTGGTAAGCCTAGTATTGTACCAGAAGACTGTAGTGCTGAGAACAACAGTGTGACCATTGCATGGCAGCCACACTTGGGGAAAGTGGTGGAGAGCTACAGTCTGGAGCTGGATGATGGATGTGGGGGAGATTTCAGGGTAAGAGACAGGGAAATAGCGTATGTCTGGAGTATAGCTATGGTTTGGAATTGGATGATGGATGTAGGAGAGATTTCAGGGTAAGAGAAAGGGAAA